>VXBB01012047.1:808752-830643 GCA_013399915.1 Illadopsis cleaveri
TCCCCCAAGCACAAATATGGATTTATCTGGACGGGAATATGTTCACAAATTAAATGATGTCTCATCATGAGGGTAAGAGGGGTAGAGTGCACAGATTAGTTAATAGGTCTCCCATCTGTACTGTCTACAATATGATGATAAGCATACCTAGAAACGCAGGAAACGATTCACAAAAGCAATCAGATAATGAGGAATATTATTCTCAGAAGGTCCTTCCTGTGTTTGAACAGGGGGAACAAATTAAAAGCTCAGGTTGTATGGTAGCTTGGAAATAGTGCACATAGTGACTAAGACTCTTATCAGAGGCAGCACTGAAATAACATTTTCTGCTAAAGAGCTTGAAGAAATATGTTACAAAATTATTAATAATGCATTAAAATTTGCAAAAGCATGAAGGCAGCGATAGTTGAGCTGTGTACTCCCAGCGTTTGAGTGGAAAGGCAGAAGTGCTTATAAGGCACAGACAAGGAGGTGACTTCCCGTTAAAATTGCTCACAGCGTTTAAAATGGGGGTGATAATAGAGTTTTGTTATTGCTTCTGGTAGTATTGTGCTAGAAAAATATAACACAGCTCAAGAAAATAGAGCATACCCTTCCTGAGAAACAGAGACCCAGCTCGGTCCTGGCTGCACTGGAGCAGCAGCAGCAATCAGTCCAAGACCTGCTGCACAGCAGTGGGCACCTTAGGAAATCTGCAGTGTGCAGGAGTGGTAAAACCCCTAGAGCAGCCTTTCAGACAGGGTTCTGAAAAACATCCCATCAGCCAGGCTGCAGTGTTGGCTTTGCAAACTCCGGGGAGGAATGCAGTGATGTGATACAGGCTGGCAATACGCGCCGGGAATGCCCATGAAGGAGATGTTAAGCAGCTGCTTATATTGTGCTCCATGGAGGACAGAGATTGGCCATGCCAGAGTGCAAATCCAATCCCCAAAGCAGTGATATCCCAAGGCTAAGGTTTGCCAGTGACCTCTCTTCCTTTAGAAAGTACCACCGCTGCTTGGCCAGACATTGAGGCTCCTGTTCAGACCAATATGCTCATAATTTTTGTGTCCATTTCTGTCCAAGCCAGCACCTTCTTCCCCTGGCACATTTTCAGTGAATTATTTATATTTAACATACATGCATGTTTCAGGCCCATGAGTGACCACCTTACAGTTAGCCAGGCAGAGCTGTATGCATCTAACATTTTATTGTAACACGTTAGATTTATTGTTATTATTAAATACATATCAGGACTTTTGGCCTCCTTTGAATTTGTGGAGACTGGGAAAACTGACACTTTTTAAAAGCCTATGCTCTTAAAAAGCTAGTCTTCATGCTTTAATAATAAATATATAAGTATATGTAAGTACCCCACTGGTATCTTCATTGAGTATCATTCCCTCTCATTCTTGGTTCACTCTGACATGACTTGAAAAGTATGTGCTGTTTGCCAAGGATTTCTTTTTCAATGTCATAATTCCAACCATGAGATAATATTGAGCCATGGAAAAAGGACAGGTGACCTGCCAGAAGACTGAATAACCCAAAAGTGCCTTTAAATTAGACAAAAGCCTTTTGCTTTGACTTAAAAAAAAAAAAAAAAAAAAAAGAAAAGAAACCCACACTGCTTCCCAGGTATGATCCAGATCTGTTATATACAACAAAGTTGTTCAGTATAAATCTTTTTTTCATATTTCAGAAGGAATGCGATAAAAAACCCATTCTAACAATAAATGCTAGTCACCTGAGGTCTATAGCTTGTTTTGCAGCTCAGAAAAAAAAAGGCCTCTGTTCACTGTTGGCCAACCAAGTTACATTTTCTGCTATTATTAATGCATTGCAAGGGTTTTTTTCATATCAATTTGAAATTATACATCTGGGAAATCCCAGTACAACGGCAGTCAATGCTTTGTTTCTCTGTGTGGCCCTTTGCAATTACTAGAATGTGCAAATATAATTTAGCACAGGTAAAATTCAATCAGTCACCCCAAGCACAAAGAAATCTCCATCTCCCAGAAAAAAACCCAGAGAGTGTTTCCCTGCAAATGGCACAAGGGAGCTGTAAGAGTTTCTAAAACAAATTTATTAGAATATTTAAATTCAAGTTGTAATGGGAAATTTAGCTCGATAGGTGAGGTGGTGGCAGGCTGAAATCCAGGCAAGGCAGGCAGGCAGTTTTCGGGGCTGTGGGCTCGCTCAAGTTACAGCCCCAGTTCTGCTTGCAGGAGGGGATTGCAACACCAGGCAGGCAGGCTGCCCACCCAAAAAGTAAACCCCAGGGCTGCAAAGGAGGGCTGGGGGTACTGAGAGAGGAAGGGGATGCCGAGGAGCGGGGGCAGAGGTGCAGCTCACTTGTGGTAGCACCAGAGAAGGGAGGAGGTGTGGTTCTCAGCCAGGCTCCCCACACAGCCATTGACCACAGAGGCACCACCTGCCCAGCTGTGGGTGCTTGGGGGGCAATGTGCCAGGCTTGCAAAATGCAGGCCCAGGAAAGAACAGCTCCATAGGTTTTTAAAATTACACTATAATTGGGAGGTATAGCTTTAAAAAGTGAAAATTAGGGGGAAAAAGAAAACTCCACTTTTAATGCCCACCCTATTTATGCTTCTCAAGCAACTCCAGTAACATTTTGTTTTTGTCAAGCAGCAAAGGCTGCCCTTCACCTCCCGCTATGTTCAGTGGGAGCTGTGTCATTGCCTTCAAAGTAATCAGGATCAGGCCTCCAACGCGTTAATAAGCAACAAGAATTATAGAAAGAATTGCATTTAATATGAAGTCAGGCTGCCTGCAGTGTTCGCACCGCACAGCCTGTCACAGATTGCTTTGTGCTGAGAACCTACAGCATGGACTGATCCGTGGATGAGACAACTGCAAGACATTTCCGCTTGGCAGGAATATGGAGGGAGAAGATGAGAGACAAGTCAGCAGCATCTAAGTGCATGTGCGGATGGCTGGAAAACTCCAGATACACGCAGCTCCGCTTCTGACGTTCTGAAAGCACAGCAGACACGGTGTGGAAGAAACAGCCTTTGCACTTCCTGAACAATCATGACCTCCCTCCCAATGAAAAGGACCTGTTCTGCTCTTGTACATTTAAAATGCCAAAGTTCTAAAAGCACACACTTCAGCATTAAGAAAGCACCCTTTCACAAGTACGTTGGAAAAAAATTGTTACTGTTTACTTTGTCACTTCCCTCTGAAAAAAGCATTCCTGCCTATCTTCTAGAAGAATGAATCAATAGAGGAACACATTACTCCATAACACCTCCAAGCATACCAAAAAGGGGTTGGGGGATTGTGTCTAAGGTGACTTCCATGCTGGCTCTTTGTCTGTGAGACTGATCTTACTGAAAAGGCTCAGGCAATGTTTTTCTTTCATGTCTTTGTAAGCCCAAAGGAAGCTGTGACCACAGCAAATGGACCTGCTGCAGCGTACAGCAGAGCATCAGGGTGGCATTAAAGCTGGAAAGTGTTCAGCCAGTGTGAGAGCAAGGGGGCTTTTGCTTGTTGTGAATAGGAAAGAATGAGAAACTGATGAATTTCCCAGAAACAAACAGCAGAGCTGAGGGATAGCCCAATTTACTCATTCCCTAACCTGTGATTGCACCTGGACACGTCCTTCTACCCGTAGCAGGAAGCAAGGTTATTTCTGTGATCCTGCACCACTGTCTCTGAGCTGTTTTCCATTCATCTGTCTAACAGGTCACCTGCACACTCTGGCAACTGGTTTTCTTCACAGAATGGGCGGCTTTGAAAAACAATCTTTGTGGCATCAAACTAATTGTGGACAATGTTTTCACAACCCTTCTGATCAAAAATGTGCCTACTTTCCTACCCACTCATATTTCTGCTGCTCTCATCTTCACCTTTGGACTCAGTCTTTGCCTCCTTTTGCTCCTACAAAGGAGCAAAGCAAAGCCATTTCCTGGAAGTTCCTCCCTTCTTCCTTCTAAATCACTCAGTTACGTCCTGTTTTTATATCTTGCCCTAAACCTTTCCTTTGGACTATAACTTACAACTGACTGTGTAAAACAACATCAATATTGTAACAGCTACTCCAGAGCTGCAGTGATGGAGCTCTCTAAATATGCATATTAAAATCTTAGAAATTTCAGGGGGGTGAGGGTGGGAAGTGCCATGAACATCCAGGTGCTGATAACTAAATTGTTTTCAAATTTATTTTTTTTAATTTCCAACTAGCCTGGAAATAGCAAAATGTAAAAAAGGTGCCTACGGTTGTTTTGAAAAGCTCCCATGTTGCTACAACCCCTGCTTACCTTATGGATTGCTTTAATTCGGGGTATGACATTGCTCCTGGCATATGCTGAGTGGTTGCACCCCCACCTCTACATTAAAAATCAGTGTTTCCTCTGAAAGTTAAAACATCCTGAGGAAGAGAAAGGAAAGCAAGAGGATTTATCAGACAGCGCCTGACATGTCGTAAAGATGCAGCATTGTTATCAGGTATCATTCTAACACACTCGCTGCTCTACACCACTCAAAATTTTATGGCCACAAAAACAACCCACACATACATGCCAAAGTGTGACTAGCCGAAGACAGGTCTCAGCATGTTAGCTTCATTTCGCTCAAGAGACAAACAAGAGATCACAGATGAAACTGCCTCCACCACAGTGATGTGAGCAGAAATGTAGGGTTTTGTCAGGGAGTCAATGCGGCTACCAGACCAAGCACTTTCTTTTCATGGCTTACAGTACCTGTAAAGCCTTCTGCTTAAAAGCCAATCAAATAAGACACTGAGTCACTTAGTTGCTTCCTAGAGACACATAACAAAGGCAGTCACTGTATGAATAGTTGATGCAAATATTTTGTTCACAGTTAATTCAGAACGAATAACACAGAATCATATGGTTACTTCCTTGCTTAGGTACAGCAAGATCTATAATGCATAAAATTGATGTTAAATGCATAAAATCTCCTGCTTGGAGCATCAAAACATAGTCATGGTCTTGAATGCTGATGCTAAATCTGAAATGTATTCCACATACCACATGGACTGCAGCTAACATTAACAGCTTTCCATTGTAACAGGTACATTGCTGTAATTGGGCAGACACTGGCTGGGGATTTCTTCAGAGACCTATTTTTCAATTAAAGTTTAATTTTCAAGTAAAAGGGTTTATACACAATGACATCGTGTGCACACCTTGTTGTTGCACTGTTTCAAAGCTTGAGATTTCTGGGTTTATTATGGACAGAACAGTGCAGGGCATGAAAGGAAAAGCAAAAGAAATAAAGGCAGGATGATGCTTTCCAAACTCCTCTCCAAGTTCAAGATAAAAAAGATATCCTGATCAGCAATTGCAGATGTGTGGTCAGCTTGTCTAGTTCACTGTGAGTTGTCTTAGCAAGAAGAAACACATTCTGCATTATTTTCTTCCCGAGTGAAGGCAAACAGGAAAAAAAAAGCACCAGGGAAATGAGAAAGGTGCTAGTCAAGGAAACTGAAAACTGCTCTTCTAGGAGGTCAGTCTTGCTGCAGTGTGGGTTTAGGCTCCCTAACTGCTCACTACCTGACTCCTCTGCTGCTACTGTACATCTGCCTGGAGCTACTGAAAGGAATAACCCCACAAGATAAGCAAACCCCAAGTGTCCTGTGAATCCCTGCTGTAACTCCTGCCATTCCTGCTCTCTCCATGCCTGCAGGCACTGCTTTTGAGTCCCTTTGGTGGAGTTCAGGTGAGTGCAGGAAGACAACTCTCCTCTCTGGGTCCAGATAGCCGCTCACAAGCATTACAATGGAAAATCCATTACTGCTTCCTGGTGTTAAACAGTTAAACCAGCTGGATTTGAAGATCTAGGAAATGAGAAGGATGAGATAACTACATTTGTGAGAACATTTGTTTTGAATCCAAACCATTTCCCCAAGTGTATTAATATGAATTACCAGGAGATTGTCTGAGGATTTATATGTGTAGTATTCCAAGAGAAAAGAAAAAAGAGCTGGAGCAGGAATAGTCAGTTTTAAATTAAGATAAATTACTCCAAGTTTCATTTTAAAATATACTCATGTCCATTGTTTACGATCCTAGAGTTCAAAATGCTGAACGTGTCTTCTGAGAGGATATATACCTCCTTTGCAGAACTCTGCGCTGGTTATTTGAAAGACAGGCTGATAACATCACAAGGAAAAAAAAAAGGCAGGGGGGGAGAGAAAAGGCAAAAAGGAAAGTGGTAGAGAAAGAGAGGGAGTGAGAATAAACAGCATTATTGACAATTGCTAATCTTGGGGGGGGTGGTTTCAAAAGTTTTAGACATCAACTACAAATTACATTTTGCCAAGATGAACCAGAGTATAGTCCCTCTCCATTTACATAATCAAATAAAAGGTAAGATTCAGCAGCATGAATACCCAACCTGCCAGTAAGCTGTTTGTTTCTTAGAAATAGAGAGAGAGAAAAAAAATTCTCTAGCAAGTTAGCTCTTTCTCATACAGTTCATATTATACATGGCAGAGACAGAAGATATAAAATTTGCTACAATATATTAGTTTGATAACATTGTAGAGGGTTTCTTATCAAAATACAGAGATGGGGAATTACAGTTCCATGGCCTAATTTAATAACAAAGTATGCTGTTGTTAAAATCGTTTTTTGCCTGCTCTCTATAAGCAATGTGTGCATTGTATGAAAAATATGGGAAGAAAAATGGAAGAATTATGCAGACAAATACTGGTATGTGGCCAGAGCTCAGGAAAACATGTATCTGCCTCTCAGTGTCCTTATTGCCCATAAAAGAACATTTCACACGGTCAACAGCTTAAATTTATGTGGACCCTTAGGGGTAAATTTTCAGTACAGTGAATAGAACTCACATACGCCATTGCGTTATTGTTAATGGGAGTTCTGTGGCTACTTCTTCTGCTCAGTGCTAAACATGGTGCCCCTTGCTGTAGAAAGCTAACTATCTACAGACCACTCCAGCTCTCACTCTTGTTCTTGTCCTCCATCAGCAGTCTCAGAGGAGCAATGCAGAGTGGCCCAGAAAACCACTTGTGACTTCTGCTCACACCCTGTTGCTGACAACCACTGAGAGGGCATGTCCCTTCCCCCACCATGAGGACTGCACAATATCTGTGATGCTCTTGCCCTTTCTCCTTTGCTGACTGCAGGTAAGTCTTCCCCTGGCTTCTCTCCCTGACCAGAAATGCACCATTGTCTCTGCTGTGGTTTGCATGCTGGAGACCTTCCAGTGGGTTTAGCACATCTTTGTGCCCCTCTTTTCCCTTGGATATAACCAATAAAAGGGAAAGTCTTGACTCTACTGATTTTGCTGGCTTTTTCTTCCTGCTCTTACCCCCTTGGTGTTCCTCTTGTGATGCTGGCTGTACTGCATCCAAATAACCACCTGGTCATGACTCCAGCATGATGAAGTGAGACTAGTGCAGGAGCATTATGAATTGAAACAATAGATAACCAATTGAAAATAGATAACCAACAAATTCCTGACAATAACTCTGAGACTTTGAAAAGAGGATTGATTTTCTGCACTGCAACTAAGCTTTAGGGTGACATCTTAAGACTTTTATCAGCAAATCTAAGGGCTAGAAACTTTACTTACATATGTGTCTTCCCTAATCACCTGGCTACAGGCACTAGGACATCAATGACAATGTCAAAGGTATTGCAAATTTTGCAATGAAATTGTGACTGTCAACAAAATCAGAAGTTGCTGTGCACTAACAAGCTACTTTGCTCTGACAGCTTGAACATCCACAAGAACTTTGTGGCTGTTCTTCACACAGCATCTATATTACTACACCCCCGTGCTTGGTTACAGGTCTGGATGTGCAGCTGCCCACTCTGGCCAGGAGCACACCCACCCAGTCAACAGGAGGCTGTTGTTCTGTTACATCCTGCCCTGATGTGGAGCTGAGAGGGCCCCAGTGCTTGGGTTGCTGGTGGGTGTAGTTGAACCCCAATCATGCCAGACTGATGGTTTTTGTGTTTCCAGTGGTGAGGTTGGGTGTTTCTGTTCTGGTTTCTGAGGTCTGTAAAATGGAGCAATGATTTCTTTATACTTGGTTATAATACATAGCATTTAAAATCAAAAAAGATGCTGTCAACATCCAATCAATCTTATAATCTTATTATTTATCTGCCAAGAAGTGCAAAAAGTCAGCAATGCTGCAGGTGCTCCTCCCTCTCAGTACTGATTGAACATCATTTTTGAATGGACTGCATCCATAGGGAAGAAATGTGTACTACACACATATGTGAGTACACAGACACTTTTCCCTGTGAAGTAATGAGAATCCACATAACATGAAGAAAGTTTCACTTGGAGATAAACACCTGGCCAAGGACATAACAATATTCCTAGTGATTTTTGTAGGGTTGTCCTTATAACCTGTACCACAGGGACCTCCTGCTCGAAGGAGGGAGAGCTTCACGATCAAGACTCCTGTCTATTTTTTTGCAGCACTGGCTAGAGATAAGGTACCAATTTTATTTGCCATCATTTAATCCCTTTCTTTTTAATTAGATGTGTTATGTACTCAGAATCTTATTTGGGATTGGTCTCAGAGCCCATCATATTTCTTAAACTATGATAGGACAATTGACCATTAATTCAAAGCAGTGCTAATAATAGTCGCCACAGCTACTAGGAGAAACAAATGGGAAAGCTGTTGAAAGACCTCTCCACTTTTAACCCCCTTGATGCAAATTTAGATTGAAGTCAGACAAACAAAACCTCAATATCTCAATTATACTTTGTTTAATTGTATGATTCACTTCTGGACTATTTTATTGGTCAGTCCCTGGCATATGAGAAAAAAAAAAAAAAAGAGAGACTGGCAGGGAAATGGGGATGTAAATTATCTAGGAACACACATATCTCTTCCATGTCATGCTTTTCCAAAAACCAGAGGAAGGAGGCTGCCCAGAGTCACTCCGTGAGCAGGGCCAGGGCACTGAGGAGCCTGTGAGCTGCAAAGCTGACCTTAGTGACAAACTGTACCCACATCTTGGAGAGAGCAGGCTGTGGCAGATGATAACAGAGCTCATGGGGGTGAGGAGGAGTTGCCTGTCTCACGACACAAGCCCTGAATATTCTGTGATTTTTGTTCTTGGAAGTAATCTCGCCCACCTTCTCCCCTCCCTCCCTCCTTCATTTTCTTCTTCGACATGCAGCCCTGCACTGGTATACTGCCTGAGTGGGAATTGCCTGCAGGTCCTGATGTAATAGCTGTGCCATATGGTCCCTTCACACAGTGGGAAGGTGGAAAAATCCAGAAGGAAAAAAAACCAACAGCATCCCTGGAAAGCTTTATGTAGCAGTTCAGCAGAACTGCAGCTGTGGCCACAAACAGAGGAAACAACTGGAATATTACACATGATGCATAGGGCACGGCAACAGCACATGGCCTCCCCAGAAGGCAGCTGAGCTTTATGTCCCATTTAGCTGAGAAACCTCCCCGTGTGCAGTAAAGCTCCATTACAGCACACAAGCAGGTGTGGCAACCCCAGTGTTTTCTCCGGTACATCACAGCTCCTCTTGCCTTCAAAGTACCCTCTGCTGGCTGCCTTTCTCCAGGTGTCTGCAGGGGAACCTAATGAGACTGATTGGGACGTGCTGATCAGCTTTCATTATGAGCTGTTCTCTAGCAGCCCGATTAATCAAAATAATGGTATGTGCTGTGCATGTATTTTATGGCTGTACCCAATTTTGCTTTCAAAACTAAAATAAGACACCTGTTTTCCCCACCCTGTCTTGCTGAGTAGTCCCTTTAAGAGCATAACCTTGTTATCAAATATATGATATACCATCAGAGCTGGGGAGCTTCATATGCACATAAATATCACTCTTCCAGTTTGTGCTTTTTATACTAGCAGAAGAATCTAATGGAAATAAATTCAGTCCATGGGTCAATTACAGGCTTATTTTCATATTTATGGACTTAATACTTCCACACACAAAAAGATTCTAATGATAGCCTAAGGCACAGAGTAATCAAAACAACAGCTATTGAAAGGGAAAGAACCAAAGAAAAGTACCACTTTGAAATTCCACCCCTATCTCCTGATATTGCTATATATGCTATGCAAAAAATGCTTTTTCACAAATGAGTGTGATTTTTTTACCTACTTACCATCAGGGTAATGTTAAAAAGAAACTAAAGGCAAGAGTTGTTACTGGAACAAAAGCCACACTTTTTCCACCTCCAAATTCAAGAAGTTAATGTTTTGACGTGAAAAATCAAATTTCCTTCTTCCCTCTTGATCCTCTTATCCTTGTGTCAGTTAGCAAAGGAGGTAGGATGGGGGATGTCCACATGCTCTGCAGTGACTGAAGGATCCTGGAGGCACTAGGCCCCTTTAGGAGAGATGGCAGGTATCTGTCCATTCCTCACGGAGCAGCTGCGTGTCTTTGGAGGCTTCACCATTGCCCTGGGGAAGGGGGAGAGGGAAAGACCAGCTTTGCTTTACTCTATAGAGCTGTGGGGATAGGTAGCAGAGAGGTATGGAATTTAGAGGGGCTAAAGGAGCTCCTGCTCTGCCCTGGCCTGTGAAGGGGCTCCTTCTTCCCTGATGCTGGCCATGGAGGGCAGGAGGCATTCCCTCCCCTGCTGTTATTGCTTGAAGCAGACACCTCCAAGATAATTCAGAAATTTCCTCTTGGTATCTGCTTGGCACATAAGTATTTGTTATCCCAGGTTTTTTTGTTGTTGTTGTTGGTTTTTTTTTCATATATATTTTATGTACCAAGCAAGGATGTGGGGGGAAGGAAAGGAACATGTTTAAGCTTTCAGTGCCAACTGAAGCAAGATAGACTGCACAAGCTATCACTGAGCACTTCATGCATTGCAACTCCATCGTGTTGTTTCTTGAGTTAGCTATTTATTAAGAGTCACTTGATTAGAGCATCTTGCATGTGATTATCTATAAATGATATGTAGTTACTTGGAACATTTTGTGAAGTCACAGCAATCTCTATTGACAGTGCATCTATTAATTTGGTGCAATATTTTACAGCCAACAAGAGCATTTTTATGCATCTGAATTCAATGCAAAGGGCCTAAACCTCAAGCCTTAGTTCTCTAGAAATCTGACATGAGAAATAGCAACAGAAAATGAAATATTTTCCTCATTTTCTGATTATTTCCATGGCCCCTGAATGCCTATGAATAAACTGTGCCACACCACCTGACACAAGAAAAATAGCCATACAGGAAGCTTAATATTTGCCGTAACCTCAGTTTCCTGGAGCTGGAGCGCTCCCTTAAATAATTTACAGCTCCAAATGTGAGATAAGACTATCTCCAGTTCTGGCTTTGTTGTGTGTCCTGGGTTATTCTAAACCACTTTCTGCAAGGGACATCCATCATTGCAGAGCCAGCTTTACCTTCATCCCACGTAGACATCTGAGAGACAGCAACCGGAAAGAATGCCAGAACTGGAGATAGTCTGATGTCATTTTAATGATTGTAAATTATTGAAAGAATATCACAGTCATTTAGAAGTGTTTGCTAAAATGTCTAAGAGGTCTTGAGTGACAGTCTCTACTACTACACAGATGCAATGCAAATAATGTTAATGACTTTCATTTGGGAGGGAAGAAGTACATAGGGCAGAGCAAAATTTCCAACTCTATGCTTCAGGACTGTTGATGAAAAAAGGAACAACTCCACTTAGCAATGACTCCATCAGTTCTTCCTACATTCCAGTAGCATTCATAAGACAAATGGTATTAAAAGCAAAAAAAACCACCTAGCTTTATTTAAACACAGTTTATCAAGGACCACAACTTTTACCCAAAATGTACTAATTTCAGCTGACATCACTAGTATCTAGCATCAGATTTGCTGGGGTCCAGCAGGCAGAGAAGTTCCAGAAGCTGCCAAAACTGTTTTGTTACAGCTAGAAAGAACGCAAGAAGGGAAGTATTATGAGGACAGTAAGAACTGGTGTGATAGATTTGGATGTGAAAGTGCCCTGGCAGCTGTGACCCTAGACTGAGCTTGGTGGTGGGCAGTGAGGACTTTCCTCACCCAGAGGATAAGAAGGTAGAGAAGCCCCACAAAGAGCAGCAAGCTGACCTCTTGCCTCAGGAAGTGAAATGGCTTGGACTGTGATCTTTTCAACTGCCTCCTCCAAAAGGAAATTTTAAAGACAGTGCAGTAACTGAAAAGACACTTGCAATGTCAAGAAGTGCTTTCTACGCAGTATTACAAACTCTCACCACCGATTACAGCATGTGTCTTCTCTGCCACACAGGCATTATCTCATCTCTTTAAAAGATGGGTAGATTCAGTCACAGAGAGGTCATATCCAAAGTCACATACAGAGCTGGGAATTAGAACCCATCAAGTTGCTCTATGGCAATGTAAGACATGGTATCTGTTGACTTCACAGTGGGAAGCCAGCACAAAAAAAAAAAGAAAAAAAAAGAAAAAAAATAATAAAAAAAATTACCTACTGTCATTTGAGACATTTTCCACTTCCACACATCTGCCCAGGACACTATATATTGGCTCCAGGTCCCCAAACCATGGGAAACAGCAGGCTTCTTGCATGGCTGCTTTGGTTGTGTTCCTCATTTCAGGCCATTGTTCCAGACTGTATCTTTTGTTTGGGCCTTGGCAGGCAGAAAGACAGAGAATGCTAATGAATGTCTTCGCTGTGAGCACAATATGAGAGGCATCTCATTTTCATTTTCTTTCCTGTAAGTCTTGAGTTTTAAACTCAAGCTATGCAATCAAAAGGAAATTTCACTTAAAATGATGGGCTCTCCCCTTTGTGCAGGTAGTTGAAAGACACTGGATAAGCCACTTCTCAGGCAAACCCACACAGCCTTAAATGTTAGAGCAGTATAGACATGCAATTTATTGTTGCAGAATGGAAACTCTTAGATATTTATTGGTGAAAATAGGAAGTTCCTCTTCTAAAATTTAGATCTAAAGTACTGTCCATACTTAAGACATTTGATGCAGGTGATTGTATTGCTCCAAAATTGGTAGCAGAAGCTGGCATCATCATAACAATACTTCTGGCTTCTGTTTGTTTCACCTAAATTTTTACCACAAGAATCATGGGTGATTTCCCAACTTCTGGAAAGGATCCTGGTTGTGGCTGTCAGCAGCACCCTGCTTATCCCTAATCTACAAGGTAGAGAGTCTCTTGTGTGCGTATGCATATATTTCATCTGGCATTGCACAGAAGTAAGCTTATCCTGGATTGATCATGCTTGTCTAGTGTAAGCAGAACTCCTATTTTCAAGAAATGCTACCAGGAGTTTGATGCCTCATTAAATCATCTCCCCCAAATTTCTGGCCCTCTGCTGGCTGAGATTTTCCAAAAGTGTGCAAAGACTGGTTTTGACTTTCAGCAGGCAGTGTTGAGCATCCGCAGCCGCCACCGCCTCCCAGGGAGCGCCTGCCTGTTTGACAGTTTTGAAAATCATTAAGTCATTAAGCTACTACTTAAATAAGGAACAAGAACCTAATTTTAGGTACCTGTATCTGAAATTTGTATTTGCTCATTGCCATCACTTCAAAACTCCTCATAGTAGGGACAGAGCAGGCCTTCCTTAATCCTGACTTCATACATCAGCTCCTATAGTCTTGACCATCTCCTTTTGGTTCCTTTCCTTCTGGGACTTGTCTGTGCCCACTTCTTTCCTGAGTTTTAAAAATTAAATAAACATCTTGGTGATTTGCATTTATGTGTAGATAGTCTGTATGTATGTGTGTACACATATGCTTGCATGTGTGCATGCCTAGATCGAAATACTTCAAAAAGCTTTACTGTGTCTTAATACATATTGCATATCATCAGTGGAAGTTTTCACTGTTCACAGAAAGGTGTGTGTGTGTCTGTGTGCATGTGTATGAGAGAGAAAGAAAGAGCAAGAGAGACAGACGGAGAGAGGGAGAGAGAGTGCACCAGGAATTATCTATGCATAAAGAAATTAAAAGAGAATATTTTTCCAGAGCAATTGAAGCCCATCTCCTGAACAATGACGACAGCTCCTCATTTTCGACAACAATAGAGGGCACGTAGGAGTCAGCTCATTAGAATATCTGTGGCTCTTTTCTGTTCTCTCTGCATTAAGCCCCCATAATGTCAGTTGTCACTTATTAATGACAATTAACTAGTAATCAGCAGTGAGACTCTTCGAGGTGGTCCTTGCCTGACAGGTGAAGAAAGAGAACATTGCGTAGTGCCATGCAGTGACATGGAACCTTCAAAGGGAGCACGGCATTTCCATAAATTATTTCAGAAAGAAATTTTCTTTTAGACATTCTCTTTAAAGCATTAGGATCTTTAACCCTAGAAGGACTATACGGTTGCAGCTGTCCTCCCTCCCCCCTCCCCTTATCACTAGTATTGGATAAAATTGGAAGGCAGCCTGATCTGTCATGTAACCCAATTCCCATCTGGGGCTGGAATAGCTATCAACCCACTCTGCTGAAACTATAAATACCTTCCCTTGATACTCAACCTTAAGTGCTCACTTAAAATGATGCCCAGATATCAATAGTGAAGTTGCCAACTGCGAGCAGCTAGGTGGATGGCCAGTAGAGACTGCAGCACTTCTATTATAAAGACTTTAAAAATTAAATGACTCACAAGCACTCGATTTATGTACATGCATAGCCTATGAAATTGCACCTTCTTCTCTCCTGTTTCTGATGGCTTTTACACTCCCTTCTTATGCCTTGTCTTAAATGATGTGGCAGCCACTGTTAGTGTGTGTTTTCACAGCAACCAGTATACTCAGGCCCTTGGACTCTGATTGCAATTACAATACAAATCTGATGTAGTTATTGCTCTTAGAAACACTGAAGTGGGAAAAAACCAACCAGCAGCAACAAAACAACCATTAAGTTTTCCCCACGCAAAGCTTTCCTCTCTGCTCCTCTCCCCATCATATGCAACAGTAAGAGCCCTCATCACCATACTTCACTCAAACTCTGCTCAGGCTTCCATCCTTATCTTGCTTCCTTCTCCCTGACCCTCCAGCTTTTGAACAGACAATCCTGTGAAGTCTTTACATTAAATATTTCAGCTGTCCACTACAAAACCCTGAGACAAATTCAGCCTCATTCCATGTTTTTTGCAGGAGGTCAGAGAGGTTCCCAAACATCACTGAGGCATGCTTATATCTCCCAGCACAGAGCCCCTTTGAGCTTTACCTTGCTAGGTCTCCTTTTGTCTCCTAACAGGCAAACAGGCCATCCAGCCTTTCCCTTTTCACCCCTCTCAGTCCTAGCTTTGAAAATCTCTGACATCTGCTCTTGCTAATAGCAATTATTCTTCTATTATTTCTCTTCCCCACCTTGTCCTTCTCACAGTGGATGTCCAAGCTCCAATTCTTTTTCTTTGCTGCTTTTATCCATCCGATGGCTGCTGATCATTAGACTTCATTCTTAGTCATTCCTAAGTCCTATCTCTTCTTTGCACTTTTCCAGACTCCCAGTTGTCAAAGCACACTTGAAAATGTGAAATGTGACACTCATCAACCCCCAAAACTTGGGTGGAGGATATCCCTGTGCAATGTTGAGTCTAGACCTGCTGCCTTATTTAGCACAAAGCTATCTAATTTTTCACATTATCCCGCCACAGAGAAGTGGTGACAAGAAATAACAGTTAATGCTAAATGCTACAAACTTTAGCAAGGTAGCACCTTAGAGACAGCCAACAACACAACCCTCCCTTGAACATAAAGGCGCACAGTGCTGTACAGCGTCTCTCAGAACCACACTTTATCATCAAGCTACACACTCAGATACTACTACGTGTAATTGTCAATACAGCATGCCCACTGCAAACATGCTGAGTGCATTTGACCTTGGACTATGAAGTAATGTACTAGTTGTGGGCAGTGTCTGAGCCTGCAAGTGTTTTCTAGGGACAGCATTTGCACATTAATAAACTTAAAGCTTGTTTACTGACAGAATTTTCCAGTTAAACCATTACAGTTACACTGGTAACATTACACAGTGTCCCTGCCACAGCAGCCCTGGGCATATTTTCTTATTAGAGAATAAAAGTGTCTTCTTCCAGTTTGGCTTAAATTGCTTTCAAAGTACTTTGGTCTAAATTGAGAAAAAAACTCCAGAAGTAAAATGCCTCGGGAGTGACTTACACCAGTCACTTACAAATGAGAAAAGTCTTTAATGAATCTCACATCCCACCTACAATGGATCTAGTTTCATGTGGAAATGAGATGAACAGAAGTGACCTACTACACAACTTTTTCACCTTTGTAAGTACTAAGAAATTAGATGTCAGAGACCCTGAAGCCAAAAGGCAGCATTTTCAGGAGCCACTTCTTGTATTGCCATACATGGTGGGTTAAGCTACAGTGAAGAGACATACGAATGAAGCATTTCTGAAAACATAAAACTTTGTGGTGCTTTATCAAGACCAAAATCCCCAGCTATCCTGTTCCTGTCCCTCCCAGTCCACCCTCCTACTCCTTGCAGAGCAATTGTTACTTGCAGAGCCACTCTGCCAGTTTTCCTTGCTACGCTGGAGGCTGGGCGGAGAGTGCGGAGAAGATGATGTTCTTGACACTGAACCTGTAGCAGTGCTTCCATGACAACAAATAAGATGTTATACGTTGGAACCGAGCAGTGATAAACTAAGCCTAACCAGGACTTGAAGAAGGCAGTTAGTTTTGACAGAACACTGCTCCTCAAAAATGCTCAAGTTAAACCACAGTTTCTTTGCATGTTCCAATGCACTGTGCAGTTCTTGAGTGAAAGAGGAAAAAATGGCAGAAATCTTCTTTTCTTTCCAGCTGGGTTTCACTGCCAGATACTATCTTCAAGAGTTTACAGTAATGGTCTCCACTAGCTGCAGAATGGGGCAATTGGTATCTGATCCAATCTGCCTGTCTGTATCTGAGGACAAAGCCTATTGCCAAGATAAATCAACCTATCCTGCCATTCAAAAATATGAAACCTTGTAATTTTAAGTAATTCACCAGGACTGATATTTGGTCTCATCACTGCTCAGTGTTGAGTATCCAAACCTTACTGAAAGAAAAGTCAAGGGGAGTATAGACCCTGACCATGGTGATACACAGCACGATACAATGAAACTGAAGTTCCAGCTGGCAGATTAATACATTTTGCCAAACTGATTTAGCACCTACAAGTCGACTAGTGAACTCTTTTGAAAGAAACTGCTTGCTCTTAGCTATTGAATCATCCATCCTGGATCATATTGCATGGAACTCAACTGCTTGTTATGATAAGCCTTCTGGGGAGTAAGGAAGGAACTGTTCCTGAGGGCATGCTGTAGTGGCTACACCTCTAGCTGCTGGTCATGAGCTTTGGGCATTATTTCTGACTATGTGAGTTGTAGCATGCTGCTTTCTGGATTCCACGATTATGAGTGTAGGAATTATTCCATCATTTTGGGTAGGAAACACAGGTGCCATTCCAGTTTAGTGGCTCGTGATGAGCTCTAATACAAACTTCAGTTTGTACACTCTTGTGAAGAGGTGGCTTTGGACAAGTTGTCATGTGTACCAAGAGAGGTGACTTTCACCTGCATGACCCTGAAGGTTGGCTTGTATTCGCCTAATGTGCCCCACTAGCCTCTAAGATTTCATAATGTATGCTGTTCTAGGCAAATGAATCAGCTCTGGAAGAGCAGATGGATTGCAGGCAACCAGACTCCAACCTTCCTTCCTCGAGTGACCATGTGGCATTTAACCACAGGTGTCTTACATCTGACAAGTCTGGTCAGGAACCTGTCAGGCTTTCACCTGCAACTTCAGACAATGCTGACACAAACACTCTGGACTGAAATACAGTATGCTCTCACTATATTAAATTGGTACAGATTTATGCTGTAGTGATGGTCAACACATTGTGCCCTGAACAATTTAGTCTGAGAAATGCTTCTTTAAAAAGAACTAATATTTTTAACAATTAATTTTCCCTCAATGTTTTACACTAAGACATTTATCCAGAAGTAAAAACCATTCAGATTCTGACAACCTGAGTATAACTAATCAAATTTCATTTTATATTTCACAGAGAAGGGAAAAAAACCCAGGTAACAATTACAGTAGTTAGAATAAATCTTACTAGATCCATTTTGACCGTGCTGACCCTGATTGAGCAGGTCACTGGACAGCACTGTAGAGGTGTTTAAAAATAAGGGATCTTCACAACAGAGTAACTTGAGCTTCTCATTCCCAGTGGGAAAGTCTACAGCTTTTATAATCATTGCATATTCTAATATTGGTTGTCTGAAAATAACGAGGTCCACTAGCCATGTATCATCATGTTCACAGTCCTGACCTCCAGGTGCTACACTAAAATCAGTTTTGCTATATCACCAGGCAAAAAACTAAGATGCTAAAGAGCTAACAAAGATGTGGTATAAAGAAACACATTTCATAAATTATACTAACCTCAGGTAATCTGCTTTATCTTAGATTGTAAAATGTTCTCCTGTTTTACAATACATCCAGTTTTGGATATTGTTATTTTCACTTAACTATGATATCATCTTCTACTTAGAATAGCATCTTTCATCCCAAAATGTGGTCCTTCCACCTACCTGTAGGATGAAGCTGAGTACACACAGTAGTGAAGAGAAACTAGTCAAAGCCACATGAAACATTACGACAAGAAATTCAATCGGAAGAGTGGAGAAAACAAAAATTTGGAAGAATCATATTATAGAGATTAGATTAGTATCTGGCCAGTAAATCTGGTTTAGCATTCTGTTCTCAGGCACGGACTGAAAAGGACCCTGCTTTTAAATTTCGGTGAACAGATGGTGAAATCCCACTTCCTGCTACTTTCATGCTGGGAGAGTAACTCAGTAATACTGTATCAGCCAGGAGACCAACACCTACAGAGCTGCAAGAACACTCCGCATGGAAACTGGTCTCTCCTTGGAGGTCTCCTAACCAGGGCCCCTGCCATATTATTTAAAGAATATCACACACTCAAATCTGAGATGGCTTTGGAAAATGCAAGCAAAAGCTGATGTACTGTGCCTTGATTAGTCTAACACAAAATAATATGTATATTTTATGCCTTCATGCTTAATTGCAATTGCATTTTAGTGGCTTCCATGAAAAGGATAGATTATATTTGGCGTCATTATTACTAGTGTAACCATCCAGACAAAGTTATGTTGCAGAAGACATTAGTGAATAACCCACAAAATGCTATTAAAAAAAAAAAAAGTTATTTCATTCAGGATTAATGTCATCAGTACACAGATCTCCCAAATTTCCAGTGGTTTGCATCAGCTTTGAAACAGCAACATAGAAAAATGCGCATCGAAGCAGAAATCAAACCTGTGAAAATAAGCAAACCAAGATCTTCTGCTCTGGGAACAGCAAAAGTGTACATTGCAGCAATGTAATGCTGAAAAAAATGAGCTTTATACATCTCTGAAAAGAATCAGACACACTGGCTTTTGCATATATCATAAAACAGGTATACAGGTTTCCAGAGGCTCTTATGGGGTTTAAAGATCTTAGATTTCTTTTCTTCAAGATCATTCCTGAAAGGCTATGTAGTCTCTTCCATCCAATAACCTTAGAAGCTACTCGTAGAATAGCACAAACTTACTTTTGTTGCAATCTTATCGAAATAAAGTAAAAATAAAAATGGAAAAAATTCTGGGAAAAACAATAAATCCATTTTTAACTCTGCAATTTCTTTTTTAAAAAGGATTTTTTTCTGAAATACAATATTCAAACAAAAGTGGTAAAAATCTAAATAACAAAGATTGTACTGTCACTGTACTTCATTTTCTTAAGCAGGTGAACCATCAGAGCTCTCCAATTTTCATCTACTCCGTATTTCAGTAGTAGAAAGTGTTACATCAGCATAGTCACCAGGAAAAGCTGCTGGTTTATTCCAAATGGACTTTCTTCAGACAGTGGCACAGATGATGAGTGATTGTCCAATTCTGAAGCTATCAGAACTGAACGGATTTAGCAATGTCATAAACACCTCTCGAGGGAGTCACCTGGTGTTGAGAACTCACTTTACATGCCGTGTTTCAAAATCAGTTTTAATGGATTTACATTAGATTCAAACCCACTTTAGAGCTATTATTTCTTCCTTTCAACCTTTTCACACACTACTGCAATGTACTACAGCATATTTTATAATCACATATTTGCAGGCCTGTGGGAAAGTAAACAAAACTTCAAAGGGTTATTATTTAAGGACTCTCTATTATGGCCATAGGCCTGACTGTTTTTCTTCCTCACCACCCCTTGGGCCCAAAGCACATAATCATCCAGTAATTGAACTGAAATGTCTAAATGGCTAGATCCCCTGAAGGACATAGGTAGTTAGCAGTGAAGAAAGTAAGGGACATTTTAAAAAACCCTCATGGCACTTTCCTGCACTACTTAAAAACACCGTGTAAATGTAACTGACCTGGACCTGATAGGCTTTTACAGAGAACAGAACACTGCATGGATATTTCTGGAGTTGTAGCTAAAGTAAAGATTAAATGTTGAGCCATGCTGTATTTGGAGGCAAAGATCTTACATTTAAATTACTTTCAGAAGAACTGAGAAGAAGAAACAGAAACATACATATGTACACAGAAGTACATATAACACAATAGTATCACTAATACCACGTGAAAGCAAACCCCTCTAGGTCCTCATATTTAATAGCCCATCCAAAAAGTGTAATGGATAGCAGATCACAGGCTTTCATACACTGTAACTGTCAAAGCACTCAGGAGATAGAGAAGTGAAGGCTCTGACAGCTCTCTTTTACATTCTAAATGACATCTGCATTCAACAGAACAGAAATAAAGATTAAGGGAAACACCTGATATGATAGCACTCAGCTTACCTCAAAATGCAATATTTAAAAAGTACAGAGAAACATAGGTCTGCCTCCTTGTACTGTAAGTAAAAACTGGTGTCAAAGCCTCAGAGGTCTCCACCGCTGCCAGAAAGGCAGCACCGCAGCAGCCAGCAGACGGCAGGGGCAGGAGCCACAGCCTCTGACTACGGAACTGTTGAGATCAAAAGGTGCTTCAGCAGAGAAGGGAGGGAGGAGACGGCCTTTGAACACACACAGAAAATGGCTACAGGTACAGCCACACAGCATAAGGAAATTCACTTGGCCCAAACCTTTGCAGCCTCTCTTGTACCCCAGCGAGGAGCAGAACGCCCCTCTGTCTCTGGACCTTTTGCAGCGAGTACCTGCTGCAGATCTCTTCTAAGAGGTTACCAGCATTACAGCTTCGAGCCAGACACACCAGCACACGGATCACGAGAGTTGATTTCAAATAGATCTCTGCCGGTTGATTATATAAACGATGCCTCTTATAGCTGGAATAACACCTCAAAGGCAATGTAATGACGACATGACAATGTATGTAAATCAAGAACTGCATGTGGGTTTATTTTACACTTGAGAAAACAGTGGATTTAATTGTGTGAACCAAAATGTACTGTACAATATTAATGATAAAACATCAAAATGTATAATTCATAGTGCATTGCTTGCTTTATTTTTATTTCTTTATTTTTTTGTCAGATAGTTCCTTTAAGTACATGCATCTGGAAAGATGCAGGTGCCAGTAAAATTCCTCTATTTATATCAAGCTGCAGGAACTAAATTTTATTCAAAAAGTGTGGTTTTACATTATATACACAGAAATTGAATATAAAATGACAATATAAAAAGTTAAAAGAGAAAGCATACAGCCAGAAGGTACAAAGAAAGTTGAACAGTTTAAAATGGTACGATATGTAACATGTATTTTTTTAAGCTGATGCTGGCAATTTACAAGGAACAGAATCCAACATTTGCCCCATTTTTTTTTTGTTGTTTTCATTTACCAATGCAGCACACTATAGAAAGGTCAGCTTGTACCAAAGCTTAACATTTGTAAATAACTATAAACTGCAGTATTTTACAGAAAA
>VXBB01012047.1:832033-842033 GCA_013399915.1 Illadopsis cleaveri
TTTTGTTTTGTTTTTTCCTTATTTACTTATTTAGTCACTGGGAAAGGCACAGAAATGCTATTACAGTTCTCAGAGGGTTAAAACTTGACACTACCAGGTTCTGTGACCTTTATTGTCATGGCAACTTTGTAATTTTAGGATGTCTCTTTATCATTGTTCTTTGTGTCTTTCTTTACGGCTAAATTAATGTCTCTCAATAGTGTCTCCCACTATATTCTACAAAAGATAGCTTAACATCAAGGACAGATGTTGAAAATAAAGGTCAGACTTTGACTCACAAAAAATAAAAACAGAAACAAAAAAATAACCATGCACAGAACAGACAAAGAGCATATAAATATAACTACAAAATAAGTGTAAGAAAAACCAAGGTCCAGATAGGCAGTTCAGCAACAAAAGTAAGACTGATTTCAGAGGCTCAGGTCAGGCCTAGTGCAGTACTATGAAGAAGTTTAGTGCAATGTTCCTGTGGTCACTTGCATACCTGGCTGCTTACCTGGACGCTATTGTTTTTCTAACTCAGTTACATAGATCAGATGGTCCTCCGGGGACTTGCCATGTGTTTTACTAAGGTGCAGTTTGACTGCATGCTTGCTTGCAAAAGTTCGGTTACAGAGCTTACATTGGAATGTGGAGCCTAAGTCCTCCTCGGCAATTCCAAGTGAGCCCAAAGTCTTGTTTGTGAGGACTTTTGAAACATTCTGCTGTTCTTGAATCTGATTAAGTGGCAACTTTGACAGATCCTTCAAACTAAACCCTAGGTGTGTCTCTAAGTGACTTATGTATGTAGAAGCAGTCCTGAACTGAGAGGCACAATCATTGCAAAAGAAAACAGGATGTCCTGTGTCCAAGTTCTTTAAAAATTTAGTTCCACCTGTCCTCCTTAACTGATACTTCACATTGGCCAGCCAGTGGCTAATTGTGGTCATGGAAAGACCAGTAAACTTAGAGATGTGTACCCGCTCTTGTGGACCTAGGTCCGACATAATGTATTTGCCTTCTGGGGTCTCCCTCAAGCTGGAAGCAAACTGGGCTTGAAGGATCAGAAGATGCTGAGGGTTCCAGTTGGACTGCCTGCCCTTCCTTTTGTGTACTGGTGACAGTTCATCCAGAGCTTCCTCAAAACTGCTCCCATCGGCATCAGACTTCTCTGACACGGTAGAGGGAGTTGAAGACTTAGGTGTCAAACGCCCTGTGAGGTTCTTCACCATATCGGAAATATCCAGCAGGGCGCTCTCCCTCAGCGGGGACGAGGCAGAGTCAGCCACACTGGAAACAAGAGGCTTGTTTTTGGACTTAGTTAAATCAATAGGTTGATCGCTGTTCTCATAGTAATACCGGTCAATAGCATCAGCTTGCTTGACTGGAGTGGTTGGGTAAATGGGTTTGTCCAACATGCTGTTACTAATTTTGTACAGCATGGCCAAAGGGTCCAGAGAGGGGCTTACCGGCTTAGAAATTTTGCCTAAGTGGGTATTCATAATGGACTGTAAAGCGCTCAATGGATTAATGAAGGATGGCTCAGGTGAATGATCTGTGATAATTCCTAAATTGCTACAGCCATTTGCAACCTTTGTTTTAAGTGGCTCTGTACCATTTGGCGTATGTGCTTCTGCTGGACTATCCTTTTTGACCTTCTGAACTTCAGACTCAGAGCTCTTCTTTGGCTGCTGTTTGTTATTTATTTCTTCTGCTTTTGGGAAGTCCTTGTTTTCTTTAGTAGCAGGTGACATGGGTTTAACTGGCGAACTCTTCTCCTTCTCCAAAGGCTTCTCTTCCTTCTTCACATTGATTTTACCTGTAACTTTCTCCACTAGTTCCTCCATAGCAGACACATTGCTCTTGTGAGGTGGGGGTGTGAGATTGCCTGGGGAATGGATGAGTGCGTTGTGTTCTGACGACAGTGATTTCACACTGCTTGCGTAGGACGGCTGCATTTGAACGCTCTGCACCGTGGGCTGAAGGGGTTTGACTGTTCCTGGGAGCTGGTAAGCTGCATGAATACTGGGATATCCTCCCCAGGAAGGGGCTCCATTCTGGGCTTTGCTGATGGCTGTTGTCACTGTGTTCTCCAGGGATTTCAATATGTCTATTCCACCTTTAGGACTATCATCTAGGTCCTCCTCTCTGAGGTATTGATACAAAGTTGTTGGCTCAAATTTCTCTGTAGAGTCCTCACTCTCTTCTTTAATCTTTTTCTCTGTTTCAGTGACCACCAGCTTTTCCTTCTCTAGGTCCTTCTTTTCCTCCGAGTTTGTGGAGCCCGCTGGGGAATCGGGCTGCTTTTTAATGTTGGAGGCTGGTAGCCTTGTGTGGGTGGTGGGTGGAAGAGGTATAGACTGTATTTTCTCCTCCACCACTGGGTCCAACACTAGCTGTTTGCCTTTTTTGGAAGCAGAATTGGTCACCTTCAAGAAATGACCAGTGACCATCATGTGAGCAGTGAGCTGCTGCAAAGTATCATGGGAACTGCCACATTCCATGCATTTCAGTATTTGGGCTTTGCGTGCCTCAAACTGCCAAGTGTAGCTAGCACCATTTTGATAGCCATAGCGGTTGTTTGGAGTCACATAGGGGTTGGCAGTTTTCTGATCCTTTGCTGACTCACCCAGTGAAGCTTCTGCCGTGATCCCCGTTGGCTCAGGTGAACAAGGCGAAGCCAAGTCCTGAAGTGCTCGCTTTTTGGTAGAAGGGACCAATTTGGTGATGGCTGGTACTGGCTCCTTCAGAGGCACTTTCTGGTAATGCTTTGTTTTTATCATATGGACGCTGAGGTCTTGCAAAGACTCAAATGAATGACCACAGTACATGCACTTCAGCACTTTCTGGGCATCCTCTTTGCCTTCCATTTCCATAAGCGATCGTTTCCTAGGCTTTGACCACCGCTTAGTCTTATCAGCTTCTTTATCTCTGTTGTCATCACGGTAATGTCCAGTTTCATTCATGTGCACTGTTAGCTCCACCAGTGTGTCGTAGGCTGCACTGCAGTCTTTGCATCGGAACTTGCTGGCACCGGTGAACACAGACCCGTAGAGTTTATTGTTTTGCCGGTAAAGCTGTACTGTGCTGAAGAGACTCGGCTCTGGGAGGAGTCCGTACGATGAGGTCTGCTGCAGAGTTTTAGCTAATGCAGCTTGGTGCCAGTCGTAACCTGAGCCGCCACTGTTACTGTTACTGTTACTGTTACTAGTACTACTGGTGGTTGTACTGGTACTAGTGTTGGTACTGGTAGTACAAGTACCCTGGGAATTGGCATTAGTGTCAGTACTGGTCATGTTTTCATTCTGGCTGATTCCGTTGTTGCTGGTGGTTGGATTGGATTTCTTTAAGTCCAAAGCTAAACTGGACCAGCAAGTCTCTGAAAGCAAATTTGCATATACAGCTTTTATTTGTGCCAAGCTGTCCTGTGGATAGGAAACATTGTCTGTGCACTGAGGATCCTCTTTCTCTTCTTTAGAGGAAGTGCTTTTGAAATGGGCCAGCTGATCGCTGTTTTCACTAAACGGCGAACCATAGCCTGCATCCTGATTAGTTGCAGTGCTGACTGGGGAGTTCTGGTAGCTTTGAGCCTCTTTGATCTCCGCTTCTTCATTGCACAAATACTCATTCTCCTGGATGTCCAGAGACAGCCCATCATCTTCCACGCTGTCTTCATCTATTTCTGCTGCTTTCAATTCTTCCTCAGGAACATATGCTAAAATACAGGAGGGGAGATGGGGGGAAACAAGACAATGTTATTGAACACGCACACTTTACATGGCTCTCCAGCACTAAAAACAGTAACCACAAAGAAAAATTTTGAAGATACATCCAAAACCCAAACTCACCATCACTCACACACTCCTCCTATAAATCCACATACTCTGTCATGGTTACAGTTTGATATCAGTGATATTGAAGAATAAACTTTGACTTCAGCAGTAAAATATGTGCCAGGACCACAGTAAATACCATAATATCAAAACTAAAATCAAACAAAGAGCCTACTAAACTAGTTTTTGTCAACTTAAAAAATGGCCTGGTACTGAGCTATATTTACTGCACTACATATGTATGTGTAACGCATTGCAGCTGACCTGCATCCCTCAGACCACGACACTCAGAATCACTGACTTGACCAACTTTATCTTGTCAGTTCTGTCTTTTCTTGCAAACTGGCTTTGCCTACAGCTTCAGGGGCCATTTCTGTGTCACTGACACCTGACTCTAATGAAGCCATAGAGGGCAAGAGTGTCAGGTCAGCTGTTCCCAGGGTCCATCTGAGAGCAAAGCAGCTTTCACTTTTTGAAAGGTGAAAAGAGAAGCAAGACTGATTGCTTTCTGAAATGGATGGGATTTAGTTTGCCTCCTATTACGATCTGATGTGGGTCTTGCATTTACCATTTTGAAAAAAAGCAGTCAGAAACTAAAAGTAAGTGCTAGAGATTAATTTCTTAAAGCAACAAAAGCCTTGAGATCTCCACTGCAGCTTGCTTATTGGCTTATGGAAAATATAAAACTTTGCTATTGCATTGCTATCTGTGAAACTATATGATCTCACCAAACTATGTGTTTATCTATATCAAACTATTTGTTAAACTAGCAAATGCGATATTCATGAGCAGATGGCCATTACATCAAAACACATTTACTCCAAGGGCTCAATTCACAGAAGTGACTTACATGTACCTAAGTGATAAATGTACACTTTCATTGCAAAGCAGAAAACATAGTTGTACACATTTCCCTCCAGTTTTGTAAAAGAAGCTTAAAAAAATCACAATGCTAATGGAATGTAGATCATTTATAAGAGTGTCAAGGTAGAAAATATGGATTCTGAACAATTTTCAGTAACTGAATAAAAAAGTGCCTCTTTGTCAGGTGAATTCTGCAGCAAGTGATGCTGAAATGTGTCCGGTGTCCTTTCATGGTACAATGCTGAAAGAAAGCCAGAAAAGAGGCACTTCTGTTCCTATGTGGTATGAAGAAAATATGTATTATCATGTTAACAAAGCTGAGGTCTTCTTCAGCTGGGGGGAGCATAAGTACAAGTTGAGCTTCTTTTTGTACACAGTTGCTAACATATTCTGAAACGTCTTTTCTGAAAAATAAAAAGAATCTTCTTTCATTGTAATATGAATACTCTTTGAAACATATTACGGTCAGTACTGCATTATGTATTCACTTTTGCAATTCAGTCTTAATGGAGCCCCTAAATGCATCAGCCTGATCTTTTAAGATGAAGTAGGAAAATACTCCATCTAGTTCCTGGGGTTGTACTGAACCTTAAGATGCCCATTGCATTTTTCACCTGTCCTCTAAATGTCAATATTTTCAGACAATAATTTGACCTTTTAGTTTTTAAAAAAGTTCTAATCAGGGCCCAAACAAATAAATCAGCTTCAAGTGTTTTTTCACATGTTTATAAGGACAGGTGAGTACCAAACACAATAAATAAAACTGAGGAATAATCCTGGAGTCAAATGCCAGGAAGATGCCAGAAAAGCATTGTAAAACCAGATGAAAATATTCTCCAGCAGGCATTTTGTCCATAAAATGAGGAACAGAACACAGAAGTATTAAGAGAATTCAGAAGGCAGTCAGCTTCCCTGTCTTGCAGCAATGCTGCTGTGGGAACACTCTGCAGATATTTGAGCATGGTAGGACCGCCGCAGTCCTGAACTCTAGGAGCACACGTAGAATTTACTCCCACAGCTGCAGTCGAGGATCTCTCAGCTCTCGCATTCAACACACCTGTTTGCAGCAATTTCAAATGGCAAAAGACAATACATTTTTAAGTTTCAGAAAAGTGAAGAACAGTTAAAGAAGAATATGGTTTCTAATTTTGAAATTATTTTTAAATAAAAAATAAACCCTTCTGAGACCTAAAATGCACAACAACGGGCAGTTACCATCTGGCATTTTTATTACAAAAAAACCACAAAAAAACAAATCAAAAAACAAACAAAACAAGTACAAGCTAAAAACTCAGAGGACACACTTTTTGAGCTTTTATGAGCAGCTTTCCTCTCTCTAAACCACAGTGCAACTATGCCACTTTTCTCTAATTTTCGCATCCCAATATTTTTAATAACTAGGTGCAAAAAACTGTTGTAAGATGCCGGATGTTCCTATAGTTGATACAGCATTTTGTAAAGATCCAAATGAATTATTTGCTTATATCTCTTTATCTAATTCTAAATGACATATATACATATTTTTATAATTGCTGTATATAACCATCTATATATCTGCTTAAGTAGAAACTCTAATGATCCACTGCCACGTCTTTTATTTTCCTTTATTTACTTATGATGGCATTTTCTCTATTCTCTTTTGCACTGTATTATAAAAAAAAAAAAAAAAGGAGGCAAACCACACAAGAAACATTCAAACTACACTTCAGGTCCATGTTAAACTGCCAAAGCAAAGAAATTGAGTGTCAGGGTGAAATATCCATCTTTTACTCACTTTTTCTACTCTTCGGTTTTGCTGAGACTACTACACTCCCTTACCAACATATACTGCAATATAAGGGTTAAGAATGTACAAATGGCCAGAACTATGATTTTTTTTTACTATTTCAGAATTTAAACCAGTTCTAAAAAAACCCTGAATTTGTATGATATGCAACCCACCTGTCTGTACATGTATATAAAGTCACAAAGAAATAATGCTTCTTAACAAAAAAAAGAGTAATTTTTCTGTAATGTCTAATTTCTATCACTGCAATAAAAAAATAGTCTATTTAACTCCTCTGGTTATCATAGGATACAGACAATACCTGTTCATTCAAGACTACTAATGCTTATGAGATGAATAGCAGCACACTCAACATATGGTATTTTGCAAGGTCAGTGCAATTCTCTAACTGAAAAGGTTTCTGTAAGAGCTAACACAGAAGCAAACAAAAGGAAGAATGTTAATGTCTAAAAACATGTACATTTTACTAAAATTCTCACAGAAATTTGACAAATAAATAAAATTCAGTATTTTAAACACGGTCAAAATGTTCCTTGTATAATTACTTGCAGAGAGAAGTAATATATTCTACCTTAAATAAAAGCATGAGATGTTCAGATTCTAAATTATAAAAAGTAGATCAATAGACAGATTTCAGACAACATATCTTTCTGTGACCGAGCAACTCTCAGCAATCTTCTCCCGACATTCCTGCATCTGCAAAGATACTGTTGGTTTACACATGTTCCAAAACCACACAAAAATATCAAGAGCAGATATAAAGCAATTATCCTCCTCAACAATAATTATGTTCAAAGCAGAAGAAATTACAGATCATAGCATCAGCTTTTCTCTTCCTTCTTATTTGTGTCTGGACAGACTGAGGCAAATGCAAGGTGTAAAAGCTTCAAATTCCAGACCACTAAAAATTAGGGGGAGCATTTTGTATTTCTTTTCTTCCTCTTAAGTCTTGCTATTATTTTTTTTTTTGCCTATAAAATGTGCCTTCTGGATGCCAATGCTTCCCCATAGATACACTGTCATCTTTGAGCAGTGTTAAAAGCTGTGCATTCTAATCTAAGTGGACATGAGATGCTATATATTGTACATGTGAGTAGCACAGCACATTGTGTTTGCTTCAGTGAGAATATTTACACTATAAATACACATCCATTGTTTGAAAAAAGCAGAGAGAGAACTGAAATGTAAGGATGTGGTTAAAAATACAAATATTCTCACATAAAACCTTTCCGCAACCTCGGAACTATGCTTTTGAAAGAATCTGTCTCCACTGAGGTATTCTTTTCCATTCAAAAAGGTATTCAACATGGAATAAATTATTTTGAAAAGCACCAAAAGTAATAATTGTATTTGGTTTTAGTAGTCTGCAAAATTAAATGCAATAAGCTCTTCAAGACCCAATTTTAAATCCTCCAAATAAATAAATTTATTCAGAAGAAACACCTAAGCAGTGAAGGTCACAGTTCAGTAAAGGAATTGAATACTGAAATAATTTTCACTGAAATACCCATTTCATCGTTTTGACAAATAGGGATAGGTTTAGGTCTAGAATTCTTCACTAAATCAGGGTCTACTCTGTGACTAAACAATAGTGGCACAATGTGAGTGTTCACCATTCTTCAACAGATGTATTGCCACAGCTTCTAATATTTACCCAGCCAACAGGAGACAGCAGCTGCAGAAGTTTTCACAGCCCACACTGTCACCTTGCACAAACTGCACTCCAGGCTGGGGGTGATTTCCACTGCACACAGGAACACATTTCATATCTTCGGAAAAAAAGAGTACAGATAGAAAATACAATCTATAGCCACACATCTCCCTCATTACGGAAAAACAAGAGGCAGATGAAAAAACCCAAATCATTTACAGACATGTTTCCAGAATAGAGAGTCATAAGAGCTTTACAGAAGAATCCAAAATCACACATTGTGAGAGTTTAACATGCCTGCTGGAAGATTTGTGAATCTTCTGTATTAGTATATACAAATGTTCATACAAAATTCTGGCACAGATGCTACAAATCTGTGTGCATGTGTGTGTGTCTGTATTACGATGTCACTATGGTGGAAAAATATGGCTTAATTATGACAATGGCTAAGGAGCAGCAGAGAATATGAGACAACCAGATAACCTTACTACGGAGCTTTGTGCTTGCATTTCTAATTGCAGCAAAATGGGGGGCAAAATACTAGAACTGCCTACCCTCTAATCCTAATGCAATGGGTCTGAAAAGTAGATAAGGTACTGTAACAAGAACAACCTCCATGCTTCTAGCAGGTTGAATGATAACCCTTAAAGGCATCCCATTAAAAGCCAACAAAAAGATTCTTCACCTCTTCCTCTTCTCTCCTCTATCCCCTTAAAATGAATGCTGCAAATTATTAGCCAACACTGGCAATTGGAGAACGAAGCAGCTTGCATGTGGGTATATTTTCACAGTGATTCTAATCTGAGAAATTTACTTGCTCTTCCCCTTCTATCTGATAAACTATACATTCAAGCGTTCTCATTAGTGTTAGGATCACCAAAGAGAGCTGGAGATGAATCAGTCCATCCACCCCTCCTCTCCCTGCTCTGTCGAAATTATTTCATTGAAATGTTCATTTTCATCCCTGCTGGCAACATTAGAATGGAAGTATTTAACCTGTTTCCATTACTTATACAAATTACCATTATGGGGTAGGACAGATGTTAGAATCATGCCACATAACTGACTTCCATACATTCTTTACGGGGAGGATAAGAAGAAGGAAAGCTGTTAGATCATATTATCCAGTCTCAATAATGTTCTCTCTCCTCCCAGATTCATTAACTTCCAACATCAACGTTTCCCTTTCTTTCTGTGTGAAAATGCTCCGTCTCCTTGAGCTCATTTAATTTGGAGCAGGAAATCTTTGTCAGAAATAATTTTTTGATCAGGTGCTCTAACTAAGGGGCGAAGGGGGGCTGGGGAAAGAATAAAGAAAAGGGGGGGAAAATCCCAACACCTTGTCGAAAATGTTATTTCTCTAACATGGATGATGAAAGAGAAGTCAGTTAAGATGCTGGTACTCAAAGATGGCTGTCACTTCAGATAGGGGATGGCACGACTCACCTAGACAGGTGACGCTTTGGTGGAGAAAAGGCTTGCTGCATTATTGAGAGCACCAAAGATCAGGATGACAAAGACTGTAGGCCCAGGGTGCCTGGGGCTCCTAGAGAAGTGACTTCAGCAGGCACATGGATTTCAGCCTCCATTTGCATCACTAACTAATAGTGAAGTACAAACCAAAAGTTCGGTGATTAAAAGGCAAGCACACCGTTACAGACAGCAAACACCCCAGTTACCGTCAGTACTAACTTTCTATTCATTTCGAAAGATCATCGAAAAAGCTCAAGGTGTTTATATATATTAAAAAAAAAAAAAAAAAGAGGATTTTATTACTAATTACTTATTCAAAAGGCTTTCCTGTTCAACTCGCTATTTTCCTGCTGAATTATCTTCCTGCCCGCCCCTTTAATACTTGCTTAAGGCCTTGTGATTTTGCCATCCCAG
>VXBB01012047.1:847033-877033 GCA_013399915.1 Illadopsis cleaveri
GGGGAAAAAAAGATACACGCTTGTTTGTGCAAACTCTAGTTCCAGCAGGAGAGCCTTGGAGAGGCCTTTCATGCAGAGTGCTGCCTACAGGATTTCCCAACTTCACAAGGGTAAAGGAAAGATAAGGCAGTTTGTTTCAATACCAGACTTTATGAGGAAAAGGTGAGGATACGCCACTTGGACTACATGTTTGTGGTTTCTCCTGCCGTTTCCTCACTTACTGAATATATATCATAGCCATTGTGGTTTACCCTCAGTGTAACCCCTTCTGTGATGAAAGAAACATCAATCATTCACTATGGTGGGTTTTAGCAATGTAGGTTCATGACACCATGAAATTTGGGAAGTGTGGGGACACTGGGCTCTGATAAAATGCCAAAGTCACTTGCTTAAATTAAGAAACACATTCAGATCTGGTTTATACTCAAATTAAGAAAGCCGTTTGTTAAAAAGGCTATTTTTCAAACCAAAATTATTCCCGGTACTACCACATCACATGATCAACCAGAAGATAGCTCCATTGCAGCAAATCCAGGAAACATACTTGCTTTGCTTCATACATTCAAAATAATTCCTTCAAATAACCAACAAAACAAACAAATAAAAACCCACACCTGGAAAAATAAGAGACGGTACAGGAGACAATTTAACTTACATTATACCAAGAAGATGAATTATTTATAATGAAAATAATAACTAAAATAATTAAAACAGACGGCATTCAGCCCTTAACATTACTCAAAATTATTAGGCTGATGACTAAAATCCAGAGCTTGAAAAAAGTTAAAATTTTAGTATTTTTGTCTATCAAGAAATAAAGGTACCTTCTTAGTACATGCTATGACAATTTAAGGTGAGTAGAAGAAAAAAGCCAAAAGCCAACTGCCCAGAACCCTAATCTTTAACAATTCTTTGAAATATGACCTCCTACGTCATTTAATTTTTGAAAACCCTAAGGTCATGTAACACACTTTCTCTGTCATTTGTAAGTACATTAACTCAGTGGCCATATGACAGTGAAATTATGATAATGGGCTGCTAAAATGGGTCATGCAGACACTGCGCTTCATGTTAGCTTCAAACAACAGTGAGAATATAGTCCAAATCAAATATGACAGTACAAAAGCACATGGTTTACTTTTCTCAACGCTTTGCCAGTAACTGGGAAGAAGGATACAACCACTAAATATAGATGCATTAGTAGAGTTTCCCACCTATGAACTGTCCTCCTCCCCCCACTCATGATGCACTAAAAGAAAACTGCCACGACAAAAAAGCAAACTTCTTAATAAAAGACTGTTTTTTCTTGTTCGGTTTTCCTTTGCATAATACAAAGGTTATCCCTTGACAAAGCCAACATTCTTAGAATGTAAACAGTATCTTAGAAGAAGACAGAGAACAACACAAATCTGCACACAAAATAAATCAGTTTTTGTCTTTTTAAAAGTATACAATCATTAGTATGAATTCTTCTGTCTGTATGCCAAACTGAATGGATACTACTACCTGAAGCCTAGGCTCATCAACACAGATCTCTGAGGACCTCAAAATTAAAACACCTCATTTGATATATATCTACAGAAGCCAAAAAGCCACTAAATTAAAAAAAAAAAACAAACCACACAAACAAACAAACAATAATAATGATAATAATGACAAAATTATCCTGGTGTGTATGCTTCAGGGACGTTAATTTACGTTCCTGCTTGTATCAAGCTACAGGATCAGGAACCTTTCGCAAAACTCAAACAAGCACAGCACATCAGGGTTTACTTGTCCTTTCCTCTTTCATACAGAGCATTGCATTTGGGAGGAAAAGAACTGCAGTGTTGAGACTCTTAAAGATAACCTCCTGAAAATGCAGGCCACCCGCACAGGATCAAAATTTTTGCACCAGTTAAAATCATACAACAGCATTTAACCCATTGATTTTTTACTATATTAATGCTTATTAACTACCTGTAATAAAGGCACAATTTTCTATAAAAAGCCTTTTTCTCTTTCTTTGTCTTTTCTGCACAATTTGAAAACTGTCAGTCTAATAGTTCCTAAGAGAACTAAGCAGTAAGGTTGACGAACACAAAAGCACAGAACCACCATCACATTCAAAAGTTAGCTGAATAGCCCAGATAATTGCTTGGATAATTATTTTGATAGAAGCCCTGCTGAAAGCTCCTATATTTTATCATACATGGGAAGTGTACATGACCCACCTCCAACATGTGAACCCTGTGCTGGATGATAACTGAAGTAGAGACTTTTCGTTTTTCCTGTTAGTTCAATACGATAAATAACATGTGCAGTTAGCTAAAAGGAGAATGGGAACCTAGATTGCCAGACTCATATTTATTTTTAAGCAAATTGTGTCTGTCAGACAGGGGGAGAAATCAAGTTACATAATTTATGTAAGGGGTGTCCATTATGTACATAGTAATGTAGCAGTCTGCAAGAAGACAAGCAAGTAGCAGCGAGAGAAGTTGCTCTTGAGGAAGATCACATTGCCCAGCTCAAGCCCGTGAGCTTCCTGAGACTTATGCAGCCTGACTGACAATGAGATTTAATGTAGCCTAACTATAGTAGCCTTGAGCAGAGATGCAATTATAACAGGAAGGCATAGAGAGTTTTAGTGTATTAGACTGTATCAGACTGTTGTGAGCATCAGTGGCGTAATCAGCAAATGCTTGCTCTTCCAGGCTCTTCCCCCAACCACCTGAAAATTCAGAACATAAGAACCTTCCACTATTAAGAACTTGAGTAAAGGTCATTTTGTTTTTCTCAATACCATAAAAATACCATTTGACATGCATATGCAAATCAGCACGCAGGAAAAAAAAAGCCTGATTTTCCTTCACACTAGATTACTGTATCTGAATAAAATGTTACATATAAACACCTTGACTATGAAAAAAACCCACACTAGCTCTTTGGTTTAATTGGCAGGATAGTTTTAGCAGATGTAGCAGTGCTGGACAAGGTTATTGTCTCATGGCAGATCATAACAAAAGTGTACAATTTTCCACTGGTCAGAAAAACAGTAATTCAGCTTAAGTTGTATTTTAATAACTTCTAAACAGGACAGGGAGGTATTTTATAATACCTGAGAATATTACATCAATTACAGAGAACTGGTTAGTAATATCAGTATATGTAATACTAAACAAATGGAAATACTTCTATAGGTGAAAAAAATCACCATGGCTTTTCAATTTGTAGACACTTGAAATGTCATGAAATTCAATGTCACTTAGTGCTTTGACACTCAATCTTTCTTAGTCTTAATTAGCACTTTTGTTTAAAATAGCTTTGAGTATATGAACCTAATGACTACAAAACTGCACCCACCCTCCCAAAAAAACCAAACCATTTTATTTCACTAAGATGATAACCAACACAAATGTTAACTAAATGTGTGTTTATGCAGAGTTTAGAATGAGAACTTTCGGCAAAAGTAAATAGAGACTGTTATTTTGACCGTACTTTTCATAAAACACATGTTCACACAGAACCACAAAAGGCATACATACAGACTAAATATATGCAAAAAAACCCAATCCAATCAAACCAATCCCACCTATATACCACAAAAGAAGTTGCTAAATCACGTATTAACTTCTACAGCCCATTCTAAAGTTCTTTTTTCACCCTCGTGATGGGTCTAGATAGATACTACGTGCACTGAAGTAGCACAGAAATATACCCTTATCTAGCACTAGCACCTTTAATTTGTCACTTTCATGGCAGACATTTCCAGATAGTCTAGAGGTACAGAAATTTTATGTTGCCAGCACAAAAGCAACTGAAGTACCTGACCACTTAAGCCCTCGTATTTTAAAATTCATGACAGATGCAAAGTAAATTTTACTAAAGACTATTATATAATCAATAATTTGTTCAAAACGTTTTTCTCATGGAAAGTTATGATGTTATTTCAAGCAACTGCTTATTACTATGTTATAAAGCATATTCCTCTGCAATATTCTGTTCAGGATCATGAAACCTTGGCAGCCTTATACATTTCCTCTTGATATACAGCAAGAAGTAACAGAGTTTGGGACAGTAATAAAAAGGATTCATCACTTTAAAATAGTTTAACATCCATTGTGTGCATTAAATGTTGGGAAAATGTTTGCAGGAGCTACTGCAAAAGAGCCGCAAATCTAATTCTTTTCCCCTGTCTGATTGATACAATCAGGAATTCATTTAAATGGTCCTTTAGTGAGCTGTCATCAAACTGCAGCCCATTTACAGAAGGTTAGCTAATTAATGAACTCTTGATTGAAGATTAATTTGGCAACGCTTTTTAATTTTCGCCTTAAAACCATGACAAACAATGATGTATTTTAATTAGAGCTTCAACTATAGCTGGGTGCTTTATATACATCTCTGATATTGTAAACAGATCACAACTATTCATTGGTAAATAGATAATAATGTTTAATTATCTGGAAATTAACAAAAGACTAACAACATATCCTAATTTTACACATGCAGAAAAAACGTATGTCCATAAAATGAAATGTCTTATTGAATAATGTAGATTCCACCAATGCACTTCCAAAATTCCTCTGTAACACATTGCTTTAATAAAAACTACTTGGTGCTAATTAAAAAGAAAGATACGAGCGGGTGTATTCTGTACTCATACCTACAGATGCAGTAATCCAACTACCCAGCATAAACCTGCTTCTTCTACATAAAAATTATTCTGTCTTCATGTAAACTGTGGTATTTCTGCACAATGATCGGTGATTTATTTGTGAAATTGCTAGAATGGGGAAGCCACACAGAGGTCTCAAAGCTCTCGACCAAGGTAAATAAAATGTCATAATATATTTAGCAAATAATAATGAAAAAAATAGAGAAAAACATCATCAGATGATGCCAGGAAACAAATAGGAATGAAGAGGAAAAAATTTCTTAGCATTTCTTCTCCCAAATAAAGTCACTGTTCATAGTGCTGCAGCCTAAAGAATGGCAGCAAATTCAACTGTATTTTCAGAAAAAATTCAATCACATTATTTTTCAATTTATCATTCTAATTTTCAGTCCTGTCTTCTATTTACAACTTTTTGTTTTCTTTTTCAAAAGACATGGCCTTTCATAGCTTTTATTTTATGTGCCATTACCCTCAACTCAGTTATTCTAACCACAAAAAGGCGGCAATGAAACACCATTGTCAAGTGAAAGCAGCAGCAAGTTCCTGCATATTGTCTGTGGTTTTGCTTGTGTGTTTGCTTTAAGGACAGGAAAATGGAATAGCATTTAAGATGCTCATAATAACCATCCTCACAAATAACACAATCAATAGCTTGTGGCTTTTTCAGAAATCATTTTCAACTAACTTGTCTTCTAACACTGGAGACATAGAATGCTTTCATCTGTTTGAGATCTGGCCTTTAATTGCTTCAGATTAACATTAAAACACTATTATGTTTACCAAAAATGCCTTGGCTATAATTTCATGCATTTTATTTCATTTTAAACCCTGTTATATATTAATGACAAAATATTTGTCAATAACATCAAAGAGAAACCTGGAAATTAATTCCATTTAAGAAGGTCTCACTTCCCCATTGATTACACAGGCAGAGCTCAGGCAGGTAAAAGGTTCTGAATCAGACCCATCATCTTTGCCTGAACATAAGAAAGTCATAGCACATGTATGTGCTTATCCAAGGAAGTATCTTTTTTTTGGATAGATGAATATGTGAGCCTTTTTGTAGATGATGTTGGAGCCAGTCATGAACTGCTGAAAGAGCTTGGGGTTTTCTTTAATTCTGTCTTTGTTTTTCATTGACTTTACAGCAGATGATTCTTCTCAGAGGTTTATGGACACTATAATCAAATAGCAGGGAGAACATGAATTCTTGAACATTTTTGTAGTGTAGCCATGTCTTAATAAGAAGACAAATCCTAATCCTGAAGAGACATCTAAACAAAGAGCACTCCTCACTAAATTCTCATTTACTATGTTCCAGGTAAGTATTACTATAGTTAGCATTATGGCCAGACATCATCACCCCCTCTGTATGACCTCTGACACTTCAGTTTAGTCACACATTTGCTCATATAGAACACCTGTGGAAAGCACATCAATAGCTAATCAAAACGTAGTACCCCCAAAACACACTGTGATTTGTTTTCTCATGTGACTTGGTATCTGGAAAAGTGCAGGAGAAACAGAAGCAGCAAGTCGTCCCTGTACAGGCAAATGTTCCTAGAGCTACCAAAACCAACAAAGAAGAAAAATTACTGCTATGATGACAAACATCTGTGCATAAATGCAGTATACTTTGACAAAACTAAGTGCATGAAATAAAATAGATAAAGGCAAAATCTAATTCTATATTCACTAAAACAAGTCCAAACTCATGTATAAATACTGAAATGGGTGTAGGAGGGGAAAGAATTTGGCCCACTACTTGCATCTTTTTGATCCACCAACTATTCCCCTAGCCAGGCTGAAAAAAACGAAAAAGATACAAGGTTAGAGGATAAGATATCCAATAATGTAAAATCAGTGGCATACAAACATTTGAGAAACAGCTTTCATCAGAGCTGGCTCGACCTAGATGTTTAAAATCATCTGTGTGAAAGGAGAGAGGAGAAAGAGGAAAATCACCTCTTTATTCCAAAGAAAATGTTAGATTTTTTTACAATTATTTTAGTTTGAGTGAGTTGTGGAGACCATTAAAGGAAATGAGCAGAAAAAGTGTTTTCATCACTTGCTAGTTCGTGCTTGAAAAGCTCAAATACTGTTTCATTTTAATAATTCCATCTTGGCATCTATGTACTCCTTGGTGCAGAATACAGGCAATTGGCAACGTAGGGAAAGAAAAAAAATGTGAAGTTACAGGTGAAGGAGAGGGGCCTGACAGGTGTTATCAGACAGTGTTTTCCCACCCACTGCAGGGTGGGAAGAGCAAGAGCAAGTTCTCATCCAGCCTGCACTGGAATGTGTTTCACTAACACGAGTGCTGTGGCAGCGCATCCTCAGCTCTCCAGCAATGGCGAGTGCCTTACATGGTACTGTTCGATACAATAAAGTAGCACATACATCAGCTACAGCAATCTAAAAACAAACAAAAATGCAAAGGCCACAATAAAAAATATATTTATTCCTTTTATTTGGAGAACTGTGGGGACGTTCAGATTACAACTTTTGCTGCTGTTTCACTGTGTGCCTCATAAAACTCTTAGGACCTGCTTCTACCATGGGATGCATACCCTCTGCAAAATACTGCCTGCCCTTATTGGCACCAAGGCTAAATCATAGGAGGTATTGAGCAAATCACAGAAGAAGGCCCTTATTCACTATGTCATCCTGCTGTTAAATCTTCGCTAAAATGTGAGGGGAGACATCGAGAGTTTGCCTCTTGCTGTTTGGTCTTTTCATAAAAATTACCAAGTGTGTGGATGGCAAAATACAAATCTATGAGAGCTTGTTTTTTCTGATCCACACATGAATTTATTTAAACAGGGAACCCTGTGAATATGTTAGAATACTAAAACAAGAGGTCATGAAAATGCAGAGGATACTAATTTTTCATCAATATTGATACAAACATTCTTACTTATCTGGAAAACAATAAACAAGCAAATTATCTGCAAAAACTATTTTAATCCCATATCTGCTTACAAAAAATATTATAAAAATACATGGTACTAATTTGCAGCTGTAATGGAAAATAAAATCTGAATTTCATGACGTGGTTTTACCTATCTGAAGAAAAATACAACATAGTATTAGTGGCTATTCTATTACTTAAGAAATAACAAACAATACTGGATCTATTGTGAAAGATTTGTGGCATACACTTAGGCACCTTTAAAGTAGAAAACCTTGGATATCTAATAAAATGCACTTCTTGACTCTTTGGGTGGGACTGCACTTACAGCCAAAAGACATCCAGATGTTTCATACAGTCTTAAGCAGCCACCAGAATCTGGTTGGATTGACATATCCAAGCTCCTTACACCATAATACCGGTTCATTCATAGGAAAACACCATCAAGTTCTGGAATAAGCTTCCTCTGTGTATCAGAGAGCTGACTGCCACTCATGGTCAGGATCTTCCTTTCCTGCAATCAATCTACAAATACAAATCTGAGATTTAAGGGTGCAGATTTCAAGTCAATTCATTACTTAAAATCTAGAAAGAATTTTAAAATGCCCTGGGAATAGTCACATACTTTAAGAAAAGTATAAGCTTAACCGTTGAGAATTTAAGTTACTGTCTTTCTGGCATGCATACATACATGTAAAGGACTCAAATCCACATCAGAGGAACACACACAGATGGGTTCACAGTTGCAAAAAAAAAGACCTGAGCCTCACTAACAACATGAGAAACCACACAAAATGAGGACTGGGCATCCCAAACTATTAGAGATCATTACAGAAAGCTATAACTTCCTAAGATGTTTGAAACATAATACAAACATTTACACTTAGTAAACTAAATAGCTTGTTCCAATGATGTTTTCGGAGTATAAGCTTATATTTGAAAGAATTTCAGTATTGGAACTTGGTAAAAATAATGTATCATGAAGAGAATGTTGTTTTAGACTGTGAACTTTTCCTGCCTTTAAGAAAATAGTCATCTAACCTCAAACTATTTTAATTCTGACTTAAAAGGCTTAAGGAAAATAAAGATCAGGGCTTGAAGGTATATTTTAGTTTTGGGGTGGGAATTTTTTGTTTGGTTGGTTTTTTTAAAAAATTTAGAAAACACCATCTACTGGTATTTCTTTGCTGATTATTTGTAACAGCTGAAACTAATGGTGCCTTTTTGTTTACTTCTGCATTTATATACTGGCATCAAAGATACAGCTAAAAACCTGGCAGTGCTAGAGTTCAGTTTACTGCCAGAGCTTGGACCAGTGAACAGATTTTCCTGCATGACTTGCCAAACCAAAGTCTTTCTGCACTTGCACATTGCAAAAAGTCCCACCAGTGCCCCAAAACCCCTAGATCCCTGCACCTAACAACTTTTTCAAAAGATGTGCTGCCTCATATTGTTAATCTTCATTTTCAAATACAGGTAAAGGGGAAGATGCAGCATTTTGCATAGTCTACCATAGCATTAGACAGGAGAAAGTCAACCTTGGGGCTGGCAAACTCCAGAGAACAGAGTTCTCTCCTTCTTGCCTGCTTTTGCCCATTGCCTCTAAGAGCTACTTCTTTAATTGTTTACCTGCTTCCAAACAGCATGCATTTGTCTGCATTCCGGGAACAATAATTATAATTATAAATCAATGTGCATTAATAAAATAAGTTTATAAGAGCTTAGTTGGCTTGCTATTTATGACACTATAAAGTACTCACATTATATGAACAATCCCAAGAGGCTTCTATTATCTCTTCTCCCAATCATTTTATGATTATCATCTCATAATCATTTCAGAAAGAAACAAGCAAAGTAGATTGTAAACATCTATTCAATTTCTCAGCATTGTAATTTGGAATTTTCTCTCCCCTGTCCCACTATGGATATTTAAAAATAATTTTAAAATAATTCCTCTGCCCAGGTTCCAGAGCACAAGAAGAGACTTTGGCTCAAACATGCATGACAACACGCATGTTAAAGGGCAGTCATATAGCCAGCTTTGTATGACCTTAAGTATAAGGACAGCTCTTACTGAGCAAGAAGCAAACCTTTGGGTGTCCCCTAGACGTCTTGATGGTTGATGCTTCAACATAAGGATGATTAAGAAACCACACATCCTACCAAAATACTGCACTCTAAAACTTGGGATAAATTCCCCTTTTCCTAGCTGCAACATTTCTGAGCAGAGCTTTAGCACTCCATTATTGTGAATGTTTTTTGGCCCAAGGCAAAAAATATTGACAAAGTTCCACCTCCAAGACAGTTATTGTCTCTGTATACTTGATAGCAGCCTTCACAGGTTCACCTGCCAGTATTAAATCCTTGCTTTGGGTAAGAGAAGTAAAAATTTGCTAACATTCCAAGCTATTTCATTGTAGCAGCAGCTACAGCAGCAAATCAAATTGTTCTTTCAATTAAACCAGTTCAGTGCCTTAGAGAGGAAAGATCTAGACCTATCCTTCTCCAAAAAAACTGCAGTTTATGCCAAGTCTGAAGTTTTTACTACAAGTGAGAGGAAAAGCCTCAGATGTTCTTATTCCAGTGGTCAATAAGCCACATCACAAAATAAAATGTGTTTGAAACCATCTGTGTATAACTGACAGTCTTTTCTAGAAGCCAGTGACACTCAAGCAGGCCAGATGCCAACGTCTCCAAGGGGGCCATCACCAGGTTTGAACCTTCCTTTTGTCTGCAGCATGCACCAGAAGATTTGCTAGAAACTGGCAATACACTGGAAGGCATCAGGGAGCAGGAGGGAACAATCTATCATGATAACGTCCCATATTTAAGTAGGCCAGAAAGAGCACTTTGTGAGGTACTAAAGCACCTCAATGGGAAGTACTTAGATAAGTAAAATCCAGGGCCTCGTAGCAACAAGGAAAAGAAAGGAAAACTAATTTGTGAAAAACAAATATCACCATGACGGTCCTGAAGTAAAACATGATACTAATTTAGCTGGCTCTGGCTGAACAGCAAAACACCTTACTTCTTTACTTCTCCTGCATAAAGACATCTATGCAAACACACAGCAACTGCCCCACATATGCACACTGTTTGTTTGCTCATGGGACTTAGAGTGAAAGCAATGATCTACCTTGCTCTGTTTTCCTTTTGAGTTGTTTTGGAGTTTTTTTTGACAGAGCTTTCACTCACTGGAAGGATGGGGGAAATAACTTAGATGACATCTGCTAACAGAATATATAACTGTCACTGTATCACAGAGGGGGCTTAAAGAACTATGTGGCAGGGTCCCTTTAAATGAGATGGCCGTGGCTACACAAGGATGGAAACCAAATGACCCCTCATGGGTAATCTATCCAGGTTAGAGAGGGGGTCATGGCAGGGGCACCACAGAAAGGCATGCACTCTGCATGGGAAAGCAAAAGAATGTCAGAAACCCGAATTTCACTGGCTTTAACTTCAGAGACAGCAAACTCTTTCCCTGATGCTTTTTAAAAGAAAACTTTAAAATATCACAACACCAAGCCAACATCTGAGTTTGAAACAGAATGTCAAATCCTCTACTCTTCATATAGCCATCATAGCAGGAGATGGGAGACAGCTCCAAATCAATTTACATTGACTCTACTATAAACCACTTTTTTTGCAGCCGTGCAAAAACATGTTCTTATATTCAGAATTTACAGATGATTCAGCCTGCCCAGGATCAGAATTACACTAGACGAGTTTATGATGTCCGAGCTTTTTCAGAAGCAAGACCATCCCTCAACTGTATTTAATGGAAGTTCGGGACACCCAGTAGCTCGCAAAATCTCGAGAGGAGACTGTTCCCCTTTTCTTGCCCCAAATTTGCTCAATAAATAAAATTTCAATGTATCTCACCTACTTTACCCATATAAGACTTTCACTGGAAAACTTTTGTGTATTTCTGAAAAGGTAAATGTTCCATTTCTCTTTTCTAGTTACTATTTCTACCATTTTCCTCTTCTTCACCATTTTCTCCATTCCTTTACTTGTACACACAAATGCACACAGAATCCCCCATGCCAAAGGCAGAGGAGTAAATCCAGCTTCTCTTCACTGATTATGGGCCCGGTTTTAATTTGTGCAATAGTCCTTTTGATAACAATGCCTAGTTAAAACATCCATTAAAAGTCTGTATCAGTCATTTAATGGTGGAAGAATCTAATAGGGTTCCATTGGAACTCCTCCATTAACTTTTTAACAGAATTCTTTCTTATAGTTAGTGTTGTAAAACAGGGATATTTCACAGATTTAAGACTAGCCTCATTCTCCATGGGGTGATAGTTAGGTCACTGCTTCCCAATCTTTTTTGGGTAACTGCATCAGTTCACCATTTCAGTCGCAACAATCAGTCTCTTCACAACTTATTAATTGCAGCTTGTACTTGCTCTTTTTCCCTAACTCCAAATCACAAAGGGCCCTGGGAGTCCCAGTTGCATGGCTGGTCATAATGCATATAATAAAAGGCATAGCCGCCAGTTTCTAAAAAAAATCCCAAAAACCCATATTACCAACGGTTAACAACAAAGGACCAGGCCCACGATGGTAACTGGTGATCTGTCTAACTTTTATTCAGGAATCTAAACTCTCAGCCATGGAGATGAGCTTGCGTGTAATCAGACATCTTGGCAGATCTGCCTAAAAACTACAAGTTATCTCTAATGGTACGTAGAACAGTTACTACAAGAAAAAAACTGCTGTATAGGCACTGTCTCCTTCCACACTAAGGTTTATAGGGAAAAAACAGCAAACAGCAAAACTGAGGCCACGTTCTTGTATTCATCAGCCACTCTATGCTGTTAGAAGGTACTCATCTTACCAATTATATTATGCTCTTTTGTAAGTAAATCTTAAAATCTTTAATGCAGAAGGGCAACTGCTGCTAACTTAATTTTATAAATGCAAAAGCTAAGGCACAGAAAGAGAGTTTAGTTTTTTTTAATTCCCGGCCTTCAAGAGCTATGTCGAAGGCACTGGGAATTGGCACTGTTCCTTCAGGACTAGCTTAAAATAAGGGAATATTCTGGTTCTTGGCCAGACTCTGAGTGGTGGAAGTACAGTTTAACTCTCTAGCATGACTATCTCCTCTAGCTACAGAAGCATGAGGTACAGGTGCATATGGGAAATGAGGAGGGATTTACATGGGAGATTCCAGCCCGAACAAGTGAATCACCATAATGGAACAGGTCAGGACCCCCAACTCCCACTGTCAGCTTCAAATCCTTCTACCCACAGAAAGCAGGGGGAAATATTGTCAAGATTATACTCCTGTCACACTTTCAGAATTAAGAATTCCATTAATCACCAAGGAGTTCAAAGATCCTGTAAATCTGATTCTGTTCGCACTTCTACTGGTTTGACACTGATGCAGCCGTGAATCCATTGGCTGAAAATGAGGCACCCCAAATTGCATATGCATAGCAACAAGGAATCAAGTTCATAAATGCTATGATTTTCTCAAGCAAACAGCAGTTTCAGCAAACTTGAGCAGAAGGCCTGAAATCAACATGGCTTGTGGCAGCAGAGCCTCTTCAGAAGAAAATAAGAATGATGGATTTTTTTTTACCCATTACACCCTCCACAAGCATAAAAAAAAGGAAAAAAAACAAAATGCAATCAAACGTCCCTAAGATACATGTGGTTATATACAAACACCTTTCTCAAGGAGTAGAATCATTCCACTTTTGACCTTGTGCTTCCTGATACACTGAACTAAGCAGACGTTTTACTACCACCCTACACAATTTTACTCACAAGTTTGTTTATACATAAATAAACACACACACAAACACACACTCTCACAAGCTTTTCTCAGGCTAGATAATATGCCCCAGAAGCACAGAGAAAAATGGAAAAAGATGAAAAAAGGTGCTCTCTTCCTGCATTACTTTTATTATTATAAAAAACCCGGGTTCTTAGAGAATTGTTTGCTTGTTTTATCCACTTGTTCATCATTTGCAAGACTCATAAAGAAACAGAAGTTACTCCTAGGAAAGGCTAGTTAAAAGAGGAAAATGGGAGACCAAGTTACAGACCTTCAAAAAATAATAAAAAGTGTCTCATGTAAACAGATTATTAAAAAAAAATTAAATTTTATGCATGTGAAATCACATAAGCTTCACCTAGACTTTCGGGGAACTTTTTTCAGCTGTTTTGAGAAGAGCATAACCACTGGAAAACAAAAACATTACATCTAAATAGAATAGTTGGGGCTGTTTTCTTTCATATGAAATTTGTGACAAGAATATATGACGGGAAAAACTTAAACCTAAACTTAGACATTGAGTCTGAGGTTACATCAGGATTAAAATGCGAATGCTCTCCAATCCATTTTCTGCCACACACCTGTCCCCATCTTTTCTTTTTGTAGCATTACTGCATCCTTGAAACTGTACATTGTGATTGTACATCTCAGCATCTCACTAAAAAGTTAGGTGGTAGAAAGAGTAGCAACGTAGCAAATCCCTGGTGCTACTGAATCAAGAGCATAGAGAGAACAGCTAGTTTAGGGAAAATCCAAGTAATTTTGTTTTCAAAAGAAAAACATTCTTAGATTTCAGGAATAGATTTCCATGCAGGCCTTCAAAAAGACTTCAGCAGGTTGGAGAGATGGACAGAGAAGAACAGTCTGAAATTCAACAAAGGCAAACAAAGGGTCCTGTACCTTGGGAAAAATGACCACACACACTAGCCCAAACTGGGGACTGACCTGCTGGGAGACAAGTCAAATGAGAAGGACATGGGGACCCTGGTGGACAACAAGAGGTCTATGAGCCAGCAGTGCCCTTGGGGTCAACAAGTCCAATGGTGTCCTGGGGTGCATTAGGAAGACCTTTTTCTAGCAGTTCAAGGGAGGGTGATCCCACCCCTTTACTCAGGCCTAGTGAGGCCACATTTTGAGTGCTATGTCCAGTTCTGAGCTCCTCAGTGCAAGAGAGACATGGAGCTCCTGGAGCAGCTCCAGCGGAGGGCAACAGACTGGACCATCTCCCTTTAAAAGGAAAGCTTCTGAGAGAGCTGGGCCTGTTCAGCCTCAAGAAGAGATGACTGAGAAAGGACCTTATCAATGTCTATAAGAATCTGAAGGGAGGATGTCAGAAGAATGGAGCCAGGCTGTTCTTGGTGGTGCCAAGCAAACAAAAACATTTCACTGTACACCTGTATAGAGCCACACTGGTGTTTAGGCACAAAGCACTTCCAAGGAACTGAATTTAGTTTCTGAAAAGAGGGCTAGCTAAAGTTCTGGTCATTTCTAAGAACAAGCCTAGCTGCACCTGGTGTAGATGACTGTCAGTGAAAGCAGATTCACACTATGAAGCTGAGACTGTACAGATGTTGAAGGACACATTTAGTGCAGGTAGCTGGGTGTGCAGCTGCAGTGCAAGCTGCTGCAGATTGAGCTCTGGGTGATCGAAGCCCCTGACAAGAGGATAGGAAATGACAAGCCTCTGCATAACCAAGAGCACAGGGACCTGTGGCTGGCCAGATGAATGGAACACTCAGAGATACAGCAGGGGCTGAGCACCCCAGACTTTGCACACTTACACTGTAAGGGTATAAAAGCCCAGGGTTTTCTTTGTCCAGGGCCCCTCCTCAGGGGCACCCAGCTTGAGCTGTTATTTTGTTGTTTAGTTATGGCACCATGATTGAATTATGTGAAGGATTTGGATGTCTGAGACTTTGCTATGGGAAATCCAGGCTCGAGCCAGTAGAGAAATTTGGTCTGACTCTGTGAGTATGGAGTGTGTAGCTGCAAAGGGGCTTCAGTCCCAGCTCAGGTGATGAGTGCAAATGCTAGAGTGGCTCCCAGATGGCCAGACTGGGAAGTTTATGGAACAAGGAAGCAGCTGAGGAATGCTGATGTGTTCTCACTGATTCTGGAAGAGGTAATCCCCACAGCTGTGGGAGTAGTGGCCTTCAGCTGAAGGGCAGCAGCAGAACAGTGGTGGTAGTAACAAATTTTCACAGTCATGGTTGCTGTATTTCTGCTCTCTGCAAAAGTATCACAGCACTGGCACTGCTGTAAACTCGCAGGCCTTTGGCAAAATGGTTATAAAATACAAAGTCATAGAAAGATGGATATCTTTCCAGCACAATGCAGGGTGGCATTGTGCTGAGGAAGATTACAGAAACTGTATATTTTGCTGAATTTTCTCTGGAACTGCAAAACGTAGTGTTCTCCAGTCTAGAAACCCTCTCTGAGAGGAATCAAAAGGCTATATTAAATTCTTTTTTAAAGTAGAAAAACATTGCAGGAGTGTTCCTGGTTCAGTCCTTTTACTACACACTAATGGTTTTTTTCTGTGTGTTCTTTCCATATAGAAAATACAGTACAAAGGCACAAACCTTGATCTGATGTATCTGATCTAAGCAAAAGTTTACTCAGAAGTAGAGCATCTGAAGGAGTGCTTTCCACATGTAAACAGAACAGTTAATCCGAGGAACTGGGCCGTTCACCTGAGGAAGTGTGATCTACAGATCCTGTACTTCATCAGGATCTACTAGAATTTGGGAATCTCTTAAAAGCAGATGCTGCTGATTGCTTAAGGAAAAAAAGGAAAAAAAGATTAATATTAAAAGTTTAGCTGTGTCCCAGGTACATAATAGATTAGATTACATGTTTATTTGATCATCCAAGTTTTTTTTCCGTCTACCTTATGCCTAATGGGGCAAATTAAAAGTTCAAATTAAGAAATACACTTAAAGTATAATGTTACTCAAAAAATACAATATAAAATATATGCTACATACTGCCTGTAAAAGAACACCTGCAAGTGCTAACCTTTACAAGAGAGGATGGGAAAAAGCAGCTCATTATGGGCTCTCAGTGGAAATATAAGTTAGCTGGAAGTTGCCTAGTCTTGAGGGATACGTGTGATTTTGTAAAGGACAGAGCACTGAAGAGTGCATCATGGACTGTGGACTATACTCCTAGCTCTATAGACAAGACTTCACCTTTATGATGTCTCTTCTTACTTTTTGCTCCTTCATCATGACTGTCTCCTTTGGGGGTAGAGTCTGTGCTCAGTGTTTCTAAACAGCCTCTAACTGAACAGGCTCTGATCTTGACTCACAGTCTTTTGACAACAAAATGCTTGCTTGTCTAACCAAAAGTCACAAAAGCAATTCTATAGATATATATAAATATAATCTATATACAAACCCAAAGACGGTTTAGAAATACGGCATTCAAATGCTCATGTAATCTCCTACCTTTAATTCAAATAAACCAGTCAAAACCATCTGAGTGTATCTGATTCTCCATTCGTCTTGAATACAAAGCCACTCCCACTACATTACTCAATCACATTCTTAACATTTGAGCATTAATTTTATTCCAGGATTCCATTTCAGTACAAATGAAGGCAGTAGACACCAGCAGGACTGCCAGATATACATGAGCATAGGACTAGAGGGCTAATTTTGGAAATTTGTTTGAGGGGGTTTTTTTGTTTGTTTTTGTTTTTTGGGGGCTTTTTTGTTGGGTTTTTTTTTTTTTTTTTTTTTAATCTTCCCAGAAATGCATCAGTAAAGCAAACCCACCAGCTCTGGAAAGCACTAAAATTCAGAAGAACAAGGCATGACTCTGCAGGTTGATAAAAAAATTCTTCATGTTACACAAGATAAAGCCACTCCACAAAAATAGAGGCCAAGGAGTTAAAAAAAAGAAAAAGTACACAGTTTACTGGATATACCTCAGCCACAAAACCACCTGTGCTAACTACATCACTGACACAGTTTAAGCGCTCAGTAATCAGACGACAAAGTGTTAACAGTCAGTGAGTTGCCATGTAATTACTGTGGCATCCAATGGAGTTTCCCAGTACTGTATGTGCTGCATTGTTCCTGTTATTATGTGGTAACTATCAAATTACCACGTGTCATCACTGTAACATTAGGTTGATCCACTATGGAAATTCATTCTGTTCAATAGCAGTCTAAATTCTTCATTTTGTCCCTCTGGTGATGTGGACAGGTGGATTACATACTGAGCTATACAAAAGGTTAAAGGAGTAGGTGAGACACTTCATAGATTAAACCTGATCAAACAGCCTGATTCTGCCACCTTTTCCCACTATGAGTTTCACTATTTTCTCGCAGATGGGATAATACTTGACAGGGTACAACTATCTGTCCCAAAGTGATCATTTTCTCCTTAAATTTCCTGTAAAACCAACATCAACTTTCTCCCTCTACAGCTAAAGTAGTTACTATCTTAAAAAAATAGAGTAGAAAAGAAGGTTTTGCTGGCTGTAAATGGAAGGGAGTCAAAAATGTCAGGAGATCCATTTAGGACTTACAGTGTTACTAATCTATTTTACTGAGAAGACATAGAGAAAATAATGCTGTGATGGGAAAAAAGAGTATTAGGGTTTTTTTTAAGGGACAAATAGAAATAGATATATCATTATAAGTTTTAGTTCACACATTTGCTGCATCTATATTTCTGTGAAGAACAAAATTAAGTGCTATAAGTGTTTTGAAATAACATTAGGAATATACACACAAGTCTTGGAAACAGCCCAAATGAGGGAGCAAAACTTCAAGTGTAGCTCTCAACCTGGGAACCTCCCACACTACAACAAACTCATTAGCAACTGCTAACAAGCCACCTGGTGTGAGCCACAGGATAAGTGAAAATACGACGGCAAGGATGTTATGAAAATGGTTATCACTCATCAGTGCATTCACTACAAGGAGTATTTTGCACATATATTTTACATTAACACTTGGAAGGTGCTCAGATATTACGTGATTGGAAGCCCACGCAAGAGCCCGCGCAGATGACACGGTAGTTTCAAGGGCACAGGATTGTTCACTATTAGCTTCACTGACATCTAAATAGGTGCACAGCCAAATTTATACACAAATGAAAGTCAAAGATGTTAAGCGGACAAAGAAAATTGGGTAATTATGTAAATAAAATCTGAAATATTATAAAAGATTTATCAAAATGAGGACAGAGTCTTTTCTTACCATGATTAGTTAGTGCATAGCAGAATCCCTGTGCAGACAAGACGATTACTGTTTCGCACAGGTTAGCAGAGGAAGATATACTGTTTCGGGAAAGTAAGATTTATCAGCAACTACCATGTGTCATCTTCACCAGGACTGGCCTCAGGTTTGCAAGTGTGGGAATTAACAGAGAGGTAAGACACACCTTTCTGAAGAAAGGCCTGAGGTCTCAGAAAAACCCATGACAACAAATATTTTCTCTGCAGAACACTTCCACCTCAACAACTGCAACTCATACGAGGAGTTTTTTGAAACACTCAATCAATAGATAAAGGTAGTCCTCTGGCTACATTTGGTAAAAAATTGCTTGAAGGCAGTTTTTTCCCAAAAATGGCTCATTTCCCTTCCCCTTTCCACTTCTGCACTGAGAATTTCTGACCATTTGCTACATCTCTGTCAATCTGCCAGCAGCTATGTGGCTCAAGATTACAGCACTGGAGATGCATGCAATTTCCAAGTATCAGGAACTAACAGCAAGTTGGCAACTGTATAGTTTATTGAAATAACATGCATTGTTGTCTTCTCAACAATTTACCTCAAATCTGCTTCAGTATTTTCTAGAATCTCTTGCAGAATCTATCTCACTTTATATGTCAATCATTTTAAAGTTGTTTAACAGAGAATGGCAGTCAGTAGAACCAAATGGCAATCAAAAGAACTTCTTGCAAGCAATTTCAACAAAAGAACAGAAGCAAGGAATGGAAATGCTCTCATATTACAACCAGGTTGTTCTTTCACTGTCAAATACAATGCCTCCAAACCACAAGTGATATTGGTCTGTTCATAGTAACAAACATGGTGGAAGAGTGTACACGGAATTCAGGAGGTTTCATCACTGTGTCCTCTAGACCCACTCTAAGGGGACACAGTAAAACAGCAGAATCATAGAATCACAAATTCATAGAATGGTTTGGGTTGGAAGGGACCTTAAAGATGATCTAGTTTTAACCTCTCTGCCATGGACTGGGACACCTTTCACTAGATCAGGCTGCTCATAGCTCCATCCAGTAAGAGCTAGCATTGTTTACACTAAATATTGCACCATTAACTACCCCAGCAGCAAGATGTGCACCTATTCAATCAAACTGTAGCCTTATACAACAGGTTTTTTGCTCAAGATCTACCCTTGGTTCTAAATGTGCCAATGAGATTGAGTTCAAAAAGTTCTATTTTAGTTAACTTGATGTCACATCTGCCCTGCTACTGTTTCTCTAAAAAGAACTCCTACATGAGCAAATATTTCTGAGATGCAATGACCAGCATACATGGCACCGTGATCTTCCAAAATGTTGGCTTAAATAAAAGCTTTGGGGCTAATGCTACCTACGTTGCTCATGGAAAGTAACAAGCCAGGCTATGGGAGAGGGAGAACAAGGACTTTGTCTCTTTAATTTTACATGCATGATAATGTTTTTAACCACTAAGGTCATACCTGTATGTGATGACTGACAACTTTTCAGCTTGATTCAAAGCAAACAGCTGTTGGTTTGATTGCCTAGCAACTAAAAGCTGATGGATGACCCTTAAGATGGATAACTACCATAAATCACCTCATTCAGACTCTCAGGGAAAAAAAATTAAAAAACAATGGTTTTCATGACATTTGCTGCACTCCATAATGTGCCATGATAAATTTGGCTGCCTTATGGATGCACAGTTGTGGCTGTTGAAATTAGACACTTTTGTTTTCTGCATTCTGCACTTCTTGTAGCCCCCTCTGTAAGGTGTGTTCATATTAATATACTCCACTGTCAGAAGAAAGCAGAATACCAGAAGCTACTGTCAGTCACCACAAGGCAGGGAGAATCTGTATTGAATCTCTGCATCACCAAACAGCTTTTAATCAGGAAACAGCAGTCTTATATCATAGCTATGGCACTGGGCTACATGCATTAATAATGGTTACAATATATTTAGTGTAATGACTTGACCCCGGTCAACATTATTGATGCTGTGATTAATATGAATTTGATGAACTGCTTCCTCTTTGAAGACATTTTGTATGTTTCTCAAGCAAGAGAAAAATACTTTTTATGTGTGAGTAAATATAGCAGGCCTTCATAGAGGCATTCTGATCTCAGCTGCACAGGTGTAAAAATAGATTTCCCAGGATTTATACTAGCGTCCCTGAAATTGAAATCTTGGCTACAAAAAATAGAGTGGGGGAAAAAAAGGAAAAAAAAAAATGGAAAAAAGATATCCTCATTTTCATCTCATTAATAAAAGAAAAAAAAAAAAAATCCAAACCCAACAAATCAGGATTCTAAATGGAAAGCCATATTCCTCCCAGAGAGTGTTCAGACAGAAAGGGAAATTCCCTTTTATTGTTCTAGATAATAGGATTTCTCTGTTTGTTATGTACAGAATACATATGCATTGAAAAACAGATGTTCATAATTGCTTTCATTGTTTGAATTTTTTGAAAACTCTTGAGCTTGACTATTCATATGAAAACTCTGGTACTGAATTTGGTTTATGACAGCAAAGTGATTTTTAGTTTTGTTTAAAGGAAAAAAAAAAAAACAAGAAGAAGACACTTTGGTGCAAGTCTTAGCATATCCTTGGGGATGTTCTGCCTCAAATGATAGTATGTGATGATTTCATCAAGAACAAGTCTGGTAAATCCTACTACCTTCCTCTAAGTAGACACGTGTCAGCCCACATGAATAAACTGCTGTCCAGTGCAATTCTGTCATATGACACAGTAGTTCCCAAACTGTGATACCTGACCTACTGAAATGGGGCAGGTCGCAGGGGACCCCAAGTTATGGTCAGAGGCATGCAAATCAACTCCAAAAACTGTATCAGTGGGAAATGGAAGGTATCAGTGGAAATCAGAAAATCAGAAATTGGATGGAAACGGAAGATAAGCAATTTCAGGTGAACCTGGGGAGCAGATGGCAACCCGAACTAAGCAATTGTGAAAATAATGCTCAGGGAAGAAAGTTTCAAGGTGGAACTCAGCTGTCAGAATATGTGGGGGAAGTATGTTTGACATATGCTTGCACTGTATCTAAACCTATGCTATCAGTTCTGGGAACTTCTCCCTTTAACTGAAGTCACTTGAGCATTTTCTGAATTCAAGAGAATTCATTTGCAAAAAAATCAAAAGTCATGTTCCAAAGGATGAAACATTCTAATAAATTCATCAAGCACACTAGCATGCTGGTGGTACTAAATTAGAAATAGCACTTAGCTGAGCCATGCCTCTAGACTTCCAGCAGGGTTGCAACCAGTTTTCCAAAATGTATATTCTGAAAATATGAGGCATGTGTCCACCTGCAAGATCTCAATCTACCTTTCTTAATTTTACATAAAAGTGGAATGTAAGCACAGTACGCAAACAGTCATTGAGGTCTGCTCCATTTCTCAACAACCAAGAAAGTTGATGCTCCACCAGATACATGCACAATTCAGTGGATGCTCCACTTTTATAAGATGCCTCAAGCAGTATGTAGCTTAGATGCTCTTTGTCTCCTAGAAGAGACTAACATGTCAAAGTAACAATGCCAATTGTAATGCAATTTATTGGATCTTCTGAAATTTCAGATCACTGCATCTTATAATCAATACTTTGCACTCTTCAGCCACAGTACCCCTTCAACAGAGAGCATAACCAGTGCAATTCACAAAACCAAGAGTCTCAAGTGCACCTAGATACATGTAGCATAAAAACACTTATATACAAATAACACTCAGACGTAACCACTATTTATTGTTTCAGCTTTAAGTCTCGGACGCCTCCGTGAAGGATCCACTAAAGAGGACAAGACGGTATGCTGGCCCTTTAAAACTGAAATGCTTGTTTCCTTTCTGTAAGAAAAGTAAATCATGCTATAGTGAGTGGAGCTTTGAAAAAGCATCCATCCATTAAAGTTCATGGATCCTCGTTTCCAGATTGTCCCTCCCCTGGCTGTGTCTCAAGTTACAGCCTTGTACAATCCAAGTCTAAATAATATTCACTATGATAAATGACACCATAACTCCGATATCCACAATCAATCTTTGCTTTAAAGATACATCCATCTTCAATAATGTTGATGGGGATTCTGTAAAATGGGAAACGTGACTGTTTTCCCGACCTCCTAACAGTGGGGGAAGGAAGCTCTGAGTGATGGCTGTCAGCCCACATCTGGCTGCAAAAATAAATTAGCCTTATGTAGACAAATGAAAGGACCAGCCCTGACTAGAAAACAGCCACTCCTGAGCAATGGCTAATTTATAGGACTCCTTTCTGGAAAGTTCCTAGATGAGGCTACAGTCTCCTTAGCTATCTCTTTAAATGATATCTGATGCTGTAAATAACTTCAGTGTGGTAGGAACTATGCAAAGTACAAAGAGTGATTTGGTGGGGGGAGGGGAGAAGACAATAACTTTCTCATATTCTTTGTACATGATCAAGATTCAAAATTCAGCCACTTAAAACACATTTGTGCACACACACATGCAAAAAAAAGTTTTGTTTCAGGAAACGTTATGTTTTGAAAATAAGCTCTTCTTCGTTTGGCAAAAGATTATTTTCTGCTTTAACTCCTTTGTCATCTCCTGGGCTGCAGGACTGAGGCAACTACATTACAGAAATTAAACTATTCAATGCAAGCGACACCTTGAGGTTCGCAGATTATTTTTTCCCCCTGTTAAATGCTATCAACTTTTCCTTCTCCTCACCTTGCCCCCTCTAGCTGATAGAGTTTCAAGAGGAGTGTGGTGAGTCCTACCAGCTCCATTCATCTAAGCTGGTGCTATGCAGCTCAGATGTTGTGAAGTGGCAGGCAGAGAAACTACCTGCTCTATTTATTTCAGCACATGGTTTCACAATAACCAGAAGGAAATTTTAAACAGAAAGGTGGAAGGAAGACTCTCTGATTGTCTCATCCACTGCCGCACACGAAACACAAATGCCTACCTGTGCACAGGACAGTGGCTATTCTTTTTTTCATGACTGAAATGCTTTATTACCTTATTCTTTATGTCTTTGACCTTGTCCTGCCATAGGAAAATGTAGGACTTTAATTCTTATAGTGTGCAATATATGGGAATTAAAAAAAAAAAAGAGTTCTTTCCAGGAGGAATGGGTAAATGGATGAGGGAGCAGCCCAATGCATGTTATTCCCACACACGGGCTCCTGGGATGGCACCTGGGCATGGCGGCTCCAGGGGGAGAGGGACGTTCAGCGGCACTGGGGAGGTCTGGCGGCAGCAGTGGCAGCAGCGAGGGTTAATTCTGTGAAGGTTGAAGGACTTACAGTAATGCTGCGAAGACAGAAACATCACAGGCTTTCCTGGCAAGAGGCTCGCAGAGGGTAGGAGGGGACTGCGAAATGAACTCTCTCAGGCTTTGTCGTGTGCGTTTCCCAAGGCCCGGCCTGGCCCCTTTGATAAATGACACATGTCATTCTGTCAGGGGCTGACACTGCAGCTGGGAGGGCTGGTGATGTATGGCTCCGCTGAAAAGGAAATCAACTTTTTGGCACCAAGTAAGACTGTGCCCTGTGTAAGGATTTTGTTTCTCAAAAAGTGAAAGATAGACTTAGGATNTTTATTAATGCTGAAAAGTGTCCCTCTCATCTTTTGCAATTTAAAGTACTGTTCTGAAGAAAAAGAGTTACAGTGATGTGTAAAAAAAAAAAAAAATAAGAATTAAAAAAAAAAAAAAAAAAAAAAAAAAAAAAAAAAAGTTGAAAAACAGATTGAGCGACAGCTTACACTTAACATAAATTAACTCAGTAATGGTGAAATGTGCTAGCCTGTGATAAATAAAAGCTACATTAGTCAATTATTAATCACACTCCAACTTGTAGCCAAAACCCATGACTTAAATCTGAGGCCTGAGCTGCCTTACAAACAGATAAGACAGTGTTTGATAGATGTCTTGCATAGTGTAATCAGGAAGGAATCAAAGGCTTAGTGGTTTAACCAGGGGGGGTGTGGAAGGTTCTGGAAACTGAGACTGGGTAAAGTGGATAACTGGATTGAAAGCACCCTTTCACTGGGGATACAGTATATCTTTTGACTGCTTAAAGAAGAGGGGGGGGGAAGGCGGAGAGAGAGACATATCTGAATTTGGTTTAATCTTTTTTTTATATACAGGAATGTCTCGAAACTGTATGTCCCTCCCCCACCTCCCACCACCATCACTGTGTTAAATCATTTAAATCTGATCACTATTAAATGGATTCTCACCGAGACATCAAGTGTTTCAAATATGATCGTTTTGCACGGATTACAATTTAAGCATTTTATTTAATCGAATGAACTCGCATCAGGCTGCAACACATTCATGCAAATACAAGCTGTAGAGAAAAAGCACAAAGCTGCATAAACGAAATGATTCCTATTCAACCAGACTGTAAAGACAAAATAAAGGATTTCAGATAGGAAGAAAAAACCCAAACATCTAAAAACACAGGGAGGGTACAGAGCGGGGGGGAAGGAGAGGCAGAAGGGAGGCAGTATCTAAACCCAAGCATTATACTTGGGTGAAAGGCTGAACTCACGCATCACTTTGTTGAGATGCAAGCACAGACCGGCTCTGGTTTTTGTTTACACTCTACCTACAGGGGAACTGGATGGACACTGAAGCCAAAGGTGATTTTTGTTTCCTGACCAGGGAGAGAACTAGTACCACAGAGCGCTAAAATGTCATGCCTACATGTTCAGCTGACCTACAAGGCTAACCTAGGCTTTCTGCAGGCCCTCAAGCCAGCAGTGACAGGATGTGAGTTTCACCATCTTCTTCCCTGCGTAGATGGCCTCATATCTATATCTCTCCTCCTCACCATCCACAACTCCACATAACTGAAAATTAAAGGTCTCATGTGATACACACAGCCCAGAACAGGAATATTTCTTGGATAACGGTAGCCCCAGGTCCTGACCTAGCACTGAGCTGCACATGGGTGCACCTCTGTGCCGGCACGAAGCCAGCTGCTGGTGCAGGCTCCTCGCACCAGGTAAGTTGCCTTCTAATATCACTTGTATTTTCACCAGCAATTACTGGAGAGCATCGCCAGGATGGGGGCTCACAAAAGTGCAACAAGCCCCCCCAGTTCAGGCCTTAATGAGCACTGCTATCAGCTTGAACACTATTTTTCTTGGTCAGTCAGTAATTTCCATATGCTTTACATCATTTCCAGTGATGTACCAATCACACTGGTTCACCAATGACTTGTCTAACTCTGCTGAAGCCTCGGACATGTCGTGTTAATTGTGGTATTGTTGCCTTGGAAGGCTGACCTGAAACAGAGACTGGACAGAGCTAGACAATAAGGTAGATATTTATTGAAAGCTGAAGCTTAAGGCATCAGTATCGTACAACTGACTTGAGATTTTAAGCAGGACACAAAAAAGACACAAATCCCAACGAGGAAAGAAAATATACACATCATCAACCCAAGAAGGACTTCATCAGACAATTTTCCTAGCCACAGAAACACTGCAGAAAAAAAACTCTCTGACCTTTAAAAAAATATTTACCTTGTTCCCCTTCCCCTCAGTATGTTACCACTTTATGCAACAAAATAAGGAAACTTTTAAATGTTTCTACATGGGACACGGTCCTATATTGCTCAGCGCTCTACAGACACACCAGGAAACAAATGAGCTTTTAATGTTAATCAAGCGAAAGTGCATTCTTCAGTTTACACATGCTGTACATGCTTGGCTTTTCAACAATACAAAGAGGAAAATAAAATGCAAGTCATCTCTAACAGTAAATATTACACCACCAGTTACAGCCAATTTTTAAAGTCTCTATACATTCATATGCATAAATGTATGGATATACATTTAACCACACACATTCCCTTGCCCTCCAACCTGCCACCAGGATTTTGCATTATAAAGTAATGTACTATTGTAAAGTAAAATATTTCTTTACATGGTGACGTGGACTTCCCAGTAGACCCAAAAAACAATCCAGTTTACCTCAGCTTTTAGAAATAAACTAACAGTTTCGCTCAAGTAAAATCTCAGATAATCTCAACCATCTGAAAATGACAGCAGTTGTCTAGATCACAGCAGCAATATACCCACTCACCAACATCAAGGTGGTGCAGAGAGTGCTTAATTGAGGAATTTAAAAACAACGACTGAAAAGAGCACAAATTTCAAAGTAAATGAAATAGGGAGACCCTTTGAAACCCAAACTTTAGTGACAGCCCCTACAGAGAGTACAGCTATTTTCTCAAAACATGTAAAATACGACTATAGAAAGAAAGATAAGGAGCAAGGGAATGGCGTGTATTTAAAAACATGTGCAGACTGCCTGGTGTTTTAAACTTTTGCCTTCCTATTGCTAAAATATCATTTTTAAAGTCCATAAAATTTCAGATAGTGTGCAAAATGTTTATATATTACCAAGGTCTCCCTTTAAAAGGTTTATACTTTTACTTTATGACCTGTCCTTGATTTGACACTTCCGCTCATCAGAAAGGGATTTATAAAATAATCCTGAAGGTGAGGAACAGACATCTGTCAGGGACTGGCTGAGTTTCACTTTGCGAAATTTAAGAAGGGAGAGAAATCCTGTTAAGCTCTCTTTAGTCACCAATAGACATCAAAGGTAATAATTAAAGAAGACAGATGTCATAAAAATAAATTTATGTAGTTCTTTATAATGCACAAGCACTCTAGTGTGTAAAACATCTATTAGAGTGAAAGAAAATACAACATTCCAAATGAGCAAAAATATGTTTTGTTTGAGGTTTTTTGCCTACTTGAGTAACGTTTTAAAAAAAAAGACACCCAAGTTTAAACTAAAGTCTTTCAAAACCTTTGCCATCTGTGGGTACATGAACTATGGATGACCCCGAATGATTTGCACTCTGCTCAGAATCCCTTAGAAAGCACGGGAAAAAGTATCATTAAGAATGACTGATGACTGCCAGTCATGGTTGACCTCACCCAAGCTTTGGTCTCTGCCTCAGTAATAAGCTGTCCTTTATTAGCACCAACACTCCATAAAAGGGGTGTGTTTAGTCACAGGATAGTGGCCTTCTAATGCTCATTGCTTCTCCCTGAAAGATTGATTAGTGCTCATTTTTACTGCCTTCACAGTATATACAGTGACAGTGCTGCAGAGTGTCAGGGCCTGCAATATTGATGATAAGTACAACTACAAACTAGAGGTTTGGAAAAGGCAGAGTACTGGGAGTACACTCTTCTTTTCAACTGGAAAACACTGCCAAAACAAAAAGGACGAAACCCAAGCTTGCACATGAGCTACCGATATTCTAGTAAAGATAAACTGAGGCTAGGGAATTCCTTCTCTCTGAAAAAAGGCCATTTAAAATACAAAACTTAACAGAAAAGGTTGCTTTTTCATTTTGTTTTGAAAATGCAGAGGCATTTTTCCTTTCACCTACCAGAGGCTATGGCAAAAAGAGATTACTCTGAAATATCATTCTTGTGTTTGTTCTTTTATTTCAGAAAGGCTTTTCAGTAGTGACTTACAGAGTAGGGAAAAAAAATCTATTGCAAGCACAGAAAGTGAATTTTCCTGATTTGGGAGCTACTTCAGTGCCCCTTTGCAGCAGCAGGTGTCTCTTTGAGGGTAAAAAACAAAGGAAACATGAAGAAAACATGCTTGCTATGTATCATGTTCTGCACAAATCTGCCTGCATTAGCGTGACTCCTCTGCAGCTTTTACTCTTACATTTGAAGTAAGTGGGATCTATGCAAATTCCTTCAGTGAAATTAAGATCTGGGATATAAGCTGGCACCATCAGAGGAAAAAAAAACTGTGGTAGATTCATGTAATGTAGAATGCAATTGCATGCAGTACAAAGCATATTTTAAATAGAGCAAGACCCAGACATGATCCTTGCAAAGGATCAGCACATACTGATGAAAGAGCAGGTAAGAATTCATGAACTTTTTCAAATAAAGAAATTCCAACCTGAATACATTATTTGGAAAAGCCATGCCTTGCCTTGATTTGATTTAAAAAGTAGAAGAGAATTGAAAACAGTCTTGAAAATTGGTGTTTTAACCAGAGACTTTATAGCATACAAGGCCAACTCGAAGTTATACTGTAGTAAGTTTAATATGGAACAACTTGTCCATATGGCTCTTCCTGGGAACGAGTCATTTCACATGTTACAGCAAGATACAGCCGAAAAAAGGCATGTTTCACTGCTACTTTTATATAGCTGTGAACTTCAGCACAGCAACCTCATACCAAAAATTACTACAGCAAGAGTTTACTGCATTAATAATAGGATGCCCTACTGCTGTGACACATTCTGTACTTTGAAATAAATATTAGTCACAATAGTTAGGTTTTAAATTCATATACTTTAAAGCTAAGCTGTAACTATGACACTTGCAATAGTAATGATTTGCCAGTAAGACCATTATTAACCATTTTGCAAAGAGATCTTTCTTTTATTTGGTCTGTTGTACTGTCTTAACAGTATCTACCTATAAATAATTTTAAAACATTTTTACTTAAAAACAAACCAAAACACAAACACTAGCACTTGAAAACTGGAGTCAAAATTCACATTCACAATTTTGCATTAAATTCACATATTTTGCTTTCAGTAATAAAGGTTACTTGCAAATAATAAATAATTTCTTTTTAAAATTTAAAAGCATATTTAAAAAAATTTTACTACATGTCTATACTTTGTAGGACATCATGGCCCAAGTCCTGTGTCATGAAAGTCAATGGCATACTCTTTCACATACTTCTTTTGGGCTTTGGATCAGGCCCAGTCTGGAACCTATTCATTCTTTTCATTCACTGCCTTTCATTTTGTATATTCAAATAGTAGTGTTTGGACAGGGGAAAAAGAGAAAACAAAACAAAACAAAACAACAAAAAACCCCAACCAACCAAACAACAACAACAACAAAAAAAAAAAAAACCCAAAAACAAACCACAAAACCTGAGTATAAAACAATTATTTTTAAATTAGGAAAATGTTCATTAAAAATAATTAACTAAAACTGTGGCTTATGTTGAAAAGCAAAAAATTACACTACAAATGTAGACATTCACATAGTTACTATTTCTTTTGGTGGTCAAAACTGGTCCTGCTGCATAGAGGAAAACAGAGACAATGATAAGCAGCACTGTGACTATTAGCTTAGAGGGATTCTACTTGGCTATTTTCCTGCAGCATACACTGCAATCACAATAATAAAGAAATCCTGTATTCCACTCTAATTCACCGAGAAACAGAAATGCTAGAAATCTAAAATAATTAAGTCAATTCTAGGTTTTTTCAGAATGGAAAGGAAGCTTCTTTTTCATATTAGCTTTAAATTTCACAGAGATACAATAGCCATGGAAGAAAAAAAAATGTCCATCAACTAAAATAAAATGCTTAGTGCTGCGGCACAGTGGTGAACAAATCAGCAAATCAAGAAATTAAACACTAGG
>VXBB01012047.1:895030-919436 GCA_013399915.1 Illadopsis cleaveri
GCCCCCGCGTCCTGCCAGGGCGGGCGCGCGCCGAGAGCGAGAGGAGGGAGGCTGAGCCCAGCGGGGAGCCGGGACCTCCCTTGCGGGTTGGGGCCGGGGGCAGAGCGGGAGCCCCGGGCTGCCCTCGCAGCTACCGAGAGCCCCCGGCTAGGCGAAGTCGGTGAGGGGGCGAGCACAGCTCCCCACCGGGCTTTCAGCTCCCGCTCCCCTCCCCAGAAGTTGGGGTGTAAGAGCGGGAGGAGGCTGGTGCAGCGCCGGCACGTCTCGCCTGGCGCTCGAGGGACACGGTGAGCCTCGGAAGCTGCAACTCCGTTATCAATTTTTGTACATCTTTTCGCACTCCTGTACGGGAGGCACCTCAAAGCGGGATAGTAGAAGATTTTTTGTATCTGCGAACAAGACGTAGGCATGTTTTTTTTGCGGCAGAACGGCTAGTTAAAGGCAGGATTACCGGGAGCCGCAGTCACTTTTACCTATTTTGTGCATAGATATGTTTACGCTTACGTATCTTTTTATACATGACGCTAGTCAAAGTTTCAAGCTCCCCGCGTTGTAAAGAATGAAGAGTATCAAAAGGAGCAAAACAGTTTTAGTTCTCCTCGCTCTGTGTGCAAGCATTTTAAAACTACACACACATATGAGCTGAGCGTGTTGCTAACTGCAACAATTAAAAATGCACTGTTTGCCTACTTCTGCAGCTTTTGCATGGTGTCAAGTACGCCTTTTAGGCTGCCACATCCACACATATTAATAGTTCTGGCATTTGCTGTTTCATATATTTCTTTTTTATATTTTGCAGTTAGCAGAACCTTCCCCAGTCTCTCTTCTCTTGCCTGTGTAAAGATGATTACTTTAAAAAATAAATAGTCTTTGCATTGAGCTAAATCATAACTTTGTTTTAGGCATTATCTCCTAGCTCTTAATCAAGTTGTAGAATATCTCTATCTTTCTCAAAAAAAAAAAAAATTGCCGTCCATTTTCACCTGTTAGAGGTCAGTAGGACTTGATATTCAGTTTTACAATTCTATTCCTTTGTGCAAGGTTGTTTTGATGTGTTGCAAGTAATTTATATAAAGAAAAATATTTTAACATTGACATTAGCTACATCAAAAAGCAAATTTGCTGTAGTGACTCCATCAATTAAAAAGTACTTGCCTACAGTAACATGACCTTGCAAATGACATCGATAGTTAATATGATCATTAGTCATTAACAGTATTATTATATTCAAAAATATAAAATTGTTGCCAGAATCCACATATTTACCACTCTGCATGTTTTATTCTTCTGTGTTTTCACATCTTATATGAAGTGGTCAATTAATTTTCATGCTTTAATCTTTTACAGATTTATTTTCAGCTTGTTTAGCTTAGTCAAGTGGACCTAAGGAAATACAAGGGGTTTTTGTTTTGTTTTGTTTTGTTTTGAGTTTGGGTTTTACTTTCTACAGCTTCTTGTTGTTTCTTTTTGTTTAGAAAATTTGTCTATAATTCTAGAGTAACAGAATGGAAACTGTGAAAGTCCGATGAAAGTAGTCTTTGGAGTGTACTCATTACTCAAATATACAGACAATCAGAACAAATCTTGTACTTACTCCACAAATTTGAATACAAGGTTTCTCATACAGTGAAAACTTGGTAAGGAGTAAATCTCATTAATACATTTTTGTTTTCTTCTAGATTTGTCGGCATTAATGCATCTGATATAAACTACTCAGCTGGTCGATATGATGCTTCAGTAAAGCCCCCCTTTGATATAGGCTTTGAAGGTGTCGGTGAAGTGGTAGCGTTAGGACTCAGTGCTAGTGCAGATTACACAGTGGGTCAAGCTGTGGCCTACGTGAAAGCAGGTTCCTTTGCTGAATACACGATTGTGCCTGCCAAACAAGCAGTCCCTCTACCCTCAGTGAAACCCGAGTTTCTCACTTTAATGGTAAGTGGTGCAACTGCATACCTCAGTTTGAAAGAGCTGGGAGACCTGTCTGAAGGCAAGAAGGTTCTGGTGACAGCAGCAGCTGGAGGCACGGGTCAGTTCGCTGTGCAGCTTGCAAAGAAGGCAAAATGCCATGTGATTGGAACCTGCTCCAGTGATGAAAAGGGTGGCTTTCTGAAATCCATTGGCTGTGACCATGCCATCAACTATAAAACTGAAAATGTTGAATCTGTACTTAGGAAGGACTATCCCGAAGGTGTGGATGTGGTGTATGAATCTGTTGGGGGAAAGATGTTTGACTTGGCTCTCAATGCCTTGGCTATCAAAGGGCGCCTGATAGTTATTGGGTTTATCGCTGGCTACCAAAACCCCACTGGCCTCCAGCCCATTAAAGCAGAGTTATTGCCAGCAAAACTATTGAAGAAGTCTGCTAGTGTCCGGGGTTTCTTCTTGAACCATTACCTTTCTGACTACAAAATGGCTCTGCAGCATTTGCTCAAGATGTATGAAAGAGGAGACCTGGTTTGTGAGGTGGACTTTGGAGACATGTCTCCGGAGGGCAAGTTCACTGGCTTGGAATCTGTATTCCGTGCTGTAGATTACATGTACATGGGAAAAAACATTGGAAAAATTGTAGTTGAATTACCTCACTCTGTCAGCAGTAAGCTGTAAAAACAGAACAATGATATAAATCAGAAGAGAGAAAATGGGCACTTTATGCCTTAGATTTACTAGAAACAATTTCTATTTTTAAGCTTAGTAATGGATATTATATTAAAAAACAGCAATAAAGTGTTAATGAAAAGGGATGGGTTTGTTGGGTTTTTTTGTTTTGGTTTTGATTTTGGTTTTTTTGTTTTGTTTTTGTTTGTTTGTTTGTTTGTTTTTTTTTATTTAATTAAAAGTGTTTAAATCAGTGGCTGAAGCGGGGACATAATGGGCCTGTGTTTGATACTGTCACTTAGGTTAGTGTGAGACAAGAACATCGTTCTTGACAGAATAAGTCTTGATGCAGAGGCAGATTTAGTCTGTCAGCCTGATTTGATAAGACTTCATATGTAGTTCAGCTCAGAAAAAAAAATCTTTCAGCAATTTTGATTTCCTGATTTAAAAATAAAATTGTTAGAACAAGAATAAGTAAAGAGTTGTATCTTTGGGTTGCTCTATTAATCTTTTGAAGTTTCTGTGAAAAAAATGCTCTTGATTTTCTGTCACAAACATGATAATCATAATTCAGTTGCATCATGGATCATAGTAATATTCCTTGACTGGTTACACAGGGAAATTTATCCTCCAATTCTGACATGTCAGTAATATTAAGCAACTTTACTTTTTTTTTTTTAATCCTGTCTTTCGTAACTATAAACAACTGCGCAATATTCTTTTAAATCTTTAACTACAAGTTGCAATATAGTCTCATTTTGTTGCCATTTCATTTTCCACAGCTACCGTTATTGTCCAGTCTCCCCTTTAGTCAGTATTTAAAGATTATTGGAATGGGATTTTGAGCCGTGTTCATGTGTGTTCAGGCCCTGTATATTTTTTGAAGATCAAATAAAATTTTAAAAGCTATTTAAATATTTGTGGCATTTATTAGTAATTATGTGTTTCTTGCTGAGCAGCTCTTTTTCAGCTATTCTGTTTTTCAGAGTTATTTGACTGATCTTTCTTGAAGGGGCTTCCCATAATCAGGCTGCTACTTCTACTTTTACCAAATACTGCTTCTGAAGAAGCCCTGTTACAAACAGCAGGACCATTTTAAATCTGTAGTCATAATACCTGGTACACGTACTGATGCTCAGCCATAGATTTCTAGTGGGTTCAGTTAAAGGGTTTTGTAAAGTTTCAAAAATTCTTCCTCACCTAGTAGATATTGATGGTACATACAGTGGGAATTCCAGCTAGAAGCATAATATTTTCCAGAACAATAAAATACTTGAAACTGCTTGCTCTACATCTTTTTTTTCCATAGCAAACTTTTAAGCAAAAGATCTTAAAGGCCAATTTTGCCACATCTTTTGAAATTACATTCATTTGTATGCAGTTGAAGAGATGGAAATTTCCTAAGATCATATGCCTCATAATAAACATAATGATGGGTTGATAATGTCTAGGACTTGAAGGAGAAAATCCAGGATACACTTAATTTTAGGGCATTATTCAGGACTGACTGTACACAGCATTTTTGATTGTGACACAGGAAAACATACATTTTATTCAGCAGTGCAGACAGAAAAATATTTTTGATTTTGACTTAGTGCATTCCTAATGTAAATTTTTAGTACATATGTCATTAGCATCATAAAGAATTGTGTACAGTGGAGAACTGTGCCTTTCTTGGGCCATGCCTGACTACTAGATTTAGTCTCATTTTGATGGATTTTGGGGAAGGGCAGAATGGATTGAGTCTTTGTGACCATTTTTCTTTTACTCAAGGTAGGCATCAAACCACCATGATTTTTGTTTTAAATAAGATCTTCGTCTTAAGTAAGATATGTTAGAAACATATTTCTTCTTTCATCTCTGATAATACAAATATTGTGTTGTGTTTTGCATCATTAGAAAGGTATATTGGCCTTCCAGCTGAATGCCAGAAGGGTGCAAACACTCAAGTACTATACAGAGCATGCAGAGTTCTCAGCATTTTATTCCTAGGCATGTGATGTCTTTTCTTGTTCAGGGATAAGGTGAAGTCCTTGGTCATTAAATGCATCTTAAAAAACCCAGTGTTGTTTGGGATGTACTGTGGCACAAAAATAAAAACAACAAACAAACAACAACAACAAAAAAACCCAGTTGGTTATATCTGTGATATGTACAGAAGAGTTGCATGAGTAACAATTTTTTCAAATTAAATTCCTGCAGTCAAATGCCAAAACCACCCAAGTGGCCCAATTTTCAGATGTGTTGATCACTGTCAGTTCAATAGATTTGGTGTTTCCGAGGCAGTGAATTCCATATGTTTTTGTCATAAAAAATTCTTCCTGTAACAGGATTCTGTTTGGACATACATTCTACTTTCTTTTTAATATGTTACTTCATATATAACATTGCATAATGCAACTGCCCCAGGCTTCTTCACTGATCAAAATAGGGGAAGGGAGGAACCTTTAGAGGTTTCACACATATATATTCAGATATGACATGTTGTTCATTTTAATTTTGGCTTCAGATTGTTGTTTAGCACTTTCATACTGATCACAAAATTAATAAAAAGTTTACATTTGTTATATGCTTAACTTGGATAGCCAATGTACAAATTTCATAGCCCTTTTGGTGCTTAGGTTAGGCTATGGTCATTGGGCTTGTCTTTTTCATCAAATGTTTGTGTTAAGCTGAAGGGGTAGCTCAGGGTCAACATGATAACTCTTCCATGAATGAATATGGAATGAAGAAGTAATTTTTGTTTTTAAAGACACAACTTCTGTGCTTTAAATTGCTGAAAGAGCATTATTGATGGAGAGAGGGTGAAAAGTATTTCTTGAACATGCAGATAAGGTCTTTTTGATGAGTTTCATAATAAATTTTGGCTTGCAGCAGGGGGAAAAAACTGAACTTCTCTTTATTTAAAAGTACCTTCTGCAAACGTACAGTTGTGAGAGCAGGGCTGCCTTTGAATAAGTAAGCTATGATGGATTTAAATAATGTTTAAATATTAGATGCCTAGGAAAATGTATATGGCATGCACACACTGAGAGGTTTAAATGATGATAGGACATTGAACATACAAGGAAAAGAAATACTGTGGAGTCACAGCAAGGGATTAATAACAATACACTTAATATGCTTGCGAAAAAGGTGTATTAAAAGCTGTGTGCACAGTGGGGACTTAAATTATTAAAAATAATAATACATTTGCCTTGGAAGTACTAAGTATACTATATGTAGAGAGCAGGGATTTAAATAATAATACTATTAATAATAGCAGCTCATTGAGATGTGGTTGCTAGCACTACATCCTAATTTTACCTTTCTAAATGAATTTGCTACTGAGGAATCTGGCATTGTTTGCTGAGGCTAATAACCAAATTTCCCTTCCCTACACACATATGCTTCCATGGAAAAACAACAAAGAACTAGATGAAGAGCTGGCTTTTTTCCTGAGTCTGTCACATGTGTGCATACGCACGCGCACACGGACACACACGTACTCACTCACTCTCTCCTGGCTTGCAACCCTCAGCACATTTTACAGATATGCTTCCTACTTAATTGCTATGCTGGATTCCCCTAATACCTTTTTGAATCAAGTTGGGTTTCTACCAAGCAATAGTTTGCTGTGTGTTTGTATCCGTGCAAATGTGTGTAATGTATATACACATAAAGTGTATATTTAGTAAGTGGATATGAGTAACTGCTGTGTCATGTAAATACAGATAATTGCAATCTCTCAAGGAAAAGTTTGCGGTAGTGTTTGCAGATATTATATATATTCCTACTTCTGTCTGAGGAGTAAAGAAATTTCTCTGCTGAATAGCTGTTAGTATCTATTTTACAAGATTTACTCATTTTCAGGTACCTAATGTAGCTGCTAGCATGCATGCACGACAATACAATTTATATGGTAAATGGAACCAAATAATGGCTTCACTGAATGTTATGGCTGCACTGAAGGGAAATGTCACGGTAAATAGCTGCCAAATTATGGATCATGCCGAAGTGTCACAACTGCACTAAAGACAAATAGCACTAGAGGCTATTGCCACTGTGACGCTTTTGAGTTATGAAGAAGAGGAGCAGCCTGATGTGAGCCTCTTTGTGTCCTCATTATAGCAAAGGGTTACTGGTGCAGTGTACAAGAAAACCTAGTCCTACGTGGTGGCTAGTTATTAATCTGTTCTTTTCAAATCTAACAGCTGTAGCAAACCAGAAAATCTTTTCCTTGCTTTATGGATACGTATAAACACATACAAACAAAGAAAAACCTGCAGGTTTTATGAATGTAAATGTGTACGGGAAATGACTAGTAATGGAAAAATGTTGTAATAAAATAATCTAATCAAAGAATATTATTAAATTTAATATCGTATGTGTCTGAAAGCTTTAGTTGCTTCTTATGCAGATAGATGTGTGAAATATAAGCAATAATGCACTTTCTCTCTTTGTAAAGACTTGAGTAGTAAGGACATTACCAACTAAATTGCTTCTTCTAAACTGAAGTGTGTCCCGGTTTCTTTCATTTTAATGGGAGGGTAATAAAGATGAAAGACTAACATTTTAACTGATGGATCCCTTAAGCTACAGAATAGAAATTTATTATGTTTTGAGGGAATATGCTGAATGCTGAAATGTGGAAAGAAGCAGGGAAATCCCAGGTAAAATAAAAGCAATGTAACCTCTTTTTTCATTGTTATTATTATGACATACTTTTATGAATGGAAAACTACATACTGCTCATACTTAAACTGAGAAAAGAACACTGATCTTTCTTTTGAGAAAAAAAAAATGGGGGGAGTTACTTGGAAAAAAAAAAGATTTGGAAATGGAGGGACATCGCTCAGCAAGTGGTCGCTTCTCTCTACGATCACTTTTCAAATCCTGCCTGCAGTGTTCAGGGAAGTGAGTTTGATGCTCTGACCACTATTGTACACACCACAAACGTACCATCCATAACACAGCACAATTGTCAGTTGCTGTTTTACAGAGGGGCCAGGGCTGAACAATCATGGTGGATAAATTACTTTTCTATTCTACAGCAAGTGGCTTTCCTACCATGTGAAGCTTAAGGTCATTGGCAGGGCAGTGAGGGGGAAGCTTATATATTAGTTAAAACTAATGCACTAATAGTGTTCAGATAGAGGAACTAAACCAATTAATTAAAGCTAGGTTTGTTCTTCGAGACGGGGGGAGATGACTTGGAGGGTTATTGTACTGAGAGACACGCACGTATATGTATGTGTATGTATTTTGCCTTCTTAATACTCCACTTCTTGCTACAGTATTCCTGTAGATAACTTTTTTTTTCCTTTTGTTCTTTTATATCTGCATTAAAACCTTCATAACTCATGACTGAAGAAATTCAGATTTCAGAAATAAGAAAATATTCTCCAAAGATTTTAAAACTTCAGTAATAGAATCTGCTTACAATTTTTACAGTGTGGTCTGAGGGGGGAGGGGAAGAAAAACCTGTCAAAAATTAGGTAGAACATCCTTGAGTGGCAATTAGCGTGCCCAGAATTTATTTTATATGCAATGCAGTTGCAAGTAGCTGCTTCTTATTAAATGAAAATCCTGTATTATGTACTTCAGGAACATTCCAACTAATGAGTATGTAATGTCCTTAGTGTAACACAGAACTTCTTTTTGTGTTCACAACCACAAAATGCTGGAAACTTGACAAATGATATCATTTAAGACAGATGCCTGCCTTAGGGACCTGTTTTTTGGCTTCCTGTTTCTGGTTTTTATTTCAATAACATTTGTAATTGCCACAGGATCTGTACCTGTGTAGTGTTTTAACTCCTTCACATATGCCCCAATGCATTAACTCCTTGGGTAGGTACCCGGGAATATTTTCTTTTTTCTTTTTCCTTTTTCCTCCCCAGCTGGTGTGTTCTTCCTGCCTCTCACAGGCACAGCTACACACATAAATAAAAGCTGGATCTTATTAGACCAGATGAAATGGTAACGTCAGAGGGGGTAAACACTTATTGCACTTGCTGTGTTTTACTAGTGCAGAAGTACGTCTAGACCAGGCCCAAGGCAAAACCCAAGAAACTGTGAGGTACAGCCTGCTGGTTCTCAGTGAGAAACAACAGAATTCTGTGTACATGGCCTAGGCACACAATACCTTGATCTCAGTTATACTTTCCAGTGTATATTTCCCCATTAAACTCACATTCTTTACTTAGGTTGTAGGGCAGGAGCATTTTTGACATCGCTTCCATTGATGCTGGTTATAGGGGGCATTTTGGCAGTGCTGGTTCAACACAAGTTGTAAGTTGCTGTGCCTCCAGCAGAGCCTGCTTCATGTAAAGCCCTTATCACAGGGCAAGAGTAGTTTTCAGCTCCCCAGGCACTCAGCATGGATCCTGGCAGACTGCAAGAAAACTTCCCACAATCCATAACAGCCCAGAGGTTTTGGTGGTGGTTTATAGCATGTTCTTTCTCTGACTTCTTTTGTAGGTCTTACAGAAAAACATTAACAACGGGCTGTGTACAAGAAGCTTACATGAATCTTTGTGGGGGAATTCTCACTGAGCCACTTCACTAAATACTTCACGGTGCAGTAATAACAGAAAAAAAAGGCTTGGAAAGAGCATGAGCTCTTGGCACCTATTCTGCAGGTGAGACTTTTCTACTTGTCATAAGCAGTTACCTCTCTACAACTTACAGTGTTTTCTGATGTCGTTTTGAAACAAAAACTCTGCATTCAAGCCTTCTGTCATAGGACATGCAGACTCATTGCACCTGTTCTCTTAGGACAAGTTTATCCCATGAAGTGCTGAACAACTGTATCTTTCTTCAAAACTGGAGCTGATTACTCTAAAAACCTCAAGAAATGTCTCTGCTTACTGCAAGACCAGACAGCACATCATAAAAACCTACCCTCCAGGCTTTCTGTAAGAGAAGGAGGGGGAAGTCTTTCTCTTCTGTCACAAGAGGGAGGTCAAAAGGACCAAGCAAGTGCCAGACCATGTCACTTCTGCTGTTCTAGGGTTCATTTTCAGAGAAAGTAGGCAGGCACACAAATCTCATTATGTGTTACGAGGATCTGTGCAAAGGCTTCTTGTGCACTGTCTTAAAACCATACCCCTAAGGGAGTCATTCACAAAGGGAATAGAAGGAAAGGAAATTTGTATATTTTCTGGAAGCAGTAAGACATGACATGCAGCGCAGTTCTGGCTGATTATAGCATGCCTCAGGTGAGCTGGGAGGCACGAGGCTGCCAGCCAAGTGATTTCAACCACCCAAGAAAGAGAGCTCCACAGAAATGCATTGTGTGGCATGTCTGATTGCTACAAAGAAAAACACTCCAACTTCATTCACATTGGCATGGCATTATTGGCATGACTGTTCCTGGCAGCCTATTGGGAAGTTTTATTTGCATCCAGAGTTTTGAAAGCCATTTCATAACATTAAACAAGAATAATGCTGAAAACGCCTGGCTTATTTGCCCCTTGACACCTGTGTGTAATCCCTCATTGAAGCCCTAATGAGGTGTTCTCCTTGGGTTGTGTTACTTCCAAAATAACCTCTGCATACGAGCAGCATAGTATACCTTTCCTCCCTGCATGGGGTGTGGCAAGAGTAGCCAGATGAAAGTGGATAAAATACATTATTTTTCCTGTATCCTCAGTAATCGAGATGCAGAGTCAGTTACAGGATCATTTGACTTCTTACTGAGCTGGGAAACCTCAATCTGCTATCACAAGTGCCTACAAATAAGAGAGATATTGAGTCGGTTTCCTCTCCTGGGAATGTAAATGAGGAACAAGAATAACGCTCTTGAAACAGTGTAAAAACAGTCTCTGAGGAGAACCTGGCTCTTGTTTCTGTGTGCATGTTCATGCTGCTGGAAAAAACAGTTTTAACCCACAGACCTGCCTAACCTCAAGCTGCAGTGAAATTTCCCAGGGCCTCCAGACTGCTCTCAAAGTCTTGGGAAATTCAGTTCAGTGTTTGCAGTCAAGCATGTTGTAAGAGCTGTGGTGGCAACAGGAGCAGCTTTGCAAGCTCTGAGCTCTCAGATGATGGGTGGTGGCAAAGCAAACCTTGCTCTGGAGGAACTGCTAAAAAGGCAACCCCCTAGTTCCTGGAGGGAACTAATTCCTAAATGAATTGGACTGTGAGGGACAGATTATTCTCCATCCTAGTTCAAAAAGCAGCTCTTCCCCTCACTCCTGTAAGTCATAGTCTTGACTTACTTGATAGCTCCTTTTTCCATCCCTTCTCCCTCTTTCTCTCAGCTTCCCTCCCTACTCACAACAAAAAAATAAAGGGTGAAAATAATAATAGAGAGGGAGGCTGCTGGAAGTGTTTCAGGCTTTTCTCCCTTTTCAGAGGGGGGTAGATCAAGTTGTCTTGTAAATCGGTAAACCTAAGAAAGCACAGAGTTTTGCCTATATGCTCTGCAACAAAATCTGAGCAGATTTTTGGCAAATATATCCAGTTTACATTTTACCACAGAAACTGACAATTTTTCTTTACAATATGCGATATCTTTTCTACCTACACGGGGGAAAAAGAACAACACAACCCACCAAGGTCTTTTTCCACCTGTGTGATTTAATTTGCAGTGTCTCTCATTCTGTTAATGTGATGAGGCAACTTCTTTGGCATTTCTTCCTTTCTTGTGAAAAGCTGCCATGTTCAGCACTCACAAAACACACATCATGGCGCAAAGAGGAAAGAGCAAAATATTCCTCCTTTTCAATGAACTTGAAATTGTAGCAATACAAAACATTTCAGCATTGGGTCACATGGTATGAACTAGAACCCTGTAAGATGGGTGGTGGGCTGTAGATAAAAGATGTTGTAGAGACAAGGATTGTATCTAGTGGGGGCAAAAAAAGGATATTCATAGTGATGTGTTCCGGTGACTGGAGGAAAGTCAAAGTCTGTGCTTCACCTCAGATGAGTTCAGGCTTTCTCCCCTGCATGTAAATCAGATACAGTCCTAAATCTAACAGATATGTTTCGCAAGTATACTGCAGTGAGCACTAATGCCAGTGTCTTTGCTTTCTAGATTATTTTCTTCTGTCTTCCTGGCATTATGTCACATTTTCATCTAATTACAGACAATGCAAGGTGGGAAGGTGAAAGCAATTATTTCTTTCCTTCCAGAAATAGAGTCAGAACTTTACCAGTTATATAAAAATGGCAGCAGTACCTTTTAGCATTTTCAGTAAACAAAATGTTGATAGTGCCTTCAAGATAGCTGGAGGGGAATGGTCATTCAGGCTTTGATTTTTTTGGAGCTTCTCATTGTAATTTTGCCAGACTGAAACTGACATCCATGCTTATTCAAATGATGGAAAAGTTTCTTGGCCCTTGAAAACTAGCCATACTGTACCAGAGAGAATATCGAGAATGGTGCCAGTGCTTTCCTATCTGCCACACTGTAAATGGAAAAGTTGAACAACCCCCAGTCCTGACACTTGTACATCAGGCAATATGAATTAAGCTCTGAAAACAAGCATATTTGTTCTATGAACCTGTCTCACTCCAAGAAGATATAGTTTCAGAGTGTTGTGGGTAAATTAATCTCTTTGTTCAACACTGTATTTAAAAAAAACCACCAACTCTAACAGTCCTATTCTCTGTCCCGGGGTTGCCCTGGTTCTGTGCCTGGCAGGCTGGCTTTGCTCTGAGGCACACCAGCTCTCCATACCTTGTATATTTTAATGTCGACACTGATCTTCAATCAGCCTTGCTCTAGCCTTCCAGTGAAAATATGCCAAAATGTCATAGGTTTCCAAATGAAATGCAAATACTGAACTTTCTGAAATTTACTGATAGTATTTTACTCCTTTACTGCAACTGAGCTGTACCAACGAGGCACATCGGAAACAAGGTTTTAAGATTCCTGACAGCAAAGGTCTTTGCACTTGCCACTCCACAGGTGTCTCAGTTGGATGGTCTGTGGCACCTTGATGATCTTAAAGGTCTTTTCCAACCTAAATGATTCTACAATTCTACCTCCCATGAAGAATATGAGTCCTCTGCTTGCTTGCTCACTCAGCACAATGAAAAAAAGCAATGAAATACTTGAAGTCAGGTCAGACTACCTTTTGTCATATGTAACTGTTATTACACAGATGTCACAGCAGCAGGTGCAAAATAAATACCTGGGTAATGGAAACCATTTGCTTTGCCTTTAGCCATAGGCATCAGGTCTGATTTACTTGTGGCTGGCAGCTAAGAGAGCAAGGGAGAGCCAGGCCCCTATAGCCAGGCTCACTTTGCTCAGAGATGGGAAAAGATAGCCACAGTGGAAGCTGCTCCAGAGGAGATCGTAATATTTTTCACCAGTGCCCTCTTCCTCATGTTCCCTACTATTCTGCCAGAGCAGGGAGATTTACCTGAGCCTTGAATCTACACTTACGCAGTGCCCTTTCATCATTTGGACCTCGGTGGATGTACACAATCTGGAGCAGTCTTTGCTCAAGGCAAACAAAGTAAAGGAGGAGAGTGACATTTCAGTCTTTCATTGCAGAGTCATTCAGGTCACTCACTGAAATTATAGACACCAGCTCCAGCAATGTTAACAGCCAACTTTAGATTATTAACCATCCTTTTGATAGCAGTACATTTATGGTGCGAGTGCACAGAGAATTCCTCCAAATTACAGGGTGTCCTAACACAGCCGGTCAAACCACATGGACCTCTAGATGCAGTAAGCAGTATAATTAAACCTGTTTTCTCATTTGTACTTTCCTAGCAGCACTCAAAATACACTCTCAACCACTGGATGCTGCTCTTTGCATCAGGCTGTGAAAAGAGATAAGAGTGAAGGGTGCCTTAACAATAGCTCATTAAGAAGACAGCAACCATTTTCTTTTATTGCATTATTTATGTTTTGGGTGATAATACAACACTATTTCCAGGGCAGAGTGCACTCAAGAAGCATATTGGCCTGTAGGTGGTTTCACTTGATTAGATTTAGAAGGGGGAAAGCTCTAGCAATCTCTTTTACCTGCTGTTTTCCTGAAAGACCTGAGCTTTTTCTTACACTCATCAGGCCATATATTGTCAATACATTTGAGATCCACCAAACTCCATTGGTTCTTTCAGATGCTTCTGGGAAAGGCAGTGACTCTTTTTTATCCCCTAAGGCTCTAGAAATTCGTCACTGCAACAATCACTGGCATGCCTGGTAGGATCCATTTTTTAATATAATGACCTTCTGCATACAAGCAAACAAACATGAAGAGGACCTAAACATTTAGATAATAAAGCTGATTTCACACAAAGGAGTCCATGTTAAAAAAAACCTCAAGAAAAAAAATAATAATACTGATAATGGTCATAAATACTTATTTTCATTCCTTTAATTGTATTTTATAGTTAGTCAAACACTGTTCATTACAGTCTTTCCTCACATTTTTTCATTATTCTCCTACAGAGCCATTTTTACTGTCTAATGCTGCTGCTGTACATATTGGTACCTAAGTAAAGATCCAAGAATAAATTTTGGCCCTGACCATGGAATATTTACTCACTTTGAAATGTAAGTAAAAGAAATGAAACTGATAATGGAAACTGTAAAAGCTGGGAATTCCTTATTTATTATTATGCAGCTTCCATCTCTTTGACTCTTTCTGTTGCTTTTCCACTATAAACAATACTAATGATTATTAAAAAAATAAACAAACCCCAACAACAAAACATAACAAAACAAACAAAAAACACCCAAAGCTGGGAGGTTCAGAAGGTATAGAAACTATCAGACATTCCAAGGTAAACACAAAAGAATTTGGCTTGAAAAGAGAGGCTATGGCATAGAGTGTATGCCATGTCTGCTCCTTGTTGTGGAGAAGGACTCTTAACAGAGTTCATAGGGTGTGAATGGATCCCCATGCCTATGTGTAAGAATTAGTTGAGACCAGCCAACAACTAGAAAGAACTGTTCCTCATGCTCGTTTAAGCCCTGAAAGTGTCCACTAAATACCCTTGCTGTGAAGAATAGCATCTTAACACTAACTGAGAAGGCACTATTTAAGTTATTAATATAAAGTGCAAATACCTTCCCTGTCTTGTAGCTAAAAAAAACCCAAACCACAAAACCAAAAAAACGTGGGCAAAAGATTTCTGATTTTCAAAGTCATAGAATTAGTTTGACTGTATATACTATTCACTGCCTTTCTGAATTACAGATCACTGAGATCTCCATCCAGAAATGCAATGTACTGGTATTCTTCTTGTCAATGATATATACTCAGAGAGCTATTTCTCTAATTGATGGCTTCATCATTCAATTCAAGATGCATAAGGATAGCTATTGTTATCTAACACTATCATATGTTCCAATTGTTCCACACTTCTCTTCTTGTCAATAGCATCCAAGATATCCTATCTAAATCTTCAAGATAGCAAAAGAAAGGTGCATCATTTGTTGACTCCACACATCGCATTATTAAGCATTTGTGAGCAACCTGCACATCTCCCCACTGACATCTTTGAGTATTCAATTAAAATTGGATGAGAGAGTACACCAGTACAAATAAATACTGTTACATGAAGGCTTTGCATTGAATTCCTGAATTATTCTAATACAAGTGCTTGCTAGCAGGCACTCAGTTGAAATCAGGACAGTGATGCAAGTGTGAGAATGAATGGTGTATGAAAGGGAGGAGGGCAGATTGCCTTGTGGTGGAGTCCTGGCAGAGGCTTCTGCCATGAAATGTTTCTCCCGGTACAGCTAAGCAGGGAAGGAGAACCCTGTTATATGGATGAGCGGGACCAGCACTGGCATCTTGTCATTCTAACTTGTATAAGTAAGCAAACTTAATTGCTCCTTGTCTTTTCAAGATGACTTTCCACCAACAATCTCATTATCACGCACATATATTTGTTGCACGTATCTGAGTCCCTTCATGCAGACCTGAATGCAGTGAGAAGAGCAGCAATTTTACATTACCCAGTAACATTGTTTTCCCTTTTTTTCCTTTTAACCAGGCGGATGTGACCTGCCTTCTCCTTCTGCAACTAACAGGGTGACCAGAGGCAGCAGAATGTACACCAGGACTGGAAAGAATAGATCCAGAGGGAAAGCAAGCTGTCAAGAGAACAGTGTACTGAAGATGAAAAATGTAAAACATGACTTCTATTTACCATGATTAATATGTAAAGTTAACATGTTTGTCATAGAATATATTAATATGTATGTTTTCCTATTATGTAGATCTTTTCTTATATTACTTATTAGAAAGGGATATAATCACAATGATGGGGCAGGAATGCCACTTAAAAATTAGGTGATGCCCAGTCAACATAACATAACCACTACAGTGTCATTTCTGATTTAGATGTGGTGATATCAGTATAATTGCCGCTGGGAAGAAATTAAAATGGCTGTTAATGATAAATAAAATGACTAGAAGGAGGATCCTCCTTCACATATAATTCCAAGCAAAATACAGCTGCTGAATTCCTTGAGCACTCATGCCGTTCATTGATAAAGAAGAAACAAGCAGGTTTTGTGCTGCTGCATGACCATAAGAGCTGCCATGTCCTTTCCCAATCCCAAATGTAGACACCATAGGTCTAAAAAGATTTCACCATGCTACTTCCACTCAGGGGAGGTGTAAAAGTGAAGCACACATGAAGTGAATATTAACACTATTCTAGCAGAAAGCACTGTACATAACAAACAGAAAGATAAGCAATAACAGGGTAGAGGCAGGGAGACAACAGTGCATGTGGATACTTTACAAAATCTCCAGATACTCCTGCCTTGTCTCTGTCAACATAGGCAGCCTTAGCTCACGGATCAAAAGACCTTCATACATTTGTTTTATATCATAAATGTGTCGAGAATGAGCTACACAAAGCATCATTCACCCACTACACATGGCTTGTTAGCCTAGTCGAGAGCATCTTTCAACTCATTCACACATTAAAAACTAGGAAACCAACATTTGATTACTAGTTTTAGCATTAAGATCAAAGACCATATCTTCCCATCTGTGAAGAGCAAGAGCCAAATTGCTTTCTTCTCTCTCTGCATTTACAGGAAAATGGAAGAGTCAGAACACAAAATCAATGTTATACTCCACATCCCATGAATAACACAGTTCCAGCCTATAAAAACACAAAGCAGCCACTATAACTTACATACATTTTCTTGGAAAGAAGTATAAGCAAATCTGTACTCATATCTTCACAATGCTCCCAGTCTGCTGTTATCCAAAGCTCAGAGTGGCTTGATCCACCGGTGTTATCCTAGTGTATAAAACTACAACATCTCTTAAAAGGGAAAATACCGTATACCTGCCATTTACTCTTCGCTTGAAATCTTCAAAATCAGATCGAGGTGTAAGGGTTAGATTAAATGAGAGCACTAACTTAAAATCACAAAAACAAAACTGAAACAGACAGAGTAAGTTAATGTTATTTCATTGTCATAGTTAGGTTTTTACTTACCTGTTGGTCAAAAAAGCTTAAAAATATAAATAAATAAAAGTCAGCCTTAACCTGGAGAATAAATATGTCCACTTCCGGGTGAAACTTACTTGTTGATTCAGTTCTAGCCAATGCTAATTCTTCTGCTGGGGGTTTATTAGGCACATGTAGCCAAACCATAGTAGGGGCAGTGAAAGAGGAGAGGGTAAAAAAATGAATAATGTGTAACATGCTTTCTAAAATACGGCAAATTAACACAGAAAAGACCCTAGTGAAACAGCTGAACCACTGACCTAGCATTTTGAGTTATTCAGGATTTTTATTTTTATTTTTATCTTTTTTTTGGTGATCTGTTTTACTACACAGCATGTGAAAGGAGTGCAGAGCTCAGCCAGCCCCCAGCTAATTGCTTTGGCTCTTTTGCATGAAGATCATTTGCTGATAAATTGTTACAGACACATTTAGGCAACAAGTTTTTATAGGATGCCTGGTGCTCTTTATAATGCAATTAGCGTTATTTAGTATACATGTTTTCTTATGCATTGCTGTTCTTTCACTGGAAAACAATAACAATGAAATCTGCACCCTTCAAATGGCTGAATCTTTCCTCATGTTTCCTTGATTTGAGCTGTCTTTTGGGAGCACAGAGTCATCAAAGGAAAAATCTTACCTAATGTTTAGTAAAGGGCGTTTTATTTTAATGTCTGTTTGGGAAAGTTGGAAGAAAATGTGGACTGAGGTTGGTCTTATTCTTTTGCCAGCTTTACAAAAGACACTAGGAACAGTTTATTTTAGAAAGCAAAGCATTTTGATCTGCTCCAAAGGAGCTACAAAGAAAAGCCTTCCTATGAGTTCACATGTTGGAGGACTTCTTGCAGAATTTACTCAAGCATGCCATGGTTAGGTAATGAAAAATCACCAATTCTGACATCTCCAAACCTCTGCTCACCAGCAAAGTATCAAGGAGGCACCAGGTCTGCATCTCTTCCAGCAGTGGTAAGGTTCTCCAGGCAACAAGTTCTCCTTGTACGTGTCCTTTTGTGCAAGACACACCCCTACCATCAGATACCGCAATGGTGTTGTATGCCTGGTCTACCTTTAAGCCATACTGACGTTCATGTGCAAGGTATCTCTCCCTTGTACTGTGGAGGACTCAGTCTTGTAGCCCTGAAAAAAGAGTGTTCTGAGCACCTACCTGAGATGCAAGCAGGGAATAAATTCATTTCTTCCAAGGTGATTCAAATGCATGCTTTGTAGGAGGTTCCTAACCACAAAAACATAGCAACTTTTTTGAATATGGATACCCCTTTTTGAAGCTGTTCTGCTTACCATACATTAAATGTAGCAAGAGAACTCAGACACCCTGTTCTTGACTGGCCATCATAATCGCTACACCTGAAAGCCTTTCTTTCTCACTAGCTGCAGTGCTTTCTTGTGTATTACCTTATTTTCTAGGATCTCTTGCATAAAGAGTAGAGGCACTGCTCTGCAGCCTGAGAGTCCTGTTAGCACAGAATTTGATTCACAATTTCTGACTCTCGCTACTGCCTCAAAGTACCTAAAACTTTACATCTGGACACCTACAGGAGCAAAGGGATAGTGATCTAAGCACTCTTAGTGCCTACATTTGACACAGAAGGTATTATTCACTATTCAGAGAAGGCTCTGGGTCCTAGATGTGCTACGGAGACTTAACTGATTCAAGAAATGGTGCAAGTTTCTTCTCTCTCCTGTGACCATGCCAACAACTGAACAGTCTGTTCAGTTTGCTCAGTCTCCCTGACCTAGTAAATGTCTAAATCCCACACAAAACACATCAGCAAGAAAGAGCCCCATCCCAAAGCCAGTTATGCAGCCTGTTGTGACAACCCTGGGTGGCTCTCCCTAGGACCACTGTGGCTTTCACAGGTGAATCAGCAGAAGGAATTCCTTCAGGTAGAGTGTAATTACCAGGAGTGGAATTTAACCAGAATTATCAATCAGGTCCTCTGAAAATTCACAGAATCACAGAATGGGTAAGGTTGGAAACGACCACAGTGAGTCCAACCTCCAGCTCTGATCCAACCTCCCTGCTTGAGGAGGGTCCCCTAGACTACATTGCACAGGATTGAGTCCAGATGGTTCTTGAATATCTCCAGTGAGGGAGATTCCACACCCTCTCTGGGCAACCTGTTCCAGTACATGGTCATCTTCACGTAAAGAAGGACCTGGGAGTCCTGGTAGATGACAAGTTGACATGAGCTGGCAATGTGTCCCTGTGGCCAGGAATTCCTTGTGTAGGATCTTGGAATGCATTGCAAAGAGTTTGGTCAGCAGGTCAAGGGAGGTGATTCTCACCCTCTACTGGGCCCTAGTGAGGCTGCATCTAGAGTGCTGTGTCCGGTTCTAGGATCCTCAAGACAAAAAAGACAAGGAGCTACTGGAGAGGGTCCAGAGCAGGGCCACAAAGATGATTTGGGTTCTGGAGCATCTCTCTTATGAGGAGAGACTGTGGGAGGTGGAGCTCTTTAGTCAGTTGAAGAGAAGACTGAAGAGGCGATCTCATTAATGTATGTAAATATCTCCATGGCAGGTGCCAAGAGGATGGTGCCAGCCTCCTTTCAGTGGTGGTCAGTGACAGGATGAGGAGCAGTGGCCATAAACTAAAACACAAGGAGCTTCACCTCAACATGAGGAAGAACTTTACATGGAGAGGGGCAGAGCACTGAAACAGGCTGCCTGGAGCGGTCGTGGAGTCTCCCTCTCTGGAGACATTCCAAACACACCTGCATACATTTTTGTGTAACCTGTTCCAGGTGATCCTGCTGTGGCAGAGAGGTTGGGCTAGATGATCTCCAGAGGTCTGTTTCAACCCTAAAAACATTGTGGTTCTGTAATTCTGCCCATTGCCTTTTGTCCTATTGCTCGGCACCACTGAGAAGAGCCTGGCTCCATCCTCTTGGCAACTCCCCTTCCCATCCTTAACAATCACTGCCAGGATCTTGGCTTTCCACCTTGTTGAGAAAATTGCAAGAAGGTGTCTTCAGCAGGATGTTTACTCCAGGGAGGTGGTGTGGCCAAGCAGAGCACTGGGGGGAAGTCCTGCCTGCTGGCTGACCTGCGCCCTCCTCAGCAGAAGCTCTCTGTCATCTTCCCCAGAAAACTCCTGCCTCACCTCAGCCCAGTTTAGGCTGGTAATGTCCATGGGATTTTTTTAACCACAGTCCATAGTGCTGTATAATTATGAAAATACTTTATAAAAGACTTTCAGTTTTATATCCTAAAGAAATACCCAGGGCCTTTGAAAACTTGGTGCTTCCCTGCTCTTTCCCACATCCTGCATGACCACTTTGAAGTACAAGTATGAAAATGGCCAAAACCATCTCTGCAACTTTCCTGTCCCCAATTTCCTGAGGCAGACCTTTCTGAGAAAAGCATTTTCCTTTGGCCCCCACTGATCCAATGGCTACGGAAGGCAGAAGGGAGCAATCAGAGTCAGCACCTTGGTTCCCTCAGGCAGGTGCCCAATGCACCATATGCCACCTCTAGCCCAGTCCTCTGTTCTTGCAGTGCTATTCTTCAGTGGGAGGCAGAAGGCTACCTGTGATTATGGAGAACTGTGGGGATAAAAATGAATTAAAAAATAATATTTATAGCTCCAAATGGAAAGTGATGAGACAAAAAACAATTCCCACGTTTGAATTCCTGTGTTGTATTCAGAGATTGAACAAAATCTGATGAGCATTTATTATTGTACTGCTATTGGAAATAACTGCACAGATTTCTCAATCTCTTCCACTTCCTGAGCCTTTCTTTCAAGTACATTATTGCATGTATGCCATCTGAGATGAGGTAGTGAGCTGGCATATGACATATGCTGGAAAAACGGGCCAACTAAACAAAATGTAAAGTGGCAATATTTCTCCTCAGTGAGGGCCTGATTCAGCCCGAGCATGTCTCATATGTGCCTAACTTAAAGCAGGCACCTAAATGCCCTGCTGAAGGAGAAGAGTGGAATTGTTTGCATTCTTGGAGTGAAGCACGTGGAGTTTAAGAGCTTTGTGGAATCCCAGCCTAAACTAATAGCATTGTATTTCTTGTTAACAGAGAACAAAAGCAAGCCAGTTTGGGATCATGCTGACCTAGATGCTATCAGAGGTTAGCAAAAAATGACTGGTCGGACCTGTCAGGACTAAACAGCTGCATCAAGCAATGGGGGGGAACTCTGGGGGGAAGGAGGGCGCCAGAGTTGCAAATAGAGAGACAGAGGAGCAGGAGGAAAAGATGGAAACTGCGTGTCCTGAATACGCATGAACATGTGTGTGTGTGTGTGTCTGTGTGTGTCTGTGTGTCTGTGTGTGTGTGTGTGTTCTGTGGAGCTGAAGCTTTGGTCTTGTCATTTGCATATACACAGATCACCGGACATCTTTCACCCAACCTTTCAGAAACAACCTTATGGCACCATGACTCCCATGCTCTCAGCACTCCTTGGTCTCCATTTCCATAAATTACAGTACAAAAGGATAATAGCCTGTTGGCAGTTCCAGCACTGTCTGACATACAAAGCACCAAGAGTATTTTCCTTGCCATCCTGTGCCCCTCTTGTGAACCAGGTGTAGCCCCACTTGCAAAATGCAGTACTGTACCAGCAGTTTCTGACCTGATTGCAAAGCTAACGAAAGCTAATTTATCATGACAGCCTAATCAGGATGACAAGGTTGGGTAGGTGACATTTTCCAAAATCTCAATTTTTTTATTTTTTTAATCCCCTTAGCAATTTATTTTCTGAATAGCAAAGTTTTCTCCAAGAATGTTCCAAAACATAGTCAAGGTTAACCATGCTGCGAGCTTATTCAATATTTATGATTCTTTTTTATTTGTACTAGGACTTTTTGGGGACTCCAAATAGTCCATTAATCAAATCGAGTGACAAAATAGGCCATTTGACAATTTGTACAGGGGCTGCGTATTTTTTTTTTTCTGTTCAAGAATAAAGAACCAACTTAACTTCATCAACAGTTCCTGATTAATTGTTACAAAGTGTCATCCATAAATTTTCCTTCGATCTAATAATCCTTTCAGAAGACTTAACAATATCCCCAGTGATTTGGGTTTTATTGAGGGCTGAGTTCCTGGAGAAGCAGTGACACAAATAGCTCAAGTGAACTGAGACACCTCCGTGGACAGTCTTCACAGAGTTGACAGTTCTGAAATACAATTATCAGTGTGATCTGCTTAAGAATTCATCATCAGCTCCTGCCTTCTGAAGACTTAAAAAAATACCGAGGCATACAAAGAAAAAGAGGTGATAAGAAGGCATCATTTTCTTCCAGCCTCATAACTGTAAATTGAAGAAAATTATTTTCTTTGCCTGCAGCTCATTGGCATATAGGCAGCATTATATTATAATTTCATAAGCATAAATCCTTTGAATAAATTTCAGAAGAATAACTGAATTAGAAATGCAAGTAAAGTATCTAAAAAACTTAACTGTACTAGGCAGGGAAAACTGGATGCGAGTAAAACTGGCATGGGGAGATTTACTGTCTGCCTTCTCATCCTCTGTCTGTGAAGGGAATTCTCCCCCACTCCTCCCACTAACCTGATCCAGCTAAGGTAAATTTTAAGAAGGAAAAAAAAATGTTAATTTCAACCATCATTTCCATACACAGCAGGAAAATATGAAATCTAACCCACCTTGCTGCCTTCTTTTGCAGAATTTCAGCTGTATTTCATCATTAATTAATCTTGGAGATACAACAGGCTTGGGGTTTGTTGTAATTATTGTTATTTGTTTATTTATTAGTAGTAAGCATATGGGAGATCAAAAGCATGCCTCCCAACTGTTCCCTAGCAACAAGTCAGTCAGTTATTCGCACAGAAGTCGTCCAACATTCCCACAAAGTGAATGTGGGATTCAGTGCTCCTGCAGCGCCCTCCTTGCCCCATCCCATGGGCTGAGGGATCCTGCAGGTGCTGAAGGTCTCCTATGTCCAGCCAGGTGAACTGCACAAATGTCTGCTAAGGGGCAGAAATAACTCACCTTTTCTGAGAAGCCCTTGGGGAAAGCTTGGTTTTATAGTTGCATCATAAGATGATTGCAAGTCAGGAGATCAAAGTTAAGTCCTGTTATTGACTTCCTGTCCAGTTTGGGCAAGTACTCTCTTCTCAGTTACCTGCCTGCCTGCCTTTGGGAATTTAGACTCTTGTCTCTCTGTGACTCAGCTACTCACCTTTAAAATGGACATGCTAGTTTCATACTCTCTGCTATTTTTACTTTTTCCCCTGATTTTTCTGTTATGATGTGTATGTTACTATTATGCTACATTTTCAGTTGACCTGGATTGCTAAGGCCACTGTTGAATTTGGTGCAACACTCCTATGATTTCAGCTGGAGAAGGTTCAGTATGAACCTAAGTATGAAGTGCACTCATTACCACCTAGGTCATCTGAACTTGTGTGAAACCCTCACAACTGCACCCTTAAAGCCACGTGTATTTCCGCTTTGATTGATCTATTAGTTGTTCACAGAGGCAACGTAGCTACAGTAGGGACAACAGAGGCAGGGGCAGCAGCTTTATTCTAGTTTGCTCCTGTCTGCAGTGTGGGTAACCAGATCATCATCAGTGTTGCCCAAATTTTCATGCAGTATACACCATCTGCCTGGAAGAGGTGCAACACTTTCTCCAATTCCTGTGTCTGCCTTGCAGACCAGTGTCAAATTATGGCAACGTGAACATGTCCCTTATGTAGAGGGCAATTTGCAGCCATCACAGGGCACAGTGCCTCCCTCCTGTCTTCTGCATGCTGTGTAAGTATTAGTGGGTTACACCACGCCCTGAATTTACTGCAGTTTCAACACACTCAACATACACGTTTTGCGTAGTGTGGGCTGCTCAGCGTGCACAAACCTGAAGGACCACAGGGGAAAGCACCAAACACAATTCTGTAATATTATTATGTGCTATGGCTCATCGACGGACTTCAAAAAACAGATTTACACAAGTGATGTGAAGTTTATATGGGACTTAATGTATGATTCAGATGTGCTTTTAGACTAGACAATAGGAAAATAGGCTAGAGAGGATCTCAAGAGGTCGTCTGGTTCATCTTGCTAATTTCTGTTGGGATCTCTGTATAGCTAAATTAGTCATGAACAAGGAATATGTTTGCTCCCAATATTACTAGAAGAAACTGTGTATGTGTGAGGGGAGAGTGGGAGGATCAGTTTTCCCAAATAAACTGCATAAGTCCACTGGATAATTTCCAAGGACTCATAACCCTTTTTGGATCACAGAGAAATTTCCCTGTAACACACTGGTCAATAGCTGCAATGTGTTCTGATGTCTAGTGACTCTCTCAGCAAGGGCTGCTTCATGCCAGTCTTCAAATCTGGTCTCTCAGAGATCTTAGCAGATGAACTATTTGG
>VXBB01012047.1:919481-931070 GCA_013399915.1 Illadopsis cleaveri
TGTTTCCTTGATCCTTGGACTTTTCTCCCACTCAGAATAATGGAACCACTTCTATCTTGAACTATTAAAAATATTCATTTTGCCAGAGACCAGGCCTGGAACATTTTATCCTGATAACTAAAGCATCTGGAAAGCTCTGAGCAACTCAAAACAGAGGATTAGGGTGGAAATTCTCAGCTGTATACTACATACGTAGCTACCAGTATTGCAGCTGCTTCTGTGGCTGGCTGGATCTTGCACTCAGTGCCTTTTCACTGGTTTCCCTGATATTCAGAGAAAGGAGATTTTAGTGACCCCAGCTTTCTGGTTTTCATGTTGTGTGTTCATGACCCCCAAAATAGGGGTTACCTATTTATTAACATCCTACTAAGTAATCAAGCTTAAATAATCCTTTCCCAGGTGAATCAGGGATATGCCCTCCTATCCACCAACTCACCAAAGTAAAATGATTTAAAAGGTTTTCTGGCCTGATTTTAGTAGAGGTGTATGGAGGCTCTTGTCTCCTGTAACACTTCCCTGTTACTGCCCTGGCTTGACATGTGTATGCAACTAGTAACTTTACGTGGTTTTAACTTCCCTGAGGCCATTGACATAGAGGATAGCAAGAAAGGAGGCAGCAGAGACTTAGACTGTGTGGTATTTAGCCTGTCTTTTTCTCTTTTGATCAATTTAAAGAATTTTTCTAATCCATACCTAGAATGTTCCCACCTACTCACCTGTGTCTTCCCAGACTTTCATGTCAGGGTAATGTACCAGGGGTGGCTGTGATTCACAAAATAACTGAAGTGAATGCCACTTACAGATAGACAACATTGTTCTCTCATACAAGATGTGGTGCCTTATGATTTCAGCTCTGAGGTCAGGCATTTCTACTTCCAAGATCAGCCAAGATGGTGGCTGTCACAAGAAAGGGAATTTGGTGGTGATGAGATGCCACAGGAGGCTCATGCCCCAGGAATGGGCAAACTGGCCTGTGAGCCAAGAGGGAAGGGAGAATTCTTTTCATGGACTGAGGTACTGCTGTCAGCCCACCCTGGTCAGAACACGCACACACACACACATATGCAGGCACACGCAGTGTCGGTGGAATGGCTAAATGGTGGCAGCCAACCTCCCTGCGTGCAAAGAGCAACATCCGACCTGTGAAGCATCCCAGCAATTTGGGCGCTAATGGAGACTACAAGGCACTTCTGTTCTCCCCTGCCTGGCACAACCATGTCCGAGCAAAGGTGTGAAATTCAGCAGGTGGGGTGCACAGCTGCAAGCATGTGATATTTGTCACATTACAATTTGCCTTTTTTTTTTCTGTGGAAAAATATTGTCACTTTTTTTTTTTTCATCAATTTAAATAGATGCAATTTGTCTCAGCTTTTCTCTGCAGTATTTGTTTACTTTCTCATCAGGACCGACACAGGCCAATTAGTGTAGTGTAATTGTTTAACCTAGTCAGTGCGCTGCACTGGGTGGAGGAGCGCGGTGGTGGCGAGGGAGGCAGGGATGGAGGAGCAGTCACTGGCTGCAGTGTGGCGCCAGGGCCTTCAGGAATCGCTGACACGACACCGTCCCCTGGAAGCGCAAGTTGCTCTGACATCCTGGCAGCCCCGATTCCTTGTTCTCTGTCACTGCTATCACGGTACGATCAATTCCCAGAGCTAATTCTTCAACCACACCGTGCCCAGAGCGCTGCGCGGCATTATCTCCTTCCTAGGATGCCCCCTGAAAGCAAAATCTACTGCAACCATAGAAACCAGAGGACTTAAGTGATGTGTCATGTACATGTGCTGTCTCTGTTTTCAGTACCTTTGCCAAGAATACAATGTGAGAGCCTGTAAGAAGGTTGATTTAATTCCTTCATCCCTTCATTCCTCCATAAAGACGGACAGAAATTAGCCACAAAATAACTGACATATGCTTGCTTTGCTCTCTGAACTTATGCAGAGCTGCCAGAGGAATGAGGCGGCTGCTGCCACAAGCGGAGATAAGAGAGGGGAAAAGGGTTTGGTGGGGCTGGTTCAGTGGAGAGTCCAATGCTGGATGTGGCTTTCACAGGGAGGGTGGTAAGTGGAAGAAAAGGCAATAAGTGAGGTCTGTACGACAAAATATTTAAAGTTGTTTTGGCTCTGTTGATCAGCCTAAGTGTAGATCAAACACATACAGTTGTGCCATGCCATGGAAACAGTTTTGCATGGATTGCAAAAGCTACTGACATTTTTGTCCCCTGCTTTACTGTGAAGAGTACATGGGGGAGGGGAGAAAAGACTGTTGAGGTGGCCATTGCAAATGTACATGAGCCTTGTTTGCCAGAGCCACCACAGAAAAGAAAAGAAAAGAAAAAAAGGAAAAAGGGTATCTTAAAATGAAACAATAATTGAGAAGAGGAAGAAAATACCCTTCTTTTTTGAATTTTTTTCCTTTTCCTTTTCTTTCGTTCTTCTTTTAAATCAGACCGATGTTGTGATTAACTTGCATTCTGCAGCACAGTTGATGTGACAGTCAACCAAATTAATCCCATTATGCAAAATCCAGTTCACAAGTGGTTTTTCTTTTTTCTTTTTTTTTTTTTTGCAAAATTATGTCAATTTCCCCATAAATTGGAGAGACCATGTCAGTTTTCTCTATTGCACATAGACACTACACAGTGCTGTATGTCTATATTCTTTTAATGCAGTAAGATACAAATTTTAGCTCAGTGGCACAAATTAAGATTCATAACTTTAATGCTGATGTTTCTGTTTACATGAGGCTTGTAGGAAAATTTCCATTAATTTTGGCATTCATTTTCATTCTTGCATTTCATAACATACCAACCATTAAAAAACAAGAGGATGAAGAGCTTTAAAAAATAAACCACCAGCAACCTGAAGTAAAAATGCCTAATTATTTTGATAACAGAAACATGATTTTTTTTTTTTTCTCTCCCACCTCTTTTTTCCCCCTTCTTCCCTTTTAAAGGAATTTGCCGCCTGTGGTAAACAAGCCTCCTCCAGGCTCCCCGTGGTGTGCGTGGTGTCTGGCGGCTGGAGCTGGAGACATTTCCACAACTGCTACCCTTTCAGCTGAATGTGGCCATGCAGTAGGTGGCCAAATCTGTTTGGCTTTCACCGAGATCTGTGAATTCCCTGCATCCAACCAACTTGTCAAATTAAAACCTTGCCTGCTCTGTGCTGAAGAACAGACGTGCGATGGAAGCTTCTTGCACTCTAGCCCTTTGTCACCAGCACGCTGAGCTCCCAACATCTGCTCGCTGGACTTGGCTTTTGCACCTTGTTCATTTATAATGCAGCAAACCTCAGCTTCCACAGCACAGGACTTAATGTGCACCCGGTTTGAAAAAAAAGAAATTCAGAGAAAGGAACATCCAAAGGGGAGGAGAAAAGAAATTGAGGCTCTAATACATACGTTCCTCACCGATTTGGGAATAAACATATTTTTAAGTGAGAGGTTTGTTGGATTGTACTTTTTTATCCCAGTAACGCTTTCTTGTACAGTGAATTGTTGACTTTTTTCCCATGCTTTAGATTTATTAGACATGTGTCAAGTTGTCAGCCTCCTACCGCTTGCATTTGTGTCCACCTTGCAAACAGCAGGGAAAAATATTTTTTTCCCTTCTCTCTCTCTCTTTCTCTCTCTCCTATGAATGTTCACTTCTTGGCAGCTCTGAAACAAATTTTGAACAGTTGCTGTTCCTATTGATAGCAGTAGTTTGATGTTAGAAAAAGGGGGTTTATTTCCCCCAAGTTTCTGACATATACTGGCATATCATCTCATATCCTACCCTGATGCATCAAAACTAAAGCAAACCAAACCAAGCAAAAGAAAAAAAGGCAGAAAGAGGGGGAGGGCATAAACCAGCATGTTCACACAGCTCCTGAGCCACTGAAGAACACCCGCCCATCTGTTCACCATTTCAGTCCCTTTGTTCTATCTTTATTATATGTATTCCTCAATAAAATGAATTCCTGCTACTTTGACGACATTTCAACACATGCCTCTTAGTCTGCGTTTGAACTGTCTGTGAGGATCTCCTCGCTCCCCTCCTCTCACTTGCCATCAGCAGCTGAGCCGAGGAGATACCTGCCAGACAAGCCAAGGCGGGGGAAGGAAGCCTCCAAGGCAGTGAACAGCTCCCCACGGCACAACCAGAGTCTCCAGAAACAGTTCCAGGTGGGGAATCCTGTGGAGACAGCCCCACATACTGAGAGCGACACACCGTGTGCTACGTGTTTGCTGCCATTGGAATTACACTGATGGCAAGGTGCCTCTGTCAGGGGCAGAGCTCTCTTTCAACCCTACAGAATGAGTACTTAGATTTTATGTTTTAAAGCCAGCTACAGATGCTCGCTCTCACACACCAAGATGCTCGTATCTAACTTTCAGGTGTCTAGATTTTACCTACAACTGTGCCTAGCTTTTAGCACTTCCTTTTCTGACTTGTCTCCTTCTGTTGCAGCCATGCAATTTCACAAATATTAAAATGTCCTGCAGGAAAAATAGATCTGAGATCTTAGCTCCCCATCTGGTTACTTGATTACCTCCCTCTCTTGCCACACAACTACATTCCTCGAAACAGATCATCTTATGGCAGAGGATTGGCAACGGTGTGGAAATGTAATTTTTGCAAGTTACTGCCTCCCAGGTGTCTCCTGTTGAGGAGAAACTGGAAGTGGTGAAATGGGGCACCCCAATACACTTTGCTTTTTTCCTACAACACCAGAAGGAGAATTCAAGTTGTTCAAGTCATTATCAGAAAGCCCAGGCCTCAGTGGCTTAGCTGCAGAATATTTGTCTCTAGGTCAGCCAAGAGGGGCTACTGCCAGAAGAGAATATCCCCAACTGCCCTATCAGCTTGTTTTCCAGGAACAAAGAACCCTCCAGATAAGGACTGTTGCTGGCATTAGTCTGCCTGGTGCCCAGGTTCAGCAGCCTCTCACACCATTCCAGTGGCACCTTGTCCGGCAGTGCCAGGTACTCTCTCAACCCCAGGGACACCAGAGCAATGGTATATGACTAAGCCACCTCTGTTCCCATGCAGATCTTCCTGCCTGTGAACAAACAACCACTTAAGGAAACTTTGCGCTGTGCATGTCCCCAGAGCAATGCAAACCACAGAGCAAATGGAAATTGCTGCTATCCAAACACTCTTCCACACCTGGCATTTCATTACACTGCAGATATGTAGCTCCAGAGGCACGGGTAGCACTTCCCTTCCATCCAGAAGCACTTTGCACCCTCTGCCTAATGTCTTACAGCAGTAGCAGCTGTCTGGGGGTAGAGAGGACATGCCCATTTGTTTAGCTACAATTAACATTCATCTGCTGTAATGATTCATCGGGTGATAAAGCAGTGATGAAATGTAACTTTCAGGCTCATCAGAATACATCACCTTCTATGTGGCAAGTCAGAAATTCCTGCCACAAGAGACTCCGAGACTGGTGGCGTTTTCCATCCCTAGAGGCACATTCCTCCTCTTCCCAAACGTAAAAGCCTGGAAGTGCCGTTGCTGTGCTGACAGAAGGATTCATGCAGCATCTCTGTTTTCACTGCAGCTGAATTCGCTCCTGCTGTAGGTTCAGCCTGTGTGGAATATTATGAACATCTCCACATGTACATTACACCCCAACTCATTGGCTGCTATTTGCTCTGGAGACTAAACATTCGATCTGCCAGCAATCACATTATCGTGCCAGCCAAAATGCAAACCTGAACCATATGGGCAGAAGAGGGACCCATTGCTTCCACACTGCTGTCTCTATTCTTATCCCTCCAGTTCCCTGATGTTGAAACAGACCATCTATTTCCTCTGAATATTATGAAGCAGAGTAAGAAAGGAACTATTTGAGAAAATTACTTTGTTTATTAAAAAATAAAAAGTCTCTATGAAAAATGTTTACCCACTGTTTACTCACCAAACATAGGGTTTTGTGCATAGGCAAAAAAAATGCAATAAAATAGATACAAGACATTTAGAAATCTGTGCTGCAGATTTTGCCAAAAATGGAGCAACAGAAGCTCACCCTGCCTGAGGGAATGACTGACTGACTGAGGATGCATCCCGTCGGAGCAAGCTGAGTTTAGGGCAAGCAACAGGGCAGACAAAGGGAAAGGTAAAGTATCTGTCATAAAGGAGAAAACACAGTTTCGTTAAGCTGGAGCTCATATCACTTTAAATTCGCAGCTGGACTTTCAAAGTCAGCCTCTGCAGCTCCTGGTGCACTTCTGCACACGCTGCTTGAAATCCCGAGGTGCAGAAGGTAGCACAGAGCCCAGCACTGGCTTCTGTCGTGTCCTGTTTATTTCCATAAGTAGTGTTCATAGGTAGCTGGAATAAGTACTGTGCCCTGGCACGCTGGGCCATGCTTTGCTGTAGCACAGGGCATACCAGCTGCTAGGGAAATACTGGGGAAAATAGGGACCTGCTGCCAAATGGGATGGGGCCCGTGCAACAAAGAACACCAGAAAGGCCAAGGTAATCAATGTCTTCTTCACATCAGGGGTTTTTTTAACTTGCAAGGTCTGGAACTAGGAAGTTTAGTGTAGTTTAGGAACTACTTGGTGTAGTTTGGGAACACTTAAAGAAACTGATCAGACACAACTCCATTGGCCCTTACGGGATGCACCAAAGGGTTGTAGGATGTCTTTGTGAGGTTGCTCTTAATCATCTCAGAAAGGTCGTGGTGATCGAGGGGGTGTTCCTGAGAAGGAAGAGAGCAAGTGTCACTCCTGCCTTCAACAAGGGCAAGAAGAATCCGAGCAACTGCAGGCAGGCCAGTCTCACCTTGATCCCTGGAAAGGTGATGGAGGAGCTAATCCTGAAAACTGTTTCCAGACACTTGAAAGATAGGTGATCAGCAGCAATCAGTGGAGATTTATCAAAGGGAAATTGTGTCTGACCAACCTGATAGTTTTCCATGATGATATGGAAAGCTTGGTGGGTGAGGGGAGAGCCGTGGATGTGGTTTATCTTAGTAAGACTTTTGACACTGTTCCTTTTTAACATCCTCACAGACAATGTGGTGATGTATGGGTTAAATATATGAGACAGTGAGGTGATCTGAAAGCTGGCTGAAGCACTGGGCTCAAAAGAGATGTGAACAGCAGCTTGAATAGTCACTAGCCAACTCCAGTGCAAATAGTGGGATCAGCACCGTGTAGTCCTCTCACTGATGACTCTGACAACAGGTTCAGCAAATTCACAGATGGTACATAACTGGGAGAACTGGTTGGCAGGCTGGATGGTTGTGCAGCTATTCAGGGCCACCCTTGACAGGCTGTAGAAATGACCAAATGGGAAACCCATTTCAAAACAGTTCAACCAAGGGAAAAGCAAAGTCATCCCATGCACTAGTATACCTTGGGGATTGACCATCTAGAAAGCAACTGGGCAGAGAAGAGGCATGGGACTCTGGTGAACAAATTGACTATGAGCCAGCAATGCAGCCTTGCAGCAAAGAAGGCCAGCAGCATCCTGGGATGCATCAAGAAGGTCTCAGCCAGCAGGTGGAAAGGGGACGATCCTTCCCCTTTACTGAGTGCTAGTGAGGAGACATCATCTGGATGTAAGTAATCTTACAGGGGCAGGTTTAGGCAGGATAGCTCACAGTAGTAGTAGGTGGAAGGGTTATTTCCAGCCTTCATCCCCCTAGGAGTGGCATGCTGGCTAACCACACTCAGATAAACAAGGTAGAAGGGAATGAGAATTGTAATGCCTTGGAGCTCCCAGCAGGCCAGTCCCATATGAGTAACTTTATTTCTCTTGGATACTTATGGAGCCTCCTCTCAGCAGCAATGCTCTGCATGTCTAAATAGCACAGAGCTGAATGCAGATGCCAAGAGATCTTCCATCAGTTCTGTGTCCAGTCCTGGGCTCCCCAGTGCAAGAGAGACAAAGACATACAGGAGCTTAAGTGCAGTGGAGGGTCACTAAGGTAAATTAAGGGCTCAAAGTGTTTGGCACGTGAGTAGAGGCTGAGAGAGGTGGTCCTGTTCAGCCCAGAGAAGAAGAGGCTCAGGGCAGAATATTATCAATGTGTATAAATGTCCAGTACTGGGATTAAAGCAGAAAGAACTAGGTTCTTCTCAGTGGTGTCCAGTGATGGGACAAGAAGCAATGTGACAAGCTGAAATGTTTATTAAAAAATTCCACCTAAATATAAGAATTTTTTTTTTTCCCCGTGACAGCAATCAAACAGTGACACAGGTTGCCAAGAGAAGTTGTTGGGTCTGCATCCTTGGAGATATACAAACTCTAGTGGACATGACCCTGAGTAGCTGAACTCTATTGAGCAGGGGGTTAGAATACATGATCTCAAGAAATGCCTTCCAGCCTGAGCTGTTCTATGATGTTCTAAACTTGCAACTTCTCAGGAGCACAGAAAATACAAATCTACAAGATACATGATTGATCCAGGCCAGCATCTGGTAGTGACTCTTGGCAGGTTATCCAAAAGCTTAATATTCATCATAAACACAGAACTGAGGACTTCACTGGTTGTGTCCAGACTTTTAGGTCTTCACAAATCTTAAGAGAAAGCTGAACTTTAAAACCCTACAAGTATCTGGGCCATGGAGTGTGATCAGCACTTCAGCAGGGTTTGATAGTGTACATCGACTTCCTTGAGTTTTGAATCAGGGAGTCTCTTGATGATCATTTCCTCTGGGAGGAGTGGGGGGCGGGAATGAATTCTGGAGGAGAACTGCAATCTTTCTGTTTAAAATAGGTGAAAATTAATGCCAATCAGGTAATACAGATGTGTGCATCCACAGAGAGGTGAGTTCTTTCTCTGAACACAGAGCTTAAATTGCTTGTTGAGGTATTTGAAAAATAAGTGAGACATATCTCAGACTCAGGAGATATTCTTGAAACCAGGCAAAATTGATTTTTTTTTCATATTCACTGCCAGATATTGCACAGTTACATGGCTATATGCAGATAGAAGACAATGTGCATCTTATCTTGCCAGTGATAGATTCCACACTGGCTTTAAAGGAATAAATCATTAATTTAAATCATGGATTTTCTGTTTACAAAACAAGCATTTAAAAATATTTCACTCCCAGCTCAGCAGAAAGAAAGATCTTTTAATATATATCAGTGAATCTGATAAATGCTTCTATACATGTAGGCATGATTTTAGTCTGTTGGATATTATTTGCTTGTTTTTTATTTAAATCGGTGTTAGTTTTGTCAATGGTGCATTGTAGACAAATACAGAAGATTTTAAGAGAAATTANTCGGTGTTAGTTTTGTCAATGGTGCACTGTAGACATATACATAAGATTTTAAGAGAAATTAGAAGGCAAACAACATTTCTCCCTCTTTTCTCTACATGTAATGACATATTTTGAAGCTCTGGTGAGCAGGAAATGGGATTCCAGCTGGTGCCAGCTGCCACCAAGGTTCTGTACAGAAATGCTGTTCAGCACCTGCAGAGCCTTAATCTTGATTCAGGAGACCCCAAACTTATAATAATAATAATAATAATAATAATAATAATAATAATAATAAATTGTCTCCTTATTGCTGGCCCCAAATTTTGTCAGCAATATTTACAGCATCTATTGCTCCCTGATGGGAAAAAAGTAACCTTTTGTGGTTAGGAGGTCACAAAATGTCCAGGACCCTAACTCGTGGAACACTGACATTAGTCCAGACTTTTAAAACTGAATAAGTGATAATGAAAATAATGTAGCAATGAGGATCAAGATGGATGTTGTCCCAGAGGTAGGCTGGTACAGCAGTATTAAGTCCCAGAACAGACCCAGAGCTGAGGACTTCTGAAGATGAACTGTGGGTGTGGATTGACAAAATGATGGTTGATTTGCAAAGCAGTTTTCTAGAAACAGCCAAACAGATCCATGTGTCTTTGAAGTCAAATCAGCCTAAAAGCCTGAGGGACAGGTTAAGAATAAGATTTGATCAGATATCCTTTCTCATGAAAAATATAAAAGAAGGTCAAATCTGAGGTCCATGGCTTGGACCATTTTATTATTTTAATTAAAACTAATCAGTTTGCAACCTCCTTCATGCTTATTTCATTGCCAGGATCTGACTGGGAACATTAGACTAAGTGAATCAGACTGCTTGGTGATTATCCAGCTGGAATATTGTATTTCTCTCTTGTTGCCGTCTCTGTAGTTTAGTGGTCTTAAGACTATGCATGTGGTCCCTCTTAGGATGCACAGAAAGGAAATTTTTAGAATGAAGCAGTTGGAGGTAGGGGCAAGAGAGGAGTAGGTGATACTGAAATATTATTCCTCTGCAGCAGTGGTCCAAAAGAGTGAATAAAGCGAGTAATCACTCCTCTAGCTAAACAAATTTCTAGCATTTGATTGATGTTCAGATTCACAGAGCTGAGAAAGACAAGTAAACAAGTCAATTCCCTGACTCATCATATGATGTCTCTGAGTATCACATAAAATGCTAATGATTAAGTTAATTTAGTAAATATAATCAAGAAGTCCACCTTTATCTATTACTAACGATTTTATTATCCATTAGCTTTTTACCTCTCGCAGTTATGAAACATTGCCCTTAGTTGTTTTTGAAAAAAATGTTAACTAGAACAAGGGTTAAGAAGAGGCAAAGCAAAGGACCACCCATGATAAAAGGCTTTGAAGATTTCCTCCAGATGAATTCTAGCAACTAAGAAAACCTCTGACAGTTTCCAATTTAGACAGTCATTTGTGAGAAATGAAAAAACACCTGGTGAACAAAGTTAACTGGCTGAATGACTGTTCAAAAGAAAAAAAAAAAAAACAAAACTANTTTGAATCAGGGAGTCTCTTGATGATCATTTCCTCTGGGAGGAGTGGGGGGCGGGAATGAATTCTGGAGGAGAACTGCAATCTTTCTGTTTAAAATAGGTGAAAATTAATGCCAATCAGGTAATACAGATGTGTGCATCCACAGAGAGGTGAGTTCTTTCTCTGAACACAGAGCTTAAATTGCTTGTTGAGGTATTTGAAAAATAAGTGAGACATATCTCAGACTCAGGAGATATTCTTGAAACCAGGCAAAATTGATTTTTTTTTCATATTCACTGCCAGATATTGCACAGTTACATGGCTATATGCAGATAGAAGACAATGTGCATCTTATCTTGCCAGTGATAGATTCCACACTGGCTTTAAAGGAATAAATCATTAATTTAAATCATGGATTTTCTGTTTACAAAACAAGCATTTAAAAATATTTCACTCCCAGCTCAGCAGAAAGAAAGATCTTTTAATATATATCAGTGAATCTGATAAATGCTTCTATACATGTAGGCATGATTTTAGTCTGTTGGATATTATTTGCTTGTTTTTTATTTAAATCGGTGTTAGTTTTGTCAATGGTGCACTGTAGACATATACATAAGATTTTAAGAGAAATTAGAAGGCAAACAACATTTCTCCCTCTTTTCTCTACATGTAATGACATATTTTGAAGCTCTGGTGAGCAGGAAATGGGATTCCAGCTGGTGCCAGCTGCCACCAAGGTTCTGTACAGAAATGCTGTTCAGCACCTGCAGAGCCTTAATCTTGATTCAGGAGACCCCAAACTTATAATAATAATAATAATAATAATAATAATAATAATAATAATAA
>VXBB01012047.1:941085-1111085 GCA_013399915.1 Illadopsis cleaveri
AAGTTTTTTCAAACCAAAAAAAAAAAAAAAAAAAAAAAAAAAAGGGCTTCTGTGGATTGCCAGTGAGTTCTATGGACTCTGTGTGTGCAAAACTCCCACTGTCATCACCAAAGAGCTGCACACAGAAAAAGAGTAGCCCCTGTAATAGATTCATGAACAGAATAAGCCAGGGAGCACCTAGAATGGTTCAGAAGATACCCAGCCATGCTAGATGTGGTGAGAAGGATGAGAATCTGGATAAAACAAATGGTGTAGTCAAAAGAATCTAAAGTCTTAGCCACAAAACTGAAGAGACCACAATATATATTTTAATTCACTCAGGGGTAATTGTGTTATAGGTATACTGAAATACATTTTTTTTTCCCTCTCCCTAAAGCACTTCAAAAGCAGCATTTGGGATCAATTTGCCAGTCCTTGAAAAGATACCTAGAAAGGGCAAAATGGTCAAAGGTGATTTGCTTGATACTGAAAGGTAAAAGTTGTGCAGTAGCTGACCTAAGGCAAAGCAAATTTCCAGGTGTAAGGGGGTAACATTGTGTGGGTAACAGGAGTGAGAATGATTTCACCCTCTTGCATCACCCACCAAGCTCTGACCTGTCCTCGTAGATGAGGAGACTGCTATGCCTGAGCTGATGAGAGCTCAGGGCAGCATCTGACTCCCTCCTGACTTTGGACTCCACATTCACCACCTTCCACACAGGAGTGGACTTTTGGGCTGCCAGCCCAAAGACTGTACTGAGAATGCCAGGAATGTCACCATGATGCCTCCCTGTGACACTAAAGGTGGCACCTCTTCCTTTTCCTGGTGGAGACCTCCAGTCTGGTGATAAATGCAGCAGCAATCTGTGATTGTTTATTTGTGCTCATCCTGCTGATGCTGCAGTCCATATATTGACTTGTCTGGGAGTCTCAGCTTCCAGCCATTCCGGGTCACTCTCGTCCCCATCTCCTAACCCACATTTTCTGTTTGCGTGCATCGGTGGTTGAGCATCTGTCTGCATGGCACACCACGAAAGCCTGGATGTCTTCAGAGCAGGCAGCTGCACTCACAGAAGCTGGATAGAAGTCAGATGCTGAAAAAAATCTCTGGAAATATTAGAGGTTCTTGGCTTTAAAGGCATTGAAAAAAGAAACAAACCAACAAGCCCCCCCACCTTTAAAGATGTGCTTGGCAGAGTGTTGTAAACAAAGAAAACCAGTTTGCCCATGGGATATTTGATTCCCCTTGAAGATCTGCTTGCTTCTATGCAGGTGGTACCAGCTGATGCAGAGAAAGGAGTGATAGTGTCTGGGGAAAAGGACAAAGAAATACTCCAGACTTTTCCATTGAGTGGAAAGGTTGAGGTGGAAACACTGAGCAGCAACACACCAAAACCAAGCCAAAACAATACAAAATCAGTAAAAAAAAAAAAAAAAAAAAAAAAAAAAAAAAAAAAAAAAAAAAAAAATTCAAAGGGAAAAAACAAACTNTACAAGAAAGTAATTCTACTGGGACAATATAATCTGTTTCAAAATTGACCCTCTTTACTATCCAACTGATTTCATGTTTTCATGTCTTTGTTTGGACATTTAATCAGTTTCTCTCAGTGTTTATCTGTGTGCTAAGTTGCACTGGTTTTATCTGAGTGTGAACTGATTTCATTAAATCACTGCAAGCTGGATCCTTTTACTGTACTTTGTACCATTTTTATTTCTGTTTACGCTAAATTAATTAGCACCAGTGTCAGGCTGGAGCAAAGCACATCATTCTTCAACACAGTAAGTGTCCACTGGTTTACCTCAATCAGTATAAGTTCCAATTTAGGAGCAGCCAGAGTGGGCCAGACCAAAATCCACTGGCACCCTGATGATCCGAATATTCCAAAGCAGTACTTTGGGATGGGCACAGTGAGAGGACATGCACATGTCACACCCTTTTATGAATCAAGGGCTTAATCTCTTGTTGCTTGTGGATGCTCTATTTTGACAGGAGTTTTGACTTTTTCCCCATTTTTTCTCAAGGGAGTGCTCATCTCAACACTTACCCAGCCAATTAGGCATCTGACAAAGGAGGTTTTCTCACCCTGCACCTGTGTAGGTGTGTTGAAAGTTTTCTTAAGGAAAAAAATCCTTCTTGCTCCCACATCTCTAGCGTGGTTGGGATCCACTCTTTCCAGCTGTTAGCATTAGGTGGTCCCACCTTCTCCTTGGGAAAATGCAATTCAAAGAATAAAATATGGTTTTTTGGTACTTGTCCAAGCTTCTGCTGAATCAAATATTTAGTATCTCTAGAGCAGATTAAAGCCTCCGTCATTTAATAAACAATGTTTAATATCGCCCTAACTTCTCAGCTTGTACCTTTCACTCAAGACAATAAAACTCCCGCACAGGCAGCTGGCACTACCTGTGTTTGTACGCAAAAATTAAGAAGGAGCATACAACGTTGTATAGATGAAGGCTGAGCTTCCCTCCGCCAACCAGCTTGAGACCTTTCCAGGATCTCATTTCAGTTTTCTTTCTTTCCCAGAAGCCACATTTGCCATCTTTGCTGGCAGGTTGGGCAACCTGATGTCGCTTACATGGTTAAAAGCTGCAAGTAGAAATTCCCACCAGAGAAAGTGGCTTCTTCCACCCCATCCTGGGTAACCCAGGGCTTGTAGCTCTTTGCTTCTGATATTCTCACTGCACTGCTATCAGGAGGCATCCCTTTCTTTTCCCCATCATCACTGAAAGAGCATAAAGGCTGCTTTTGTCCAGAGAGCGGCTTGCATCGCCTCTGGGGAGACAGTCCGCTGATGTGTGCTGAGGTTGAGGCAGCATCACCACAGCAGCATGGTAAGGTGGAAAAAAAATCACCCCTCTTAAATCCTGAGCCTTGTCTGCCTCTGAAAATGGGACTTTTTGTCTCCAAGAGGTAAGAGGGGGGAGCAGAAGGGAGTAGCAGAGAGAGAAGGGGGTGCAGGCAGCCCCCTCATTGCCATTGTGCATTGTATAGGATAACATGAGCAGAAACTTCCCTTCCTACTCACAAGCAGGCAACACTTCACCTCTGGTGTGCCAAGAGGTTTGCATTTTACTATGCTGTGGCATAGTCTTTCAAGATCCTAATGTATTACAACAGAAAAATGAGCTGTATTTCATACTTCCAGCATCTGGTGGTAGTGGGGAAGAGAGAGAGAGAGCAGAGGAGCAGAAGGATGCTATTAGCAGCAGTTCTGTTGTGGAAAAAACACCTGGACCTTTTTCCCCTACAACAGCAATTGAATGCAGAGCCTATGGCACTTGCTAGGGACAATCACCTTCCCAGTGACACTGCAGGGATGGGCCTGATGGACCAGATCTAATGAGGAAAACAATGTTGCAGGGGCTGCAGGGAAGGCTCAGGGCTTCACATATTCCTCATGGTGCTGGGGGTACAGCTGGGTGAAAAAAGCAGCCCTAGAGGGTATGGCAAGTGTGAACTATTGCCCTTGCTTGGGCTGTACCCCACTGCTAGGCCAGTGGGCACCAGAAGAGCCCCAGCTTCAGAAGGAGCAGCCCTGCCATGTCACAGTGCTCATGTGCTCAAAGAGCATTGGGACACAGCTGCCTCCTGTCTTATTAATTTCTTCTTAGTATTAATTTTTTCCATAACACGTTGTCCCCCACTCCTAGCCCACTTGCAGCTCACAGGAAAAAAAGCAGATTTCCAAGAAAATCTCAATAGTTTCAGCTGCTTATCCAACAACAGGATAAAAATTTCAAACCTGCAATAAATATATATATATATATATAAAGAGAGAAAGAGAAAGTGGTGATATAACTGTAAACGGAAAAACAATTTACTCTCTGATTTTTGTTATGTATATTCTCAGCAGGCAAACAAAACCTATTCATTCACCACAGTGACCAGAAAACAGTATATACTCTTATCAGACGCAGGCATTGACTCTAGGCTGGGCCCCAGGGTTACGCATCCCAGAGGAGCCTTCAGATTTGGCACAAACATTTGATACATGAACACAGGTTTTAGTGCATGTTACCATTCCTGATCTTTTAAAATGCCTTTCACTCATGGTCTGAGGTTCTTAGATGAAAAAACTTGCTCTGTAGTCTGCCTGCAGCCCGTGGGTGGTTACAGGGATTTGCCCCTTCTTTTTGTGTAACAGCTTTGTTGGCCTTGCAGCAGCACATACGCCCAAGGAAGCTCCTGTGCAATGTCCTTGCATACCTCTTGTCTTTTGGAAGGACCCTAGGTCTTCTTATAGTTTGAAGAGCTGATGTCCACCTTTTCGGTTGGCTCAGCCTCATGGCAATACCAATGGTTGTTTTGTGAAAGCTGTGCCATGCAAGGACCCTTTATGATGGGGCTTATGAAACTTCTGGGCTTGACTATTAGAGAGCGAAAGGGAAAATGACCCAGCACCCCAGGCTGCCATCCACAGGCCGTGGACATGGGCCCACCTTGAGGAAAGCACTGGGGTGATAGCCTAGCTCCACGCACTGGACAAGGCAGGTGACTGGACACATTTGGGGCTGACCTCTGGACATGTGTCCTTGGGGGCAGGCACAACCTCAGGGTGCCAAAGGCGATCACTGCAAAGGAGGGCACCATGCCCGCAGTGCAGGCACTTCTGCCTTGGGAGGAGCTCAGGCCCTGAGCACATTTCCCTCTGATGCTGGGGACAGCTGTCCCAAGAAAGCCAGTGGCCTCCCAGTGCCCATCCATCCATCCAGAGCATCACAGGAAGTGTGGTTTTGAGGATCAGCATGTCTGTCGGAATGGTTTCCTATCGCCGGCTTGCAACCTTGCCATAGAGCTGCGATCACACCTTCAAACAACCCCTTGTTCATGGAACGTATTTCAAAGACTGGCAGATCTGGCTGGCAGAATGGGGTCCCATATATGAATTAAAGCCTTTACTTTTTTCTTCCAGAAGTTTTCAAGAGTGCTAGTGACAGAAGAGGAAGGGAGGGAGGCAAATTAAAAACTTTTTATACATTAGGAAGGTAAATGAAGCAAGTGAATGCAAAGACAAAGAGATGAAAGTCATATTTTATGGTAAGCATCATGCAAGAGCTTCTTATTGGTGATGGGTGCGCAAAATAAGACACCAGAAGCCAATGAAAGAAATGGTTGTTAATACTCTGTCTAGAAATGATAGTTAGTACTGTGACTTTCTTTTTTTCCCCCACTGATTAAATAATTTATATCAGAATACTTTTGTAATTTGAGTCTGTCAGATGGGAGCTCTTTTATATATAAATATATTTTTTTCTTTCCTGCTTTCTAATTAGCAAGGTACAAAACAGAACAGTAATGTATTACACAAGTGGAGAAGTGACATTGTCTGGAGAGCCTGGCTGTGTCCCGATTCTCAACAAGGAGCGCTGCGATACCGTGCTCGGGAAGCCCAGGCTCCCCTCCTTTCGGCAGCTAAAGAGTTAAAGAGACAGATCAAAGTGAGAAAAAGGGAAAATATTCCTTTCAGGCTTTGAAACACTGTTGCCACCATGGAGAAGAGTAGTAGAAAATTAATAAGGTGGTGTTGGAGCAGATGCATGACCTGCAGTATAGTACAGAGGGCAAGAGTTCAAATATAAATAAATATGTATGGCTGTGCTATGTCTTATTAGATAAGAGTGCTGTCTCGTAAGCAGTTTAGGTGCAGCGAAGTGGCATCTGTAGTACTTGTGAGACAAGGAGCTGTACCATAAACAAGCTTTCTGATTAAGCCAGGGATTTTCTAAGAGGCCAGCAAGAGCCAGAAGGGAGATTCACCATTCCAGCTCTCTAGGATCAAGGTATCAGGCATGGTGGGGGAGAGGGGGTGAGTCTCCTGCAGTGATCCTGGCAGAATTGTCATCACTTGGGAGGCAGGACCACTGGGTTCAGCATCCCAAAAGATCCCCCATGAACAAAACTCCCATCTGTTTTGAAGCAAAAGGTAAAATGCCATATTACAAGGTGCACAGCAGATGGTAAGTCTCCTTAACTTTCATTTCTCCAGATAAAATTTTCAGGAGACATCCTCTTAGACAACATATAGTTCTGGAGAATACACTTCAGAGTCACTGTTTGAACATCCCAAAGCCAGTAAGCACTTGGGCCAGGGGACAGTGATGACAACTGCTGCAGACCCTAGCCTTCCCTGAAAAAAGCCTGAGACTCCTTTGTATTCAGATCTACTTCAAATAAACCTAACAGAAATCATCTCAAAATAATTTCTCAGCCACAGTCTAATTTGAAAGTTTAGGTATTTAAAGGTATGTGGATTTTCTCATGTTTAGATCATGATGAGCTCTGTTGGAGTTTTTTTTTTTTGCCTTGTGGAATTACTTGTAAAAAGAAAGCAAGCTGCATTTAAGACTGAACTGAGGTGATTACAAGCAGTCTTAAAAAAAAAATTGACACAGACAAAATAGAGATTATCATTCTTTATCAGTCACAAATAAACTTCACCTCAGGTTTTCCACTTGAGTTGAGTTTCCCCTCTATTTTTCAGCAAACTATTTCTCAAATAGTTCCAATGACCCAAAACAAGCATTTTTCACAAGATGAATTTCTCTGCTGCAGAAGTTCATTCATCCCAAGGCAGGCTCCAGCAAAGACATGGGCAAGGCTTGTCAGGTAATGTGGAAACAAATGTAGGCAAAAGACAGAATTGGTTCCATGGAGGTTTCATCCCTCCCCACTGCACCTCCCTTCTTTACTTTTATAGAGGGGGATTAGTGACATGGATAAGCCACAGAAGTGAAGCTCACGTGGTTTGTACATGTCACCAGAACCCCTACAGAAAAATGCAGCTTTATAATATGTACAATTTCGGTTTAGTTTATTATTTATAATACCTGGGTACCAACAAAAAAGCTCAGACACTAATGCAAAGTTTTTAATTTCTTAGTGCGTTGACATCACTTACTGTCTTTCTCAATGTATTTTTATTTGTTTGATCTTCTATAAATTTTTCTCTTTGTTCTTCAGATGGAATAGCAAATCTAGTTCATTCTGAAGACACTCTGCTGCTATAAAGTAACTGAAAAACCTTTAAAAATTTAGAGTTTTAAGTGTAATATCATGTCCCATAAGAATATTTGTATCATTACAGGACACAGTATCACCTAGTTCTGTAGAAATATGAAATTCCACCAATTTGTATCTATTTTAGCCAGCTGTGTTATTTTAATGCAGGCAATTTATTGGAGGCAAGGAAGTAAATATTCTATTCCTACTCTGTTTCAATGCAATTTTGGCTACATCAACATTTGCAAACCCTTCTTTCTTTTTTTCTAACACCTTCATATCGAGGCACCACAGCTGAAGCTTTTAGCACAGGTTTCTGCTCACGGAGTCAGATTTCTAAGGCTGTGGTGCTTGCTGACTGCCTGTCCTACTTTCATCTTACCCTGCGTATGGCTGAGCCCATTAATATTTTGAAGTGAAGCTGGAAGGTATCTCTTTCCATAGACTTGTGATCAGACCAGGTTTTCAGCTGTCTAGGAAAGGAAAAGGGACAACGGTGGCTAACAGGAGGTGACAATGTGAGGATTTGGGATTTTGGGTGGGGAAATTTGGCAGGGCCAGGGAGCAGCAGGTCCTGAGCAGGAGGAAATGGTTTGGGCAGAAGAGGGCTAGTAACATCAGGATAGAGGGAGGAAGGACATAGGAGGCAAGGCTTACTGGAGGGCCAGAGTTTCTCACCCAGCATGAGGCCACAGAGGAAATCCTGACCATGTCTTTGACTTGAATCCCACCTAGGGTCAGGAAAATGGGCTCAGAAGCATTGTTCTCCCTCACTATGTTTGCCTGGTCCCCCCTCCATCACCTTCTCAGCAAGGCCTGTTGCCATTCCAGCCACAAATCACCTCAGCCTCTTCCTTTACTACTGAGAGCCCTCCTGACCACTTTTACCTCCTCCAGACACAGCATCCCTCTAGTCTATATTCTCACATTATTATGTATTCTCTTCCTTCACACACACACATACACACACACACACGAGGAGAGAGTTAAAAGAAATCAATGAAGAATCAGTGGCCAGTAGAATGATGGATAATAAAAGAAAACTCTAAAGAGAGGAAAAAAAAAAACCTGTGAACAGTTGTGGGACCATTGCTAGAGACAGCTCACAGCATTGCAGGTTTTAACAAAGGAAGATCAGAAGTGTTGACTAGACACTTTTGTTCTGAATTTGCAATGAAGCTGGAGGGTGTATCTATCCCGTCTGACGTTTCTGCGGGAGCAGAACGTTTATCTCTGCAACAAAGGAAGATCTGAGGCAGCACCTGCTAAAATTAAGCTTTCCCAAACCCAGCTCTATTAATGTGCACTCTGGAGTTTTAAAGCAAGTGGCTAAGGAACTTTCTGAAACACACTCATTAATAATTCACAGATGTCAGGAGAATGAGTTAATTTTGGAGCCTGAAGGTCAGCAAACACTGCTCTAAAGGGAAAAAAAAAAACAACAACAAAACAACAAAACCTGCTAGAAAGCAGAGAAAAAAGAAAGTAATAGAGAGAACTAGAGAACCAGCAAGGCTGACAGCCCCAGATACATTCTGAAAACAAATTTTTAGGGCAACTATAATGAAAGATTTAGAGTCTAAGTATATATGCATATATTCATATAAAAAAAAGGCTAGCCATAAAATGTGCAGAGTGGTAGTTCAAGTCCTTCCTTGATGTTTAGGATGTGAGGTTTCATAAATTCAAATTATCAAGGCTATTGCCCAGGCACCCAAAGGATAGTTTGGTGCCTGTGTGTTGCTTACAGTGGGAGGCTGATCTGGGCATGCCACTGTCCCAGGTGTCTCTGGGAGGAAACTGGTACAGTCCCACAGGGCCATGCTGCACACAGCACCCATGGAAACACCTTGGGCAGGCCTCCAGGCCTTGCCCAGGTGTTTGAAGTGAGGCTGATGACACATTTGAGGTCAACAAGAAGCTTGCTTTTGGACCAGGGGGGCAAAACCTGGACTTGCATCTCTGTGGCTTCAGCAACCCAAATGGCTGCTGCCAGGTAGGGATCTCAAATCCCTACTTTTGTTTTAGAGGATCCACTTTCTTGCAAATCTAAACGGCATTTTTATGATTATTTCCAGTTGTTACATGATTCTTATTATAGTTCAGCACTGACGTCAGCAATAAACAATAATAGGATTGTGAACTATTGCTCTTTCTAATAAAATTATGTTTCTTCTCTGTATTATAAATCTAATAGCTATTACATCAGTACCCATAAATATATATCATTGCTTACCTTTTTAATATATACAGGGCATTGCATGCCCCAACAGAAAATAATCAGATTTTTTTTTTATAAGTTAGCCGCAGCCATTATTAGATCATGAATGCCTAATAAGTAGAAGTAGAAGATATAGTTAATGGACAGTTTTCATATAATTTTCTCCCTTTGAAGGGAGAGAAAGAGGTGGCTTTTACCTGCTTTGCTTTCCAATCTAGAGCTGCAGCCTCTATTCTGTCCTCTGTGTTTCTCCACACTTTTCTTTATAATTTCTTTCCCTTTCTTGTTTGAGGCTAAATGCTGGTAAAAGAGCTCTGCACAAAGGCAGTGCAATTTCTCCAGTGCAGTGCTATTAAAATCCCTCTCCCTCCTTAGAAAGAGCCAAGAAATAGCCTTTTCCTCCACTGTTTGATGCTGATGCAGATACTTGCTCTCCCTGTGGCCAAGCATCTGGACTGCCTCCTTTGCCCTCTGTAGGGGTGCTCCCTTTTGCTGTCCCCCTATTTTTTTGTGATACCCGTTTTGGCCATGCTCTCCCGGATGGCCAAAACCTCCTGATACTCTTCCTAAGTCCCTGGAGTGTGAATGCCCAAAGGCTTGTGACAGAGGCTCATGTGCCAGGCAGGGTGACCACCCCAGCCATTTCCCAGAGAGGGATGCCATCCTGGTATCCCTCTGTGAGCTCATGGAGCCTTTCTGGAGAGGACGTGCCTGGTGGCACCCCGGGGCAGCCCATGACATGGACACGGCTGTGATCTATGGAAGCGCGTGCAAGATCTGTATAAATAAGGCAGATTCCCCCCTCCACCCCCCTCCTTCTCCTCCTCCCCCTGCTCCTCCTCCTCCTCCTCTCCTCTCTCTCAGCGCTGATTAATGTGTTGAATGAAACCTTTAAATGTTTGATTTCAAAGCAGAGGGATTTTTCCCCCCTTCTTTCCGCCTATCTGTAAAGAAGGAAAAAAAAATCCGCGATCATGTGGGAAATGTTGATTTTAATGGAAAAATTGCATTGTGCTGACTTTCATAGAGTAGAAAATCCACAGAGTGAGACTTCAGGCTTGGCACCTGCTCCAGAACCTTCCTGATGAAGCAAAGGTTGTCTTCATTAAGAGCATTAATATTCATGCAGCATGGTAATTTTGACACAGAAAAGGTCTCTGTAACCTTTTCTTGTGTGAGAATTTTTTACTTCTCAAGGAAATTACAGTCCAGCAATGACTTAATTAATGCTGGGTTTCTTCAGCGGATTTTGAAGAGCTGTCAGTTTGGGCTTGCAGTAGCTGTCAAGCAGGGAGAGGGGTCTGGCTAGGTAGATTGAAGGGAAGGAGGGAAGACACCCGAGCCCCCAGCCTAGATCCTTGTGGCTGGGGTGGAGTAACAGTGGGGGGAGGTTGTGGGGCGTGCACACCTCCCACATTAGTTTTAATTTACCAACCTGCATTCCCCACTGCTGGGTCATTTATTATTGGTTTAAAGGACACAGCTGAAATTAGTCTTTCATTTCTTACTCAGCTTATTTGTTATTTGTATTGTTATTACTACTGTTTTATAAAATTCATGTTGCTCTCCTCTTCCTCTAGCAGCATGCATGGAAGTTCTCAGGAGAAGCCCCCTTTGGATATTGCACAGCCACTGTTGCAAGTGCAGGGAAGAAAGAGAAAAGCCTCCTTCTGCTTTTAACAAAATATTTATATATGTGCATATACATACGTAATCAGATAAAAATACTCCAAAGAAATGAGATGTGCTGCCAAAGAGGAGCAGCAGCAAGCGGTATTATTTTTTTTAAAATCAAAGTTTACATTCTTCTCCAGTGATGTCAGTCATGTTTGCAGACAGGGCATTTCGCACAGCAGAGAAGGAGGGAGCTTCTCCTTTCTCCTTCTTTTCCTTCATTTGAATTTTTTGAGTATGTTTTCAAGACATCCTTTTAGGATCTCTCTGTTCCTGATGCTGTTTTGTTTTTCTTTTTCCAGATCGCTCTGATGTGTCCTGTCAGCTTTCCCAGACCCAGGACTTCTCTCTGTGCAGTACTTTTCTGCCTCAGTCCCCTCTGCTTAGCCCTCTCTGCCACAGCACAGAGCACCACCGCGGAGCTCCATCACAGCCTCCTCCTTCCTGCTGAACAAGATGAAGGGGACTTCAGCAGCAAGACCTTGAAGACGAGTGCAACTCAACACTCCAGCTGCAAATCTCCCTCCACCCTCAAAGAGCTTTGAGAAGAAATTGAACTTTGCTTCTGTACCAAAAACATTCAAAATAATCCTGCTTTCTTTGGTAGCTGTATTCAAAGTATTTTTCTTTTACCTGAAAATTAGTGGTCCTAAGGCAAGGCTGTCTTAGATTTCAAAATCTGGATGAAATACCCTCCCTCCCAGTGCCAGAAAATGCAAGGGATTTTTGATTATTCTCTAGTCTAAATGAGGCAGCAGTGTTAGGCCAGCACTTTGTTTAAAGGTGATGCAGAAGGCTAAAAAGAACATTAAAATAACGACCTTGAGGTACGAGCATTTTGAATATTTTAAGAAGAGAGACTGCATACGACATCCATTTCAGCCATCTGTAGCCCTTTATTCTTTATTACTTGTGTTGTCAGAAGTGAAATTCAGAAAGGAAATCCCAGTGATGTGCTGGTCCAAATCTCTGTTTCAGATGTTGGCACCTTGCAACCCAAAAACACGCTGCAAAGTAACTGAAACCAAGGCTAATGGCACAGTGAAATGCTGAATGACATACATAACAAAACTGAAGAACATTCCACTGAAAAACATACATTGCACTATATGTATTTTATAAGTATTTTAAAATAACTTGCACACTCTCCTCCATTCATTTTACCTCTTTTTTAGCCATTGCTCATTTGCTGTGGGCAGTCCTAGCATACAAGACTAACTGGGCTCCAAACCAGATGAAATTGGTACCTGAAAAACCCCCCAAAGGAGGTGATCAAGAAAAGGTAGACCCTGTGCTCTGTGGCCACCGAGTCTCTACATCTCTAAAGAGGTCTTCACCACCCCTCAACAGTGCTAAAAAGGGAGATCCTAATGAAATATAAATAGTTTGGGCAACAAATCAAGCATTTGTTATTAGTTGGGTAAGGTGATAAGATGATCAATAGAGTTGAGAGGGTACCAGAGTGACAGTCAGGGTTTGGTCTCTTTCTAGGTTCTGGTTTCTTTCTAGGTTTGCTTTCAGTAGGTGCCATGTTGCTTCACCCTGCCTGCCTGGTGCTCTCTGGAAGCACTCAGCTGCCTTACCTGGGCTGATCCACTTGTTTCAGGGGTTACACCTGCTCATTCTCTCTGTTGGTTCACCATTTAATATAGTGATAACTCACATGTTTTACCAACTACTAATCAGCATTTTTCCTAAGGATGATCTCACAACACTGGAGTCCAAGTGAAGAGATGGTAGCAGCCACATGGACGAGGATCAACAGCTGAAAATGTCCCAAATAAAAAACATATCCCATTCACACACAAACTGAGACTGCTTCCAATTTCTGATTCCTTGCCAAAAGCCATGCACCTCCAAAGCCATCCACCTTCTTTCTTGCTGAAGAGCAGTGATTTCTTGCAGAATGTGGTTTCAGTAATAAACAATTTGATCCAGTGCAACATCCAGTTCCACTTCACAAACCTCTCCAACTTGCCTTTCCCATACTAGAGAAAAGAGAAGAGAACATTTTTCTGATCAAAATATGATCTCTTTTCAGGCACCAAAGCTATGCTGAAGTAAAATGTGGTTTTATTTATGCACACAGGCTAGAAGGATTGCTGCAAAGGGAATTTTCTAGTCCAGGGGACAAATAATAGGAGTTGTATTTCTTATCATCACAGCAAATGAAATAAATACCCAATATTTCTTCCGCCTAACAAAGAAAGTAATTAGCAGTGCCATAGTCAAGGGAACATGCAGGTAAATGGAGCAATAATTGGGGTGATACAACATTTGCCCACTTCTCAGATGAGGGATAAGGAGCAGGCCAGAAGTGAACCCGCATTTTATTTACTGCTACACCACTGGTAATTAGATGGCTTGCCATAATGGATTAGCAGCAGCCAGTGACACCCCTTATCCCTGGCAGACAGAGCAGTGTGCGCCACGGAAGAAGCTGTTAAAGGCCAAGAAATACAAGTGTGTAAGAGATAAGAATAGCAAGTGCCCTCCCCATGTCAGGCTGACTGGGAGTTGAAAGCAAGCAAGAAAGTCAATCTTAAAATATGTCAGTTAATTTTAATGACATTGAAATTTTACTGACAAGTCTGAAGTATTTTAAGTAATGTCAGAATTATCTTACTTGGGAGAAAACTGAATTTTTATGATTTTTTAAAATGTATAAGCTACATTACTGTTTCATGAGGGAAGCCTGTCAATTTGCCTGCTTTGAACAAAACATGTCTGCAGACATGTACCTGTTGCACTATCTATTCTGCTCCATCACCAGTGGAAGAGGGTATGTCAGGAAGGATCTGCATGGGCTGTGCTCACAATGTGTGCTGTCTGTGTAACCTCGCTGCCAGCCTGGAGTGAGGCTGATCGACAGCAGCTCCCAACCCCTGGGGCAATTCCTCAGCAAGGCACGGCCACCTTTCATGGAGCCCTGCTCTGTGTCATTCCCCCAGTGTGAGCCTGGCCTCACACAGGGATGCTCTCTCACCAAGGCAACCTGAGCATCACCACGAGGAGTATGGAGCTTTGCATCATCCCAGGTAAATGAGAGAAGGCCTTGGCTTGTCCACTTGATTGACTGATTGGTGTTCTTCCAGCCAGGTTATAAATCTTCACTCACCTCTGTGTCTTTCTCTGAACTCAGCACCAAGGAAATGCCGACCTCTCCTCCCTGCCATGCACAGGGACCTGGGTGCTTCCCAGCTGATCCATCTACCCAGCCTCTTCACAGAAAAAAAGAGGGACCATAGGACTTAATAGCCCACCATGACCATGCTATTTGGTTGACATTAGCACTGGTTTTATTCCCGAGCAGTCATCCATTTAATTCATAAAAACACACACGCTCACACACGCACACAAGTACATAGGTGCACATCCCAACCCTGCAGAAGCAAGAAATGAAACCCAATGTCTAATTCAGCAAGAAATGAAACCCAAACTGCTCCTCAGAACTGGGATATTTCCTCCTGGGGTCTTGCTGCCTCTCGACTTTTTCTAAGAACAACAGCATTGTCTTTACATCTTCTCTAGATGCTTTCTGCCAACACATCTGCTCATGTTATTTTTCTGGCCCCATCTGAGAGTCCTTGGCCACCTGCTCTTCAGCCTGGTTAGTGCAGGTGACTGTGGAGAGAGCAATACTTGCTCCTTCCCACTCCGTGTTTCCCCACGTTATGAAGGCGCTTCTCCTGTGCAGTGTTCAGACCCCAGCAGCCCCTGGTCACCCACATCAGGCCATGGCCTGATCTAGTGTTTTAACTTCTTGACAATGATTGTAGGATGTAATCTGGTGGTTTTAACAGTAATCCCATCCTCTATTAAAAGGTTATAGCCTTTGAAAAGAGTCTGTATAGACCCTGCTGGGTTCACTCCTACAAAGTTCCATGCTTTTTTCCAGTGTGCAAAGCCCATCATGGAAACTATTCCTCTCTGCCCCTCCCCCTCACTCCTGTCTGCCTCATGACAGCCAACATGACTCCCAACTTCAGAAGGCATTCAGCAGGGCCCCATCCACTAGCAGGCAAAAACCCCCTTCCCTCTGCTGGTAGGACTGCCTCCCATCCCTATTCCCCACTGCCAATCTCTGTACCCTGCTTAATGGTATTACAGCCATGAAATATGATTTTCTTCCAGTTGGGAATAGGAATTTTGCCATGTTTTGCTGAGAAGCACATTTAATATAAATAATTCCTACTGTTCACAGGCTCCCACTTTTATGTAAAGGTTTATGCTGAGCCCATGGCAAAGAATTTAGGAAAAGGCTATTCATTAAGACCCTTACTTGTCTGTCACTTCCAGAGATCCCCCACTGGCAGAAGGAATCATGTAATGTCTTATTTATACCAATCCTTGCAGTAATTAATTTTCTCCACACCATTTTGCCACATACCTGGGTGTTTTTTCCTCATTTCTCTATTTGTGGTGCGTTTTTGATTTTTTTCCCCACCCCAAGTTGCTTGTTCTGATGCTAACATGAAACAGCCAACCTTTTAAAGAAATCATTCATTTTTTTAAAGGTTGAACATGTCATAGGAAGTTGGTGCACCTAATATTAAATCCCAGCTGTTTCTTTTGAAGTTCTTGAACATTGGGTAACTTGCAGAGGTGCTCAAACACAGAGGGTCAGTGCGGCACAGAAAAACCACAATGGAAAACTATTTTTTGAAATGCATTTATGAAAGAGTTGTGTTTAAGGTTGGCTTCTGATGTGCTATGTGGTTACTCATTTAAGGGGTCAAACCCACAGTCAAGGAATGCTGGAATTGCCCTGTTAGGGCTTTAGAAGCACAGAGATGTCCAAAATAAGGCCTGAATCCTCTTAGCTCATGTACCTTAGCCTCAAGTTGAAAGATCAGGTACAAGGTTCAGGAATGAGCTATGATTGTTCTGCTGTTTACCAGTTGCTCCCCAGGAGCTGTTTGTAGATGTCCTCATCACAAATATGCCACCACACCATGGGTCTTCTCTGGCAGCCTTGGTGCAGGCACTGGCAGCTGTCCTGTCACCAAACCAGTACTGCTACCAGCAGATAATTAGGACACTCTAATCGGATCGAAGAAGGCTCAAGCACTAGTGGAATGATTTTTACATCTCCAGTTTATGCAACTCCATCTGCTGCTTGCTCTCATGTGTGTTCCATGGCTGTAAATGCCAGTGTCTGTGCTGCTGCCCAGGGCTTAGCAATCAGCCTCATGAGTGGAGCAAGAGTGCAAACGGAATAGGAAAACATTACAGAAGGACAAAAAAATAAAGTAGCAAAGTGAGCCACTTAGAGCAGGACCGTTCTTTGTGAGCACACAGGGCTGGCAGCAGTGGGGAGGCCAGTAGGAACAGTCACCTGGAAAATGCACATCCTGCATGTCTGGTACTAGACTTGGAGAAACTGCCAAAAAATGCGTTTCCCCTCTCTGCCTCAGCTTCAAGCCCAAACCCGACCCAAATGGAGCAGTTTAATGACCTGACATGGTTGGCTTTAGCAACCAGCACACCTCAGAGTTTTGAAATGTCACACCCAAAAAGGCCTTTCCTGTGAGCTGGGGGTCACAACCAAGTACCTCTGTCACCAAACACAGGTGTTCATGTGTTCATGTTTAAAGGTGTCCACTGACACACAAAAAATTGGGACTTGCTCTTAAAGAAGCCACGAAAAAGAATGTAGCAGACCAGTCTTAGGGTGTGGGTGGGTGCACAGGCTTGAAAAAGGCAAAAGAGAGTCAGCAATGGTGGGTGGTGGAGGACAGTTTAAAGCTCAGCCTAAGGAGCCTAAGCAGCAGCAAGAGAAAGATGGAAGTGAGAAGGAAAGTGGAAGTAAGGAGAGCTCTGAATATTAAGAAGGGACAGCTCACAGGACAGGACATTTTGACAGTTAATGACGAGTGGTGGGCAGCCTAACTGCAAAAGCCAGGTGTGCAAGGACAGGGAAAAACTTCATAGTATATTTACACAGAAGAACCGATAATTTAAAGACCATGTGCAGATAGGATTTTAAAAATTAGCTGGTAATTTTGGGTGCCATATGGAAGAGCTGACAGAGTGAGACACCTTCAAGTTATTCGACTGTTTCATTTTTGAAAAATGAGACATCTGTGAGTTCTCTCAGGTTTAACCAGCATAACCCCCCTCCAAACTTCTAGCACCAGACCCAGGCTAATGCTGATCTCGTGAAGTACTTGGTCCTCATTTCTGAATCAATTGGCTTGAGAATGAGCTGTGGCTGCAGTGGTCTGTACCTCCACACAACACCACGCCAGGCTGGACATGGACACATGGATGCTCCTGTAGTCCTGGTCCTCAGTACAGACAACTCTCCAGGTACCAAAAAGGCAGTGCAGGCAGGCCAGGTTTTAGCAGTACCCCACTGCTCTCACAGAGCTATTCCTTGTTTATTCACTTCTAATTTACCCTTCACAGCCTTGTTAAGAGCACCCTGAGTCCCCCAGAAACTTCTATCAGGATAGCCCATGCAGCAGTGAAGGTGCAAACAAATCAGCCTCTAAAGATCAGCCCCTACAGAAGCTGTGCTGCCCCATGGCCTGGCAGGGCTTGCGAAGGCTACAAGCTGGATTTTTTTAGAATTTAACCTTGCTTAACCCTTGAGCTTGGGCTACTTTCAGCTGCCCCAAAATGATTGATAAAAGCCTGCACGGTATCACTAATCTCGTGGGCAGTGCAAGCTGTTTGGGTTCCCGTGTGCACATATGGAAGAGCTTTGGAGTGTCAGATCCAATACTCAATAGCTGTATCAGCAAAGGTGCAATGAAATTCACTTCACTGCTCCTTGAATGCGTTATATTTAAGACTGTCCAGAAGAGAACTCAAATCTCAGGGCCATTATTTGGTTAAAAACTTGGAGAAGTAATTTTCCCGCTTGTGCTATTAAGCATGTGGTTTTCTTTATTTTGAGATCTCACTTTGCCTGGATATATACATCCATATATCTCACAATGCATGTATGGAAACCATACACAATAACAAAATAACCTTATGTACTGTTAGGATTGGTTTTAAAATTTACGGGGTACAACCCTTTTTTTTTTTTTTCTTTTTCTGAAAAGGAAAAATTCTAAAAAAGGTTCCATATAGTTAATGTACTGTTTGGCCTTCCATTAAAAAGATACTATTAAACCAGTCCCAAAAACACTAGCAAGTGAGTAAACGTTTAAACCACAAATCTCTCTCAAATGCTCTCGGAAGGAAGTGGGTGGGGGACTCTACCAGTTCCAAAATGGCAAGATCATATATCAGAGGTGAATAATAATGTGCAAAAAGATATGTGTCAAGGAATAACACAAACTAGAAGAGGTAGGAGAGAAAGGACTTTAAGGGATGAAAAATCTTAATGCCAGTAAAGCTGGAGATTCTGAAAGTGTAGGTCTTGCTAATGGAGTGGAAAGAGAGAGAGAAAGAAAAAAAAGAGAGAGCAAGAGAGAGGGGAAGAGATGAGAAAAAGAAGAGGAGGAAGAAGAAGAAATAAAGGAAAAGAAAAATGAAAAAGAAGGAAGGAAGGAAGGAAGGAAGGAAGGAAGGAAGGAAGGNAAGAAAAGAAAGAAGGGGGACCGAATGGGAGCAAAATAGCAGGGTGACACCCACCCTGGCTGTAGCAATGTAAATGAGGCCTCATTGAACTGTGCACAAAGCACAACTGTATATTCTGTACACGAGACAGTTAAAATTTGAACATAAGGTAGCTTTTCCTTTATCATATCCCATAAAAATAGCAATTTGCTAAAGCCCTTGTAGCACAGTATGGAAGGTGGTGTATTTTACTGATAATGTAGAGATGACAGATAGTCCTATACTAGGAGGTTTCAATGGTGTCTTGCTGTATAGCATAATAAATTGTGAGGAGCAGAGACAGAGGACAGTGCAGGCAGGCACTGCTCCACCTCCAGTAGCCAAATAATTCAGCCCCGGCTCAGTAATTATGCTGTGTGAAAATATGGGATTAATTAGACTGGTACACTAACACACTGTAGTCTCATTAAAGGCTGAACAGCATTTTCATAGATACTGCCACTTGAACAGGGCTGCTGCTAATGTGAAAAGACAAAGTCTCTTCTTTTCACACTCCTTGCTTATTATCTTACTTAAGGCCACTTAAGCAAAGTTCCAAAGGCAGCCTGGCAGAAAGCCCTTTGTGGGATTTATTTTGTTATTTTACCTGTATGCCAAGGAAACAGAGGGGGTTGGTGGGGGGAAAGGGGAACACTAACATTAGCAATAACTGCAAATTCCCCTTTGCACCAACCAGAGCTTTTCTTCTTCTTCCTCCTTTTGTAATTTTTATCTCACTCTTTTGGGGAAGGGAGCATGGGTTGAGGGGGATGATGTAGTGGACAGATATCTCAAAGAGAAAGAGATAAAAGTTGTCCCCCATTGCAAGTCTCAACTGTTTGGTTTTTATTTCAGAGCTCAGCCTCTCTGAGGGATTTGCTCAGCTTGATGGGGGAGCAGGAGCCCCGTGCCAGTGCTGCATCCTGATGGAGGAATGCTGGGGTAAGGCCTGTGTCTTTTGAACTGAGAAGTGACTAGCAAGCCAGAAGACATAATTTATGCTAAATAGTTACCGTTTCACAATCTTTGATCTTTCTCCCAGTTACTCTCCTTTCTCCCAGTTACTCCACGCCACTGAAAAGGTCTCACTCGCCTCGAAAGTCCAAATGTTGCCACGCTCGTAATTACAACTCTGTTATAACTCTTCAAAGAATCCAGCACTTGGGAGAAAATTGATTTTGGAAAGGAAGGACGCCTGTAACACAGTTTCTGTTAAACAAGCAGATGTCCTCCGTCAGCTCCCCGTGCTGCCCACACCCTGTGGGTCAGCAGAGGCCAGATTGTCACAGTGTCCCCCAGGCCCCCTGCTCCCGTGGCTTCAGCCTGCTTAGGGACACCTGGGGATGCTTGCTGCAGCTGGAAAGAGGTGGGAATCAGGGTTGGCACTATCCAGCAGCTCCCACTGGGGAGTAGGCTTGGTCCTTGTGTGCTTTAATTCTGGGTAAGTGGTGGGGATAGAGCCCGCTGCACGGGAAGCAGACTGCCACAGGGGTGTTAAAATATAAAGCTTGTCCTTTAAAATTAACAGGCCTCTGTAAAGACCTGCTTCACCCTGCTCTCAGGAGAGCTATTAGAGCAGAGAGAGACTTTGCCACGTACATAGGAAGGAAGCAAGGGGGGAGAGAGGCAGGAGAGGAGCCCAGCATATCCTGATGACAGACAATAATAGAGGTATCTCTGCAGAAATACTGTGGGCTTGGAAATGCCTTTGAAATAGGCAACGGTAATATTCAAGTCGGAGAAATAGCTGATGTTGAATAGACTGAAACCTGCTTTGTGGCTTAACAAAAGTGGGCAATAGAGAGCTGACATGAAACAAGTCAGTTTGCAGCAGGCTCTAAGGTTAGCATCATTAGCAAAGGGGAGAAATGATTAGCAGTAAAAAGTAAGACATTAAAAAGAGATTTAAAAGGAGAGCTAGAGGGAGCTAGGGAATGGGGGGTGCTTTATTTGTACCTGAGGAAAATAAAAGAGATTCTACCCAGACACATTTGAATACTCTCTGCTGCCTTTGCACATAGAAGTTTTATGAATATTTACCTTTCACACGGTTTGGGAAAGAATAAATTCTTTGGCACTAGTATTGAAATTTGAGAGCAGATTCTCCTGCCCATATGCAAATGCTTATAAAAAATCAAGTGCAAAGAGTACCCCAAATAATGCCCCTCCTGCAGGTAACTGCCTTTCTGATCATCTCTTAAAAGTAGGGTGACTGATGGCCGGGGTGGTTGGACCTTGTTGGTCTGAGTTAGGTAAGACATGGCTTTAGCTCAGTTTGGAAACACTCAGTAGCTCTTTTGCTCTGAAGTGACATTGGTCATTTTAAATAAATACAATGTATGCTCCTAAGTCTCATACACACTTCTGAAGCCATCAGCTCCTGACTACCTGCAGGCAGTGCTTTGGGCCTTTCATCTTTAGATGGGGACAGCATGCAGCCAGCCAGGTTTCCTTTATGCTCACAGCCAGTATTTGTGTCCCTGGGGACAAGGGAGGAGAAATTTGATTTCTGGTGTCAGGTTTTTTAAATACGTCTTCCAGATCACAAGTCCATTCACATTATACCATCCTCACTGAGACTAGTATAAAGGAGCAGAGTGGCTGTGGAGAGACACGTGCCACCCACTGTGTGTGTCACTGCTCCACAGAGTGACACATCTCATGGCACATCATGACCCACGGCAAGGAGCCAAAACACACAGCACGCTGCCAGGGACCACATCTCTGTCACACTGTCCAACAGGACAGCCCTCAGGGCATTGCTGAGGAAGTTTGCAGGGAAGATCCCCAGAAAGCCCTTCAGCCCTGCAGTCAGGAAGCAACAATGCATGGGATTTATTTGCACTTTCTTCTCACGGACATACTAAGGAAGCAGCTCACACTGAGCCAGGCAGGGAAGATTACAAGCCTGCATGCCTGATGTCTGCACAAGTGTAATGGTGCCCTTGAGCTGCACTGTTCACATGAATGGTAGCCATTTTTCCCTCCCAGGACACAGGTTTCCCCTGGGACAACCTCCCCTCCTGCCCTCACACACTTTGGTCTCCAGAAAGCTAAAATACAAGCTCCCCAGCTCCCATTACTGGGGCTTGTTTCACTCTCAGCCCCACAGTTTTGCTGGAGACCTCAAACCCTTCTTAGCTGCAGGGAGGAGAAAAGCCAAGTGTGACAGCTCTGTCCCCAAAAGTGTGCAGCAAAGAGAGCAGCCATCAGTCACGACCAGCCCTGCGCACAGCTGAGCCAGCAGCTCACCAAGGGCAGCTCACTCGGGCACGGGGCAGCCACCACCCAGCTGAAGCCTTGCCCAGGAGTCTGGGGGACTGGTGGTGGCTGTGGGAGGGCTCCTTCCAGCTGCCAGCTCTGGGCAGGCAGCTCCTGCATCCTGGCAGCTGGCATTGTCTGCTGCAACCACTCCCTGCAGTCTCCCTTCTGCTTTTCTGGCCATGGGGCCATCACCCTCTCCTGGCGCTGCCTCGAACAAGCGACATCAGAACAAGTTCACAGCCTTTGGATTGGAAGACCCAGAATAAGAGGAGAGATGGATGAGCAGTCCCCTACTCCCTGGGGCAAACCCCTGATCCTTGCAAACTCTACCTCCTTCCCACTATCCAAAGCAGAGTACAACAAGGGGTTAAGCAGAAACATGCAGTCCAAGTCCTGAGTAATGCCATAATGCCATGCCCTTTTCCATGAGTCACAGGAGCAGGCTGCTCCCATTAATGCAGTCACAACACAGAGAAAATGCAGGACGCAGGATCAGGAGCACGGAAAGTTGTAACATGTAGACCAGAAGTGAGAGAGTTGGGCTTTCCTCCTCCCTGCTGAGGGGTCCCAATGCTCCATCCCCACTACCCATCTGTCTCTGGTGATTGTCTAAAGGCTGAGGTGAAAGCCTAGGGTGCTGAACCTCGGCCCCACTGAGCACTTGAGTTGTCTTCAAGGCCCTGAACAAGTGCCTTTGGCAGCAGCACTCGTGGCCATAGTGCATTTCCCAGCTTAATTCCTGAATCTGGTTCTTGTTCACCACACCAGCATGAGCCTTTGGAGACAACAGGTACAATAGTAATGGAAGGAATTATGGAAATGCAATTTTGACACATTGGCGAAAGAAGATGAGGGCTGATTATGAGACCTGTCAGCTCCATCCTTCTCTCAGCTCGTTGTGTCTGTGTGAATAGAGAAATCAAATTAAAAATGCTTGAATGCATTCTGGAATCCAAAGGGGAATGTATTGATCTGAAGATAAGGTCAGATACAGGCCCTTCAGTTTCTGAGTGGAAGGGGTGGAACTTCAGATTTGTATGAACAAGAAAGCAAGTATATCCAAGGCTGGCCAGAAAGGAACCCTCTGTTATGTTCTTCCTTGTGAGAAATACATTTCCAAAGTCAGATAACAAAAACCAGCTGCCTTGAATGCCTATAGAAAGCACACCCCTGGGCAAAGCTGAAAAACAGCATCCTTCAAACAACCTCTCACAAGGGAAGATGGAAAGAAATAAAAATGATAAGGGTGTCAGCTGGCCAGAGACCAGCAGGGCCATGTAAGGCATCTGCAGCCCCCTGGACCTGAGCTCACGTCTGTGGAGAGGGAAGGTGGACCTGATCTTTCCCTAAGCCAGAAGGATTTAGTTGGCAGAGACAAGAATATCAATTACCTGAATGTTAAAATTTTCCCCAACTTCTTCATCAACTTCTTCTTCTCCTGAGAATGTTCAGACTAAAAAGTTATAAAAATATCATTTTCTCTCTGTGTCCCTTGTTATTTTTTGCACTTCATCTCAAGGCCCATTGCTGCTTCTTAAAGGGAAGAAATCGGCTTTTGACTGGAATAATGACAATTTGGAGGCCACAGTTTTGCTCTGTTGCAGATCTTTGCCTATTTCTGATATACATGAATTCAAAAGCTGGTGCTTAGATCTCAGACAGGATAAAGCCAATGTTTGCTTCAGAAGGATTTTCTTTGGGAACAGTACATTTTTTTGTAATCGCAGAATGACATATTGCTCTGGGGTTATAAAGAGAATTTTATATTTAAAAAGCTATCTCCAAGATATGTGCTCCTTTTACTCAGCTATAAGCTAAGCAAAACAGAAGGGGAGAGAGAGAGAGAAAATGAGAGAAAATGAATTAGCTTGAACTTTTGCTGAGATAAATATGGCCTGAACTTTTAAGTTCAGTTCATGCAAGCAATCTCCCTGAAATCGGTGGGGTTTTACCCATGTACTTGGAAGCAGACCTTGGCCCCATATGGCTGAGCACTAAAAAAAAAGTGCTTTCAAAACATTAACTAAATTTGGCTGTAATTAGAGATGAGACTCAGACAAATATTTGCCTCTCCTGGGTCTCCACAACTGCCCCTGAAGTCCTGTGGGGCACGGCTACATCAGGGTCATGTGCCCTGGAAATCTCTTGTCCCTTCTCCTGGACACATCAAACCTGTGCAGCTGCTGATGCTTTTGGCAGGGGTCTTGGGACCTCATGGAGTGATGCTGGCCATGGCAATGGAGTGCACTGGGATGAAGGTAAGCTGGGTTGCCAGTGCTCTCACCTTAGATGAGCAGTGAGGGGAGATCAGTGGGGGGGGGAAAATGCTTTCACTCCGTGCCTTGGTCCAGAAACAGCAAAACTGACTCGTGTGTGCACAACAGCAAGGGACACACCGGCCTCTCCTCATCAGGTGGGAATTGTGTGAGTGTGTGTGCACGTGAGTGCATGTGCAGGAGAAGCAGCATGGTGTGCCTCCCTCTGCCCCTACCCTCCTTTCTTTGCAGAGGTTTCAGATCATCTGCTTTTCACAGCCATTGAAAACTAGGGGGAAAACTGAAGCCGGATTGTGACTGGAAGCTAATGTAGTCTACATGCAGCAGACATCTAATATGATGTTATTTATTCCCATAGATCTGTTTATTTTGTTTTCAATTTACCAAACCCTGTGACACATTCCCAAAGGTACCTTGTTGTACAATACGTTGCACACAGTAAGATATTCAGCCTAATTCACTCTTTGTTTTGTTTCAGTTCAGCTGCATGAGGGCACAAATGCATCTGTGTTATATCTTCTCCTGTGACTGATGTTGCAGACTATTGCCATAGGGTTTTGTGAAATGGGATCTTAGTTAATCTAGGGCATTGTCTTTGTAGTGCTAAATTCTTATTTGCAAACATAATGTTCTGGCATTGATGCAACAGGGGAACATTCGTTGTTTTTTTCTTGTTTGGTTTTTTCTTTTTTTTGTTTTTTTTCTGTTTAGAATAGACTCTGTGGTTTTAATAAACTTTTATTCTAAAGCTTTTTCTCTCTATTCTGCATGTGATCTGAGGCATTTATAACACATGGCAACATGTCAAATTGATGTCTTTAGCAAGTCAAGCCAAATATTCATAAAACTCATGTGCCCAAACAGAAAATGTATACTGCTAAGGAGAAAAGTACTTGATGTTTTTTAAAGCATCTGCAGGAAGGAGATTCTAGCCTTTAAACATACACACACATACAGACACAGACATACAGAAAGGATTTTGAAAAAATTGTCTGTCTATACCCTGGAAGGATGGTATCACTTAGAAATCAATGGCTTTTCTTTACACTTTGTTGAAAGCTCTCATGTTTTCATTTTTTGTTTTATTTAAGGAACATGTTGTTCTTCAGTATACTGAGGACCTGGTCTGAGGAACTGGTGCAGAATCAGGAATTCCAAATTGGATATTATAGAAGTGTGCTGCAGACAAAATTTGATGTAAACAGGATCTGGAACAAATTTGATGAGATCGTGAAAGAAGGAAGATGGGATGCAGATTCATTAATAAACAGCCTGTGAGTAGTGAGCATAAAGCCTGATTGATCACAATTACTGCAGTTCATAACTGGAAAACCAGACATTGGAGGACATGCACAAGGTAAAGCTGGTCTGACATCAGACCTGAGCCTCATCTATTTATTGTGTGGCAACTTCAGAAATCCAGCTCTTGCTTGTGATGGGTATGTTTCCATAACAGCATTTAGAGTGGTTTAATTTTCACTTCAGCAATCTTTCAGACTGATTATCAAAGGGGCTTTCTTAGAAAGCTTCTTGGATGAAGAAACCAGATCTCCCACACGTGCCTTGTCTGGCACAGCAGAACTGGAGGTTTCACGCTGAATTAACACCCAGAGAGCTCTGCAAACAGATGACTCCTCATCACCAGCTATTCCTGCAGGAAGCTGTGCTCATCTCCTTGAGGGTGCAGGCAAAATAGGCCCTGTGAGATGTCACTTGCCCAATGGGGCAGCTCTCTACTACATGGCTGGGTGAGTGTGTTAGGTGAGCAGCCATGGCTGGCAGGTGAGTTAAGGATCTCCTTGTAGGAGCACTCAAAGCCTGGCTCTTCCCTCTGTGCCAGCTCATACACTAGAGAAAACCCCAGACAGTATTGTTGCCTGTATGTGTAACAGCCCCATAAGCCCCAGGCTTCCTATGTAGAAAGGGAAATTTTCTTTTGGGTATCTGCTGCAGGAACCCCCCAAAGCCAACAGGAGCAGTCAGAGGCCAAGGAGAAGAGATGTGGTGCAGCAGTGAAAACAAAGAAATGCTTCTCTCTGCCCAGTGCCCACATCAGCCCCTGGTGTCTGGTTTTTGAGTACACTGAGCACGCTCACAGTGAGGGACACCAAAGGTCATTGGAGTCAGAAAATCGTATTTAGGTTGAAAGGGACTTTAAACTTCAACTATTTCCAACCCCCTGGCACAGGCAGGGGTACCTTCCACTAGAAGGACACCTTCCAGTAGAAAGGTATTATTATGGTAAAATAGCAGGGATATCTCTCTATTTACCTAAGCCTTGGAAAGTTAATGTCTGTGTTAGCTCAAATGAGGCCCACAAATATTTGGAGATCTTTGTACTCTGTAGCTCTCCATCTGTGAAAGAAGAGAAACATTTCCTCATACCTTAGTGGAACTAAAGGAGGACAAAGCGGTGATGGCTTGGGAGGCACTCAGACACCAGAGTGACAAGTACCAGAAAAAATGACCACAGAAAATGACTCATCCTGCCTCTAGAGCAGACTTTCGACAGCACGCAATGAACCAGGCATGGGGCCACCCACTAAACCACGGAGACAAATGACTGAAAAGCTGTTTTGAGTGAGCCCCTGCACCCATATGTGGCATGGCAGGGCTCATCCCCTGCACTGCTGGGGTGCAGTTACTCCCATGCTGCAGATGAACCACGGCTGGGTAGCTGGCACAGGAGCTTTACTCCTGCTGCTGGGTGTCAAGTGAGGTAGCAGGAGCTGAGTCATGAACTCACCTTAGAAGAATGGAGGAGAAGAAATGGATCCCTGATTATTTGCAGGGGCTTTGAGGGCTCACTACTGGAGGAGGGCCATTTTAGGACTCTAGTAGAAGGCCCAGCAAATGGGGACTAGAGGACAAACCCGGCACCCAGGGCAGAAGAGTAGACTGCTAAGAGTTTCTGCCACATTTGCACTTAGTCTATGGGATTTTGGAGTAAGATACCAACAGACTACAAGAGCAAAAGAGTTTGTCATCCCTTGCTGACTCCAACAGGCAGGGCGCAGAAGACTTTTCTCCTGCTCCTTGGCAGCCAGCTTTTGTGCACATCATGCATCTCCCACAGATCATATCACAGCCCAGCAAGACACTTTCTGTGGCAGAGTGGTCCACTGGCAGGATGACCAGGTATGCAGCTAGTTGGTTGCTGTCAGAGCCAGCCCTTTACCTGCAGGAACAAGAAATTCACCCATGGAATTGAGGAAAATAATAACAAAAAGAAGTCAGGGGATCTAGATTCTCATAGGTCACTCAGAATTTCTCTTGTGGACCCAAGATACTAGACAGAAAAGCTCCTGGAAATTTCTGTTTCCATTTGCTTTAAATATCTGCAGTACCTGCTGTTTCTGGATTTTATCATCATAGCTTGCATATGGATCTAAGGCAGGAGTCTGAGCAGAAATGCCCCACATGGTGCCTAGCTACTCTGAGCCAAAGCAAGACACACATCCTGGTGTTTGGATGTATCCCTCTAGGTTTCCCTTCACCTGCCGTCCCCACCAAGCTGCTGCCAGCCAACAGTGCCATTATGTCTGTTCAATGTGCCACTGCAGCACCAGCCTCTCTGCTGCCCTGGCAGGGGCAGGCAGTGTGCTTGGGACATACATGTCCCTATCTGGGTCCTCAAATACAAACACAACCCCAGGCTTCCCTTTGCTTTTTCCTTCTTAACCTTGAATTAAAGCACAAGAATAAATCAGCTGAATTATCTGCTCTGCAAATACATAGGCAAAGCTTACAGACTCCCAGCAAAAATGAGAAAAAAGAGTAAGGCTGAGAGGATGGCCAGATGTCCCTAGCAAGGGAAAAAGCCTCCTGGAGCTGGGCATCTGGATTTCACAGCTACCAAACACCAGAAATCACCACCATATGCTGAGTAGAAAACACAAACCTGTTCTACACCCCCAGCGACAGAGGAACACATTGGCAGATAGAAGAAGCTTAGCAGGATTTGGGGGAAAGTCCTGAAAATCTCTCAGCGTAAGACATCTGCTAGCAAGGACTTTATTTGCCACAGAAATGAGTCCTTTCCTTCCCCTGGTGACATCCCATACCTGGATGAGACATGTCTTCTCTGTGGGCATCTTCCCTATTGGGAATCTGGAGGTGTCAGAGGACCACTCCAGACCTGGAGTGCTTACAGGACTCATGGTGGCCAGATCTCCAAACCCAACACTGTGTCCTGCATGGCACCACAAGGTCAGTTGCCTGTGTCTGCCCTGGATACTGGCGGAGAAGAAAGAGACAACAGAGAGGGGAAAGGAGTTGTATTTGGGTTCTGAGTAGGTGCTGGAAAGGCACATTGGGTTTTCCCTCCTATTATATCTGCTCCTTGTCTTTCAGCTCTGGTGTGTGTGGCTTTGTTACGTGTGAGCAGTTGTGGCTTTTGGTTCCTGATAATTTATGTTTCTGCTCTCAGAAGTTGCTTAACAAGCTGAGTTCCTAGCAGACCAAGAATCAAAGGTTCTGACTTCTTCCCTTGCATTAACTCAATCTTTTTTTCTCCTTTGTCTGACCAGATGTTGCCTTGTGACACTCAGCTTATCCAACCAGACCTCCCAAGGAGCTGGATTACTTTCAAAATCTGTCTCTTGAGCATTGCACGGATCCTGAAGCTCATGGCTACTTGCATATCAAGGTATGCATCCAGCAGAGGCAACTAAATAATCACCCATTCTTCTGCTCCCTAAACAACCATGTGGTTCACTCCCAAACATGACAAACTGGCAACGAGAATCTATGTGTAGGATGTCCAAAAAGCTGAATCAAGACATGCAAAAGTTGCAGTAAGTAATGAGGACTCAAAGCAGCAAGAAAGGATGATTCCAAGCAGCAAGAGTGATCAGAGGTTTGGGGAACATGGAAGAAAAGCCACCCCAGAATTAATCTACTCCTGCCTGGGGGATTGCTATTCTTAGTCATCAGAAATTCCCAGAACCCGATGGCTCTCAGTTAACACTGACCTCCAGGGCAGGACTGCGCAGTACAACTGGTCATTCAAAGTAGCCTTGATAAATGTGTTGCTGCCAGAAGACAAGAATGTGTTTTAAACAAGGTCAGGTGTCCTGTTACACTGCAGGACATAATCCTGGTTTGTGTATACACACACATCAATTTCAATTGCACGATATGTGCTGGATCTACCTATGCTGTCTATGGTGAATCTGTGATTCTCCATCACTGCTCCTAAATCCTTGGTCATCATTTAAGAACATCCTAATAGAAAAAGTCAAAACTGGTTTTGTACAAGTGGAGTTACTGGCTTGGCCTCTTCCTGGTCAAAAATTATCTTCTGATGATGAGGAAAATCCCATTATATTCTACCATATTAAAATAACCCAAAGCTTTAAATATTCATTGGTTTTTTGGTGTTTTTTTTCCCAGTTAAAAGAAAAGCCTGGCTTCCTTTGCTGGGCATATTAAATACCTTATCTAAATAGTAAAAAAAAAAAAAAANAAAAACCCTATCTAAAAAAAAAAAAAAAAAAAAAAAAAAAAAAAAAAAAATCCCTTTAAAGCAGTACCTTACATGCACAGCCACTGAAGGAATTAGTCCCAGGTTGAGGGCTTCCTATTCCTATTAGCTTTATTTAATACATATGAAGGACCCTGCGTTGCTGTTCTGATCACACACACAAAGCAGATTCCACAGTGGACTGCATTTGGTTTTGAAAGCCTATTTCCCCCATAGTTTTATTTACCATTCTTAAAAAGGATAAACAGAGAGCCATGTGCTTACATCTTTTGAAGAGCATATTTCCTCATGCTCTACAAGAGGCTTCTTCGAGCACTCATCATTCACAATTGTGCTCTTGGAAGTTTTAGCAATATTTGTTTCAGGTAAGTTTATTTTTATATGATTGACTGAAATCTCAAGCTGCAATTAAGAAAATTGCAGTGAGCACCATTAAAGGAGCAGCGTCATTTTCTCCCCTTTCCTCTAAAATGTCAGGTTTCAATGTCACCACGAGATAACCCAACCGCGTGCCTGTACACCCGGGCTGGAGCGAGCGGAAAACTGTCTGGAGTACTAATTACAAACGACTTGGAATAATGACACGAGGCAGAAGGAAAATGAAAGGCCCTGGTCCCTATCACTGACCCGCCCAGGTGTGTGCACGGAGATGCAGGTTATTGTGGAGCCGTCTATTCAGTAAATACACAAACATCCGTCCCCACTTGTAGAGCAGGCTCAGCCCCTCCCCCATCTCCCTCTGTCTTCTCTGCCCTTTCTTTCTCTCCAATTATAAACCAGCACCAGGTTTTCTCATCAGCCATCTCCATGTCTCCAAATGGCTTTTCAGTGTCAGGCCTATCAGGAAATTAACTCATCATGCAGTGACAGCTGCTAATTTTTTCCCCTTACATGTCAGATGGATCGCCTGCTGAAGCTAATAATGAATCACCAATCCCTGATTAGAAGGTGCTTCCGAAACATATAACTGCCATCTGAGCTAACTTTTTTCTTCATATAAAATGATATCACCCTAGAGGAGCAGAAAACGAAATGTATTCTTCAACAAGATAGAACAGGGGTAGCCTGAGTGAGCCACACACTATCTTAAATTATGGGCTAATATTGCTCAGTAAAATAAGTGAAAACTCACAGCTCTTCTCTGTTTTGCCAAATGAATGACCCTTTTTTCTGTTAATCCTCTCACTTGAACTAACTTAGTTTCAAGCTTCAATCTTCACCCATCTCTCTTTATTCTGTTTACAGCTTTTGTGCTCAGGAAGTCCACTGAGCAGGGAAAGTTGGAGAAAAGCCCCAGAGATTGCTTTATGAGGCCTCTGCCTATCAATGCCAGCTCCTTGTACTGCTCTGCAAGCAGCTCCAGCCTCATCTCTCAATCCCCAGGATTTTCTGAAGGGGACTCGCCTGCATTGCAAGCAAAAGTCCAGCTCAGGGCCAGCCCAAGGCACAGGAACTTTTAACACACAGATTCCTACAAATTTTTACATGAGCTGAATCCACTGTCTATGAAAATCACAAATATATTTCTTCTGAGACTCAGAGCTAACACTCCTGGTATTAAAGCAGCGTTTACAAATGACAGCAGTGCTTGCAAGACTATGCTCAATCCACATGTGCGTAACAACAGCACATCAACTCCGTGACTCATCCCACTTCCACAGTGGAGTGCAGCTGGGAGTCAGGCAGAATGGTATGTTGCTGTGGGCCCTTTAGGTGGTGTTGGGTTTTGGGTTCTTTTCTTTTGTTTTTGTTATAGGAAATATTTCCCTAAATATAATTTCCAGCTATCTCTTACATCCCTTTCTTCCCCAAAAATGGAGCCTGAATTCAGAGGCCTCAGGAGGTGTGCATCTGATTCTTATGAAATGGAGGGTGAAACTGCTTGCTAGAAATATCTCTTCTTTCTCTGTCTTCACTTAGGATTTTTGGTTCACTTTTGGTGGGGTTTGTTTTAGCTTGGTTGGGTTTTTTTGTTTCTTTTTGGTTTGTTTTTAAATTTATTTATTATTTATTTATTTCTCCCTTGCATACTAGTTCTTAAATACTTACATTTTTACCTTTTTGGCCATCACCTCTATAAGTATAGTGACATCAGCATAATCCAACTTCATTAATGCTTATTCAGAATGGATAACAAAGCGAAAATTAAGCCGTTGGCTCTGGCAGTGAGAATATCAGGAGGCAACCAACTGACATGGGAATACTGCCCCCTCAACAATCATTTCCATCACAGCACAGCCCTTGAATTCTCTGGAGACAGGCAACTGAAGGTATTCAAACTAAACAGCAAAACACACTTGCAGTGAATGGCTGCCTGGGCTAGGTACCTTCCTAAATTCACCACACAAGTTCTGTGATGCTGTGACAGTGCACGCTGCCTGTGGCAAAGGGCCCTGGAAACTTCTGAGCCTGCCCCAGGACAGGTCACAGGTGCCTCACAAGCTCCATGCATGGCCCTTGGAGGGCCAGGGCCTTTTCAGGTGCTGTTCTACTCTAAGTGCCTCCCTCTGCTCCCTAATCCTCCCTGCTTTCCAAGGCAGAAGGCATGGGAATGTTTGAAAGATCCATAGAGCAATCCAGCTCATCTCCTCCCAGATTATGATATGGGACAATGCCAGGAGTTCTGGCACAAGAAGGAAGCAAATGCCAGAAACATTTCCCAGGTGCTGGAAGGGACCTGCCATAGCCTCAACTTTCAGTGTATGGCAGAGAGCGTCTTAGCACGGGGTTGAGACAGTCCATGGAGTCCTTAAGCAGGATGGCTGCTCAGGAATGAATGTCACCCTTGATTTCTAATGTTACATTTGTAGGGCACTAATAAGTTAACTTTAAAGTGCACACTAAAAAGAAGAAGAAAAAAAAGGGCCCTAGGAAAATATTAGCTTTCCTGATCAGGCTGCACTCAGAGAAGAGTATCGTTAACCTGAGCTCCCAGGTAATTACAGCACATGGTAGGTTAGTGAATCCTTTCCAGTGCTCCCAAGCACAGGAACATCTACCACTGGGGCTTTTTTTTTAATGCAAAGGTCTGCTCTTTTCATTGTGCATACAATGTGATTGCTGGTTTGACACTGCAGGCTACACTGGTTTTATGAAGGATTAAATGCCACCTGAGACATATTTATCCTAAATAAATCACAAATGGTAAACTGCAGCATGTCAGTGTCAACACCCTGTACTGCAGCAGAAAGGTTAGCCATACAGGACTAAGCACAGCGAAGAATTAGCATCCAAGCTGCAAGACCACAGGGCTACAGTTAACAGGAGAAATGATCAAGAAGAAATATTTCCACTGAAAAACATTCAGTTTTTTGAACATCTGTGAGAGTCTTGCAGAGGGCCATCATTTTGTAAAGGTCACCTTTTTCCTGATAACAAACGGGAGTTGATCCTGTCACTGTTTGCTGAAGACAGTATTTAAGAGTAAGTGAACAGCTTGTCACTTTTAAGAAAGATGAGCAAGTCAAACTCGCCTAATTATGAATCTTGATGTCTAACTTGAAATTTACTTTTTTGGGGGTTTGACAAAGACACAACCTCAACTCCTGGAAAATAATAAAATTTGAAAAATAATAAGAGATGAAGAGGCAGCAGGATCTTACAGCCCCAGAATGAAGCACCTTTTCTCAGCAGCCCTACGAGAAAATACATTTTTAAGCAGTTGCTTCAGGAAGGAACTATTGTTTTACCCCACCCCAACTTTCTTACAGTTGATAATTTTAAGATATTAAACATGATAGGAAACCCAGTTATCTCTAGAGTCAGCATGGCTTATACCCTAAACACTTACACAATTATATTAAGCATGCATGAGGCACACTTCAGAAATTAGATTCTTTTATCTTTATCTATCTAGCAAGCTCAAGAAAGGAAAAGAGAAAAGAGAAAATGCACTCCCCAAACAGATAGCATTCGTTTGCTCCTGCTGAATGCCAGTTCTGTTTATTGTTTAATATTAAAAATCATGATGCTTCATTTTAATGCTAACATTTTATTTGAAAGACAAAAAAAAAATCCCCAAACCTTGCCAGTTTATATTTTACAATTTTTCTAAAGAAACAGAAGCAGTTTTATCATGAAACAAATCTTTTCAACATGAACTTGCATTGAACAATTGCAGTATATCCACAAGTAAATAACTGACATTCTGGACTAAGCAAGAAATACAAGGTCACCTTTTTTCCCCCTACTTGTTAATGTCAATGTCAGAATTTTCTTTAAAAATCCTCCTAACATTTGAGAAGTAGCTCACAAAATGAACTGCAAAATGGTATTTATATGAAGCACTAGTTTTAAGAAAATCAAAACACTGACAGTGACAATATTTTTTCAGAAAATGCACATTTCTTATGTAGGACTCTCATCTAAAATTAAGTGGAAGTTACAGGCATCAAGTTCTTCCCGAATATGTATAATCAAGGATTTTCTGAAGTGTAGCTTTTTTGAGCTCTTCTTTAGGGAAAGTCTTATATGTTACCATGAAAGAGTAAAGTACTATGAAAACTTTCATTTTAGATGCAAAAAAAATTCCTTATTTTGATGACATATTTTTAGCCAAGAATGTTTTAAAGTAAGATTTTAGAAAGAAAAAATGTCACCTGTTCTACTTTAAAATGAAGAAGAGCACCCAAGACTGTATGTATGCTTACCTGTTCACCTTGCTATTGTGGGGTTTGTATTTTTTTGCATATTTATCTGTTCACAAAATGTACATATAAGTGCAATTATTTTACTCCTGTGATTATGTTATACAAAAATGACAGAAGGCAGGGAATTACCCTGAGATAAAACAACGTTAAGACAAAAACATCAACAAAGAAAGCACTGAACAGAACAATTTCTACTTTGGGTGGAGGGCTTTTTATCCTGTTTTGTACCCTAGTATGCTTGTTTTATAATAATCCCATATAATAGTTCTTACAGCTATAGTAACAAAACTGTATTATCCTCTTCAGTGAACTCCTCCTATTAGCGGGATATGTATTTGTTACCTGGCTTGGAGGAGGTTCTACTGAGAAGGCTTTACAGAAAATGTTCCAGGAATACAGTGCCTCCATGATTCTGGTAATATCCAGCTCTGCTCTGCACCCTGCCTATGAGTGAAGCTCTTCATGCTTCTTGTACTTTGTTATAATCTCTCTGGCCTTGAATCACCTGTGAGCCACCCTCTGTATAAATGACCATGCTTGTTAACTGTTCTCTCGCTCTATCAGGGGCCACAGCTTCGGCTTTTATAGCAGCACCAGCCTGCAGAATATCTTGGGACCCAGCTGTCTCTATCACAGTGTGTGAGTACACACCAGGCTCATCCTGCATGTCTGGTGGCAATTCTGTGACGATGTAGTGCGTTGCACCTTCAGAGAAGTCACCATCAGAACCCTGAGCCATGGCTTGAGCTAATTCTTCACTGACAATAATCTGTGATATTTGCCCATCCGACTCCACTAAATCCATGTGTTCACTCTGCACACTGAGTGTGTGACTACCAGCTTCCTGCATAATTATCTGAGAGCCTTCTCCAGCTACCATATGCACAGTCCCTTCCTCATTTACAATGACCTGGGTGACACCCTCTTTCATGAGCTGGTCGGCTGCAGCCGTGTCACACACAGCAAACTGCAACACTCCTTGCACCATATTCTTGAAGGCAGCCTGAGCTCTCTCCTGAGATGCAATTATAGCCGATGGGTGCATGACCCGTGTCACTACTTCCATAGGTTTGGTGTCTTCCTGAGTCTCCTGAACTTCATGGAACATTTGTATTTCTTGTCCCTCCGCATCACTGGGAATGCTGGGCATCTCTGGGTTTGGCATTTGCAAGAAGTCCTTCTGACCAGACCTACATCTGTCAAGGAGTCCAGATTTGTTTTCCGCTTCACCCAGCTCTGTCACAGCACAGAGCAGGGCATCTAATGCCGAGGAGGACTCCGGAGGATGGACTGTAGCCTCAGAAGCATCTAAAACGTCTTGTCGCATTATCTGCTGCAGTACCGCGCCACTGGAGTCAGGAACCGTGTCTATCTGAACGGCCTCCTCCATGTCAGCTCCCGCTCCTTCAACCACCACCACCTGTGTGGCACCATCTGCCAGCTGCTCTGTAAGGATCTGCTCAGGAACCACGCTACTCACGTGGGAGCCGTTTTGGTTAGTGGCTATGACTTGCCCGTCCTCCGTGATGTGGACCACCCTGGCCATCTGCCCGGCCATCGCCAGCGTCTGCAGGGTGGCCGCCGCTGTCTCTTCCACGGAGGCGTCGATGGCGAAGTCGCCGTCGTATCCTTGGATAATAATGAACTGCTGGACTTCCTCAGGGGACTGTGGCTGTCTCCTGCTGCCCCGAAAGGCCTTCTCCTTCACTGGAGAAACCTCTCCCAGCGCTGCCGCGGTAAAAGGGCTCGTGGTTTCCACAAAGGTTGCTCCTTGTCCCTTCAGTCGGCATTCATAGGACTTGGACACAATGCCTACAAGACAAAAAATGCTGTTAACATGGTATCATGGCAAGTATCTACATTACTTTAACAAATTGTAGCTTAAATGGAAAAAATTTCTTGACGATTTTTAGATTTCATTGACAGAAAACATAGATAAAAATGAGCAAATGAACAAGAACCTATTTGCATGTTTTCCAAATAGCATCTTTACAGGTTGAAATAATTGCTGAGTGTAACAATTCTGCAGCTTATTAACAATTTAAATGTGTTTTAAAAATATTCTGTATTAAAAAAGCCCAGATAAATACAGTACACAGTTAAAAGCCACATCTTTTCAAGAAGATCCTATTGGTGATGTTTCAGTACTTCAGTAATGAATTTTAGGATTGTATATTACATTAAACATATCTTGGTGTGCGAAATTGTGGCTGATCTTCTTAGTACTCCACTTTTGTGGGTGAGTTGATTGCCATGCTGTCATTTTGATGCCATTGTCTTCCCCTTCCTTTTCCAGCCAGAATCCTTCTCCAGCTCATGTGACTGACTCAGTCACTCACCCAGTTACCTGGAGAAAACACTTGGTAATTTTTTTACCCTAAGCAAGATGTACTATAAAATCTAATCCAGAGAACCCCCAATAACGCACCTTAATTATTTCTTCATGAAATTGATTAACAAATTATATTACCTGTAACCTCCATATTCCAGCTGCATGCTGTGCCATCCAGTTTGGTTTTGTGTCATTGAAGGTTTCCTTCTCAATTCTCACCACTAACAATACAGCTTCAGCAAGGCAAATGGTGCCCAAGGCTGTACAAAGTCAAGGCCATCACCCTCCAAGCATGGTGCTTTTGGGAACCATATGCTTTTGGGAAGACATAAATGAGCAGACCCTGTGGCCAGCTCTGTGGATGTCCATGGAAGGATAGCTCTATCCCTCCCTATCTCCCCATGATAGTGCCATCCAGAAGCACCCAGGAAGCTCCTCCATGTGCTAGGAGCAAGCTGTGGGACACAACCAGTGCACACAGAGAGAAGAGTGGGTGCTTGACATTGCAAACAAGGTGAGGCTCTAATGACAGATGGGCCTTGGGAAGGCTGATGAGGTCCATGCTGCTGAGACTTCCCATATCCACACTCAGTTTAAATTCACCCACAGAAACTGAAATCCCGTCTCTGGAATAACAGGTGCAGCTTCTTACCAGTAACACAAATAGTTATGTCACGGCTTTCTTGGGATAAAATCAGGCAAGAAAAAAAAAGTGACATTTACAGTGAAATTTCAGGCTAGCACTGTACTTTCCAAGCCAGTCTTAGTGAACAATGTGCTTCACTGAACTCAAGAGACCAAGAAAATTATACTAAAACTGGTCTAAGGGGGCTCTTTCACTCAAAGAATTGAGCTGTCAGACCCTGATCCCACAGAGAATTAAAATGGGCTTTAAAAAGAGACTCGTTTTCTTAAAGGTAAGTTCACACTTAGAAGTTGATTTACTCCAAGACAATACTTGGCATCTAGCAGACTCTAACAACTTGCTATGTTAAGGTGGATATCAAGCTAAATTCTAAAATAACATCAATAACTAAAAGACTGAGGTCTTATACTAATGTCTATCTATCATCTATCTATCTATCTATCTGTCTATCTATCTATCTATCCATCCATCCATGCATCCATCCACCTATCTATCCATCCTTTTTTCAATTACAGAGCTTCTGGTAGAGAACTGTACTGTGAAGCACAAAGAAGTCATTCTGTCAAGCTGAAAGGTGGCAAATCACCTTCACAAGTCTAAACTGATGCCATACTACTTTCTTATTCCTAGTTTGCAAGGCAGCGTTATCTTAGGAAAAGAAAATTAATGATTTAAACCATTAGATTGTTTCCAGGTGATGCTGCATAAAAATCTGGTACATGCAATTGAACTACATTTTGTCAGGTATAAGCAAGAAGTAAGCTTACTGTGGTATATAGCTGGCTCTTATTCCCACTTTTCCTGAGCTCTCTGTAGGCACTGACATTCACATGACCCCCCAAAGAGCAGAAAAGTAGGAAGAGGAAATCAACATAAAATGACAATTATCTTAGCTCCTCCACATTTTGTAATAGAGTATAAGTAATTAATTCTCTCAGGAATCTTGCTTTGTTGACAAGATAAAAGAGGAGCCTGGCAATGATGTGGCACAAAATCAAAATAACTCCACAAATCATGTATTTTCCACTGGATTTCAAAATCAAAATAACTCTACAATCATAATTTTCACATGCACATACACTAAAATCTTGACATCTTTCTCCAAAGATCATAATAATTTATGTACAGGACACAGCATCAGTGTATTGAGGAGAAGCTCAGGTCTGGGGAAGGGAAAGAAAAAGGAAATTCACCCTGTTTTCATCTCCTCACATAAATGCCGTGCCTGTGAATCTATGCAACTCCAGTCTTTACTGTGCAATTGAATGGGAAGTCTCCTGGGTGAAGAGCTGCACTGATAATTATGCCATTCTGACTGCTTACTTAATCTATTTGAATCCAGAGGTGAGTTAAGCCACTTCCTGACCATTAAAGTAAACTACATGGGTAAATACTGCTGTCACTAAGGGGTGTGATGAAGCTTAACTGCACCAACATCTTAACCTCAGCTCAGTGCAACCCCAGCTATTCCATCACAGTTCATAAATGCGATTGCAGGTCCATCTTTTGATTCAGCAATTTAATAACTTCGAGTGCTGTCAGTACTGCTTTGAAAAATGGCTCCTATAAAATGTAACAGCCTCAATCAGATTGTAAAAGATTCACCCACTGAAGATTCTTCCATTTCAACTATAATGAATTAATGTTGAGCTGTGTAGAAGTTCAAGTGTCATTTAAACTAATGTGAATCTACTGTAACTTTAAATTTTAACTGGACTATGACCAAGAATTTACTGGGAACATCAACTTCAATTTCAGTGATTTTTCATGGTAAATACGAACTGCAGATTTTACTGGTTTTCTTTTGTTTTAACAGTGAAAAATCAAGTAGGGAAGATATTTAGAAAACAACAGATTTTGAGGCTTAGCTGCTATTCCTATAATGAAGCACTGGAATCCAGCACAACATTTGTAGGAATTTTTATGTATTTAAGGAACATGTCACATTATTGGACTGTATGTAGCAACAAACCATGTTGTCCCAGTAAATCCAGCCTGTCTCTCGCCCCCTCTTAACAGTTAAAGAGAAGGGGTAAGTGTTGGCTGACACGGCAAACATAAGCTGCAATACAAGCCCACATTAATATTAGGAAAAGTGGACTTGTTGCTGATTGCGTGTCATTGCAAATTAAAAAGATACACAAATAGGCATTAAAATGACAAAATATAATGATACAAGAGCTCATATTCAGACAATTTGTAAGGAGGTGTTTCATATCTAGGGGTGCAATGATCAGAGAATTGGTTTCTTTCCAAGAAGTCTATCATTTCAGCACAGCCATTATTTATCAGTTGGAGTCCTGAGCGACTGTTAGTTTTTTATTTGAAAATGTCAGGATATTTTAGACATTAAATCCATATTTGCAGGTTATTTTAATTCTCTGAGACCACAAACTCCTGAAATAGGGCTAAAAGAAATGCTTTGATGTTTAATGTGTGTCTGGGAAACAAGAAATAGGGCTTAGTACCTTTTCCCCTCTCTCTTACTCAATACCTGACTTCCTTTTGTGTGTCTGTTTTATTCTTTTGTTACTGTCATCACTTGTTCCCCACAGAATAAATACCTTATTCTTTTGTTAAGCTTACATTTAATTAAAATGTACAGGATTTGTGCAGTAAACTCGAATGAAACAAATAAAACAAGGGCCCCCTCTCTTGAAGGCATACGTTGTGAATGAAAAATGTCATTACAGACTAAAAAATTTTGCAGTAAACAGGGCCTACAGAGAGAAGTTTCCCCCGTAATGACATCCATAAAATACACAAATGGCACTTTTAGTACCATCCTGAATATGGCATTTTCTGTGCTCTACACACAATCTAAATGGTTTGATCATAGAGCATAATACTCCATTGGGTTTATAGAACAATCAATGTTCCATAAAATGATGTATTTATCCAATAGTAGGCTCAGCAGTTACTGGTGTATGACATTGTAGGACACTGGCTTTGTACTGTTCAGCAGCACACATGCTGGCTGTAAAACTTATCTAACACTACTTCAACAACTTCATCTCATCTGTGTGAAGTAATTTGTTGAAGCCTCAGCTTGGTTTAAAAAAACTTGTAATAAAAATTCATAGAATTTTCAGGAGAATGAAAGCTGATGACAATAGAAAGGTCACATTGTGGCGCCACTCGTGGGGTCGGGGGTCAGCTGCAGTTCTAAAACAGAAAGTAGATTTCATGCATCGTGTAGCAGATAAAGATGGCATTAAGGAGACTTGTCTCAGAAAGAAACGCGTAATGCGTGAGGAAAGTCTGGGCTAATATTATATGTAAAGCACCACCTTGCTCTCAGCCAGCAGCCTCTTTAGAATTCTAATCCTTCCCCAAAACTTGAAGCAAGCGGCTGTGTGTGGTAAGGCTGGGCTGAGGACATCCTTCACAAGGAGCACCTTTAGGACAAAGCAGTAAGTCATAAATGAAATAATCTATTATGACGACGGAAATGATCTGCATTTACACATCCAGCTTAAAACAGCTGTTTTTCCTTTTATATAAAAGTTCTAGGAGGTCTGATTTATAGTCCCCTATTCAGCAACACTTAATTTTTCGTACTTTGGTGATTAAGTGTATTATTTATTGACACAAACGAACATTTTGTATCTGCTAAAATGCAACAAATATTAAATAATGTGAATGCAAAGAAACATCTTTTCCTTCAATTAAATACAACTTGTAAGGAATTTAAAAGGTATAAAACAATCGCCTTATGTCTAACATCACTTGAACAAGCAACTGATTTTCTCATTTTAGATGTTATTGTCTACATGGCAGCACAGTATTTTGAATTGTACAGGAAGTCCACTCTTCAAATTCATAAAGCAATATAACTTATGCCTTGATCAAGCTACAAGTTTCTGCTCTGTTTTCTTTCAGTTATTTTTGTAATGATCTCTACTTCAATTGATTACGTACAGTCTAAGAACTGTGCCATATTTTGGGATTTCCCTGATTTTCAGAGGATGCATTTTTTCAGACCTCTGTTCTTTGACCATAGTAAAAACTGTTCTTTATCATTTGCAAGGCCTTTATGTGCAAGCAATGTATGGGCCAGCATTTTTTAAACCAGCTAGTTAAGCTACTAAGTAAGAGGTTGTGAAGGCTCACTCAGGTCTTCTGCTGAAGGAAAGAAAATATGATGGGTCAAACTGAGAAGTGAAATAAATCAGCAACCCCAAATGGCCCTGTTACAACTATTATGTCCACAAAGACGGCAAATATTTGTAAAGCAATACAAATAAGTATACCTATAGGGGATTTTACCAGCTCCCTAAGAGACATAAAAAAAATCCACCATTGACACAAATTACATAACTCTCAAGAGATACCAGTAGAGCAAGGCTTCATTTTCCCCCCTTTCAATAAAAAAAAAATCAAAACCAACAACAACTACAACAAAAATATCCCAAATAATGTTCATAGTTTATTTTATACTTAAAAATCCAGTAACATCATGTTTCAATGCTGAAGCTCAAAACAGCCTTGGCTTCTAGTTTTGTCCTTAACCACTCAATCATATTTGGAAACTTCAAGGTCTTCTAAGAATTGCTTGAATAAAGAATGAAGTTTTAACATTTCAGGTATCGTAAAAAGCAGCAGATGTCCTTTAGCTTTCTAAAAATGTGAAAGAAAGTACTCTTGTAATATTTTTTCTTTTGAAAAACAGACTGAAATTTCCTGCTTGCTATTTTTACCTTCCACATCTTACAGAACTATGTCAACGGCCACAAAAAGACACAAAAGAAAAAGACAATCACCAAATTAAAAAACCAGGCCATTCAGTTAGGGTGTTTGGGCAGTTTGCGTGGTTTGGTTTAGTTTAATTTCCCTTCAGTGTCTAATTAACCTTTGGGAAAAGGCCTTCTCTAGGAAAAATTTCAGTTTCTCTTTTCCTGCACTCAAGGTCAAAAGTGAATGCTATAGAGCCCAGTGTTACAGATGGAATACAAATAAAAAATATACATACCAAAACTTCCACTGATCGTGGCAAACGTACACAGTGTTAACATGCAGAATTTATTTGGCAGCTGCCTAACCTGCAGAGTAACTGGTTTATTTGCAAACCATTTTTCTCTTTACCTGTTTTCCACCATGCAGGCTGCTCTTCTCAACACTGATGTGTGAGCGAAAACCTCTCTGTGGCATATGTAGCAATTACCTACACAAGCAAGCAGCATCAGGAATGTATCTGGAGTATTTCAGCTATCTCTTCCAGTGCAATTTAGCAGCTTGAGATGAGGATAGCCAGTCTGGACATTTCTTGGCAGTCCAGCTTCAAAGACTACTCTGGCCCTCAGTTTGGGAACAACTGACATTGATGATACTCGGATGCACTCTTTCTGTTTTATCCCTGCAGTGCAAATGGAAAGTGCATTTTTAGCACTTCTAAATCAGAATCCCAATTTCAACGGGTTCTGGTTGTGCTTGGTCAAACCAGTGATTTCTGTTTCCTAGGCAGACGGAACATATAATATGAAAAAAAAATACACCAATATGAGAAAAATCAGGGGAAAAAACCCCAAGCTCTGCTCATAGGGAAAATGATCTCGATTTGTGAAATAGGTCTAGTCCCAGACACTAACAGCTTTGTCAAAAAAAGGAAAAAAACCTTTTAGTCATTGTTATTTCAGCAAAAGCTTTTGTTTTTCAAGAATATATACATCCAGATCCTGGTTTTATAAACATTTATTTATCAAGCATACTCCTTACTGCCATAGTTAGCCTCAATAGTCTCAAAGGGACTAAACATGGTTGCCTGCATTATGCATTGTGTTTGCATAATCAGGCCCTTGGGATTAACAATTCTGAAAATGGCTGGCCTTCCCTAATGTTTGATGTACATATATGCACTAAAGAGAACAGACACTTGTAAGGAATACCTAAAATAAAACATTAAGTTATTAAATGATCAAGCAGAAATTATATTCTTCGGCATACCTATCGACTATGAGTATCATGATTCTCTGTATTTATCTATTCTGATTTATGCAGCCTTTCAGTAAAAAGAAGCACCTGTTCTTTGCTTGAGGGCACATCTCAACCCATTTAAAAAGCACAGCAGCTTTTAGGAGGAATGCTTGGGAATAACTACAAATAGTAAGTTTCCCTAGTTCTTTTTGTTAGTTAAGACAGCAGAAACTACCATTTCAAATGTGATAGTCATATCTGTATTTCATTTATAAACTCAACTACGTTAGAGCTATATTCATATCTTTCCAGAGTAAATTATGGGAAATAACCATTTGTCTTCATTGTAGACACTTTTGCATGTATAGTAGAAAACAAACCTCTATTCAATAACTGCACAGAGGCACCATTAAAATCAAATTTACAGTAAACAGAACCTGCAGCTGGGGTAAAACACTAACTGTTAGTATTTTAATTGTCAGTGAAGCTTTCGGAGGTCTAACATCTGCTCATAGCCAAATGACAGCAGCTGCTTGTGTACACTTAAAACAACATGAATTTCTTCTATAAATATTAAAATGAATTGTATGTTGAGTGTTCATTGCAGCTATATTCCTATTAAGCTGTTTAATTATATAGGGTATTTTGAACTTCTTTCTTGTGGCAAGTTCATAAAGGGCTGACCTCCTCAAAAGAATGAGAGGCAAAGGCAGCAAAAATTCTTGAGTCTGTAAATTGAAAATGTTTAGAGACAGTACTGGAGGTCACCCTCTGCCAAGATACTGCTGGTAAATGCTAAGGTAAGTTCTGATCATTGTGCACTACAGTAACTTCAAGGACAAGACTGCTCAGCATGCAAAGTGTCAGGAGTCTATGGGATGGCTTATATCAAAAGCTAATGCTGAAGCAATTAATGCATTATCTTACCTGGAAAAAAAATGCTGTCTCAATGTCCAAAACATTGGAGGAGATGAGCATACTCTCTTTTGTGGACTTCATCAAAAGCATGCTGGAATGATCCCTAATTCGCATGATTAGAAACAATAAACTGCGTCAAGGAAGGAACTATACTGGCCCAATATGAGATTTGGCTAAAAAGGACAAGATTCATCACTTAATTTTGCAGCTTTTTATCTAGGTACTGACATACACTTGATATTTTCTTTTTAGTCTCTCACCTGCTTGGGAATATAGGAAATAAAACTGGAGGAGTGACACACATTTAGTTAAGCTGTAGAGTCTGGCACAGTGAGAGGAAGAGAGCATTACATCCGGTTTCAGAAGAAAACAAGGGAAGAGGGTTTCATAGTTTTCACTTTACAGGTTTTCAGTGGAGAAAGATCTGTTTCTTTGCTTTTACAACATCAAGTGTAACGCCAGTGGCAAATAATACTTGTGTATTTTCGCAATAGATCTACAGCTGGAAAGGAGCACTACAATAATTTAGTCTGAAAGCTGTAGGTCACGCCAAGCTGAGTTTTGGAAAAAAACCCCAACATGATTAGACGCTTCAGCCTTACATGTGTAACCACAACACAGGATCAGCCACGAGTACAGCTGTCTCCACAGTGGTACCTGGCTTAAGATGAAGGTGAATTAATTGTGAAGGCAGTTCCCAAACTTCTGACATCAGATTTCCCACCCCTAAAGTCAGTCTCAGTGCAAGGAAAATGACAACATATGAGGAGGAAGGAATAGGGCTGGTTATAGGTGGGACACTTACAATGCACAGACCTTTCCCTTTGCTGCCCCTCACTCCTCCCGAGGCACTTGACAGCATCAAAGCTTACCATGCCCAAAATGATGTGTGTCAGAAAACATGCTGATTTTTCACCTGAGAGTGTCACAGGCCTAGCAGTAATGCTAGGATTACTTAGAAAGCAGGAAGCAGGGGTACTTGCTGGTTCTGGGAGGTTGGATGGGAAATAGAGGCTGGAGTGATGGGTAACTCTTTTATACCACTTTCAAGGGTCGATTTCATGACAAAGTCTTCTTTTCATGATTCACCTCTGGTGAAGAATGGAAGCAGCATGTTTCCAGAATATCTTCAAAGGAAGAGCTGTTCATGTAATTGACCCTTCTGTTGACAGAAATATATTTTCAGTGCTACTTACAGAGTAGCACTTAAATGAACTGTCTTCCACTTCCAGTGTTAGAAAGCACGAGGCAGGATGTAGATAAAGCAAGACAGAAGATACCAAAGCTGGTGCTTTCTGGGCTGTCTCTGAGCACTGTCAATGCAGGAACTGCAAGATGTGCCTGGGCTGCATGGGAAATGCAAAGTAAACTGTTGAACTGCAGCTCTCCCAAAGGGCTCAGAAATCAACAGCTTTTAGATGGCACATGGAGCTAATACCAAACTGGAAGTGTTAACATCAACACAAAGAAAATCAGGATGTAACATAAGTAAATAAGAAAATAATAATGTAAGATTGAACTTGTGCTACTGCATTCTAGCCCTTGTGGAGAAAGTAAATATGCAAAAATTATATTCAATGAGAGTCCCTTGAGAACTGTAATGCTGAAGAAATTTAAGGAATGACAGTGTTCATCAAATTACATGTAAGTTTATAAAATGTAAAACAGGAAAAGAAAACAGGCCAAAGCAATTTTTAATTGCACATTCAAAGGCACGTCTGCTGCACATTGTTCTGGTACAGATACAACTAAATTATGTCTTGATCTTTCTAGGAGAGAGATCTTGACTAAGGAATATTCAGAATAGTGAAATAAGAACTATTAGAAGTCTGACTTGAATGGAACTATTTAAGGTTTAAGTGCAGATATTCTGGCTACTTAATCTGCAAATGCTGGAGAGGGAAGAAAAGTTTTGTCCCTATTAGAGAAGCATAATCTTATTTTGATGAAAGACTAGAATGTTCATGTCATATTGCAGGAAGATGGTTAGACATGGTGAGAAATGGAAAGTCAATTCAGCTGCCTCATCCACTTTCAAGTGCAAGGGTGATGAAGCTCCCAGATGGAATAAATAGACTGTACAGTAGTTAAGAGTATGACTTAAACCAGCTCATCACCATTTATACTGCAAATCCATACTACTCCAGAACAATTCAGTGCAAAGCAGCATGGGATTCTGCAGGAACTACTTAGATAATTTCTGTAAACATTTCCATTCTGAACTAAAGTTCACTCAAGACTGTGGTGCCTTAAGTCTTAAAACCCAAAGAACTTGCAATGACTGTCAATCATAGGAAGCATGAATCTTAGTCAAATATGGACAAGTAAACAACCCCTGCCACTCTGTCAGATCATCTAATTAGCTCTTTTATTTTTTTTCCTTCCTGAGACTCAACTTAGACTTAGGAAAAGAGGGAATATTTTTAAGATAAATAATGATCATATTTATCTAAAATATTTTAAAATGCCACTTAGTTCTTAATTCTGAAAGCACATGTTCAAAGATTTATTATCTATGTCTGTCTCCAATTGAAGCCAAGTAATTGTTTAAACCACGCCAAATAAAAGATGTCAAGTGGTCTGAAAACACCATGGTTCACTTGTCTGCAGCATGATGCATGCTGCAGTGAATGCCATCATTCTGCTGTGAATACCATCATACCTAGGACCTGGTACAGCATCCTTAGCAGTAGCATAAATGAAGTCAAGCACTTTTTGCTGGAACTTAGTTCACATTTTTTTGTTACACTAGACAAAATTTCAGAGGAATTCATGATCATTTCTATGAAAGCAGTAAAGCTTGGGATATGTGACAAAATGGAGACCAGAAAACATCCCCACCAAAAAAAAAAAAAAGAAAAAAAAAAAACCCCCCCAAAAAAAAAAAAAAAAAAAAAAAAAAAAAAAAATCCCATTAAAAATACCCCAAACAAAAGTCCAACCCCAGAAGCCTGGAACAAGATAGCTGGAAGATCTGATTTTCAAAACCACTAAGAAACTAACAGCTCCTGCTGACACTTTTGTTAAAAGTTTCTTATTTCAGCTACATTTAAAAAAATATTTCTTACTCTTCTTCCAGCTACTGTAGTTATGTGAGCTGAGAATTTTCTAACTTCTGGCATGGAACAGACCAATAACCAGGGCTCATTGTGGTTTGTAATTTCAAATATGTGCAGATTACAGAGCTTCAGAGCAGCCCATGGCATCACAGGTTGAAACAGCTGCTGCAAGTCAAGAGGTAGGGCTTACAGATACTGTAGCTATAACTTTTGGGATATGTTCCAGTGGTCCAAAATCCACTGAGGTTCACCATTTCTTTCATTGTGTCTCCAAGTACCCTTAAAAAATTATTCAAGTGCTTCAACTGAAATATAAATACTCTAAAGATATTTGAATGATATTATTTCCCTTATAAAAAGAAAATGCATATATGAAAATGTACACAGACAGAACAAAAATTATATCAGTGCCTAAAAGAACAAGCTAAAAGAAGTCCAAAATTAATATTTTTCTTCTTTCACATGTTATTTTTTCTAGGGCTTCTTTAACAATAGAGTGAATTTTATGAAAGATTTTTAGGTATCTTTGCATAAAGCTGATTTCCTCTATGCAGAATTAGAAAGCAAAATAAAATTGGCCTGCTTTCCACTGGTGCTAGGCACAAGAACATGCAAATGCAAACTGAACAGAACAGACTTAAAGTCTAATGGCATCTATCTAAAACTGTCTCATGAATTGCTCAGAATTGGTAACATATTTATCACTAAATAACACTATAAAAATGGAAAAAGCATTATACTAACTTTTCAGGCAGAGAAGTGAAAAACAACAAGAAGTGTGTTGCCAGGGTCACACAAGAATTCCCAGGTGTGCTGAGTCCCAGTTTTATGTCTTAATCACTGCATTATCATTCCTTAGGAGAGCCTATTGTCAACTCCAAGAGTTGAGGTACTCCATTTACCCACCGTGAGCCTCTAGTCACATCACTGCAATTTTCCTGATAATGCCCTGTCAATGACTCAACCCCACGTTCATCAGCAGAGAGGAGTTCAGTGTCCACGTATCCTATAATGAGGAATGCTAGGCTGCAATCTCTGCTGAGATTGTCATAGGTGTCCACTGATACCATCTGCAATTACAGAATTTTATGAGATGGAAACTGGTTCATTATGAAAAGAGTCAAGTCTACCAGCTCATTTCACAGATGTCAGGTGGCAGACTTCCTGCTCATCGCAATTCTTGCAAGTGCAGAAGAAGGGGGCTGTAGTTAGGCTTTTGGGAATTAAGCATAGAGCTAATGCTAAGCACAGGCCTAAACGCTTTTCTATGCTGGACCCTGTCAGTTCCACTCCAAGCCATTCAAAAGAGGGACATAGATTCTTGAATTTCAGCTTCACAAGGGCCAAACCAGGACTTCTAGTTCCCAGAGGAAGGCAGACACAAACTTAGCCAAAAATCACTTTTGGCCTCAGCCAAACACATGCCTCTCAAACTGAATTCACCTTGATTATAACGAGGCAAAATAATTACATGAACATTTTCAAAAGTATCAGCTGAATTCCACTTTGAATTGTCATCCATTCAAATAATGAATGAATACATTCCTTTAAAAAGGCTAATGTACATTACGGATAACTAAGCATTTTTGTATGTTTAACATGTATTATTACTTTCTTTGAACAGTTTTCTCCAAAACTTCATTGTTACATTTCAGAAGTATGTGTAGTGTAGAAAATGTTGCTGATAAACCTTTCTTCTTAAAGAGTAATCCCTCTCGTACATACATTCTTTTGCACTCTCAGACAATGATATATTCATCTTCAAACCTGGTAACTCTTAGCTTAAACAAGCATCCTAATTTCAGACATTTCAGTCAATTTAAGAACACAGAAATTAAATCAATTCTCCAGTTTCTCTGAAAGAAATACAGATTTCTTTGCAGCTTTCAAGGAATGAAGCACTGTTTGCTATAGTGCAGCCCTTTCCACTCCTTCCAAAACTCCTGTTTCTGTTGGAGGTGAACCTCACTGCATTTATTCATTCCCTTTTTAACAACAGACCACAAAAAAATCCGAGGTAACAGCGTGCTTAGCAAGTTAAAATACTAAATGCAGGCTATAGCACTACTTCAAGCTCTGAGTGAACTCTGACACTCTGAAAGACTGAATGGAAGGTGTTGATGCCAATCTCTTATCATCCTAAATATTAAGGAATCTGCTTATTTGTGAGACTTGCTTTTTCCTCGTGCAATTACCTCAAGTGGCAGAGACAGACATGCTCAAACCATGGTCTCTGGCCTTCCATATGTTACTTTCACAGGCCGGTTTCCATAACAAAGATATACTCCCACTTGGTCAATTTATCACAACCTCCTCAAATACTTCCCCTCCCACACATGCACTTGGTAACCCCACGGCCTCACCACGAAAAAACAGAACAGAAGCCCACCAACCATACAAAAATTATATTGCAGATTTGTAGATTAATGGGCTGATTCTGGCATCTCAATTCAAATGGATTTACAACCACTGTGTTTAGCCCTGTGTGATTTCAAATAGAATTACTTCTGATGAATTTGAATGCAAATTCACAAAGCATTAAAACAAACCATGTTTAAACTCGTTGGTTCATCAGATGCAAATATCGTGCATTAAGCAGGGAACACCCATTTATGAAAATAATGAAAACTGACACCAATATAATAAAATCATTACAGGTTTATGGATTCTGGGACTTAAACAAGCCATACCCTTGCTTCTCCTAACTGATTAAATGCTTCTTTGCAGCTTATGTTTGATCTGCAATTCAAAAATAAATTAGTTCAGTCTTTGAGCCCAGAACCTTGGAAAATTGCTAGGAGGTTCTACCTCAGATTTGTCTGGGGAAAAGAGCTGGGTAAAGGGAGGAAATCGTGGGGGCAGGGAATCGACAGCACAGGAGAGGAAGCAGTGAGACAAATCGAGGTTTGCAGACTCTACCAGCAGCGTTCACAAACCCGTGGCCTGAGCAGTGTCGTGTGAAACAAAAGGCAAGGATGATCATACTGTGGGCATTTGTGTTTCATAAAGCTGGCACAGATGGGCCTGCCACACCATGTGCTTCATTTCCATGAAACCTCAACCACCTTCACTTTGCCTCATGTTTGTAGACAAGGAGTTTAAGTGCAGAAGGATTACCCATACTTTCTGGGATTGTCCCATGGCAAGGAGCAAAAACAAATGTGACCATGTTCTAACTGATAAAGTAGATCTTTCAGGTTGTATGTAAACAGCCTATATAGTGTGGGTTTGTCATTAATCCCCCTTGTCTAATTATCACAAACATGATTTCATTTTCAGTTAGATGACAACAGCCTAGCTCAATAGTTTCCAGTAAAATCTTTGTATCTGGATAATAAATTCTTCTCATAATGATGAGATTTAAAACAGCAAAACATTCCTCACTGAGGCATGTAAAGCTGATAAAGCACTATTTTGCTGCACAATCTATGCAGCATAAAAAGTTCTTTGCTGCATCATGATCTACTCCAATTTGTGTATAAATAGCATTTGTAATAAAAGGAAATGTAACACCAAGTTTTACTTAAATAACTGCTCAAAAAGAGGTTGGGAGATAATGTAGCTAACACATAACAGCAACAAAAAAAGAAGGGCAACTGCAATAGCTCTTTCTCAACATCCTTTTTTGATTTTTTATGGATCTGTTCACACCAACATTAAGTATTTGAACCCAAATATTTAAAGAATTATATGTTGAGATGGTTTGAGGGCAGTTTGGTCCTGCAAACACCAGAAAACCCACCTTTGAAAACAACTCTCTCCCATAACTTTAACCAGTCATCCCAAGAAAGGTCCTGTTTCTGAGGGTGAACATACATAACTGAAAAGGTCTAAGAAGATGTGAAGTCCTTAAGATCTACATTTTCAAATGTGAATGTCTTGAACTGGATACCCAAACCTGCATGTAAAGAAACCATTAGCCATTTCTGAGGCATCATGCAGCACCACGCTGACCATGCCACTGACACTAGACCACAAGGGATTTGAGAAGCCTGACTGTTCCAGCATTGCAGCTATCCAGTACCCACTGTCTCCATTACCTTCTATAAACCCTTGCCCAGCAGACCAAGTACTTCCATTACTATGACAAACCCATTATTTGCGCCTATAGCTTTATCACATCCAGAGCACAGCACATGGAACAATACTGGCCAGAGATTAGGAGTAAAAAAATCTGAATTCTGCTCATTCTTTATCATTTAATACCAGTGCTCTGAAATCCATTCTGGCTTCTAATGGACATTAGGATGCTGGTTAAAAGTTACCTAATCCTGAGTCACTATGTTTAACTGTGTTGCTCTTTCCACAACCCTTTTTATGAGCACAGCCAAAAGTAGCATTTGGAATGCGCTCATTGTGTTACAGAGAGAGAGAAAAACATATGCCACATTTTCTTACTATTTCTGAAGTTGGTCCCAAAACTAGACTGAAATAGTTTCTGATTACAGGTATTTTCTGTGAACTGTGAGGCAGGTGAGGATTTGTTTTTCCCTCATGTCCTGCTGGCTAAATTCATGAGGGCTGCTGAGAAGATGCTGTAGCATTAATTAAAATTTGAACTAGTTGAAGTGATGTACCATGAGACCTTGTCTTTAAGAGTTGCTGAATACCAGATCAACCTCAACTTCTCAGTGCTATGTGCATCTTCTGGTGTTTTTTTTAATTGTATGACTGTGGGAGAAGGACAATACTCAAGGATAAAGGACCACTTTAATCTGCATCAAATGAGACTGGCCTGGTTAAACAGTGACAGAGATGTATGGATATGTAGGAAGTGCCAATCTGAGCACTCAGATGTGGAATTAGGACTTCATGTATGGTACTTATTTTAGAAAGTGGATCTCAGAGGATAGATAGGGTTGCCCACTTAGCACGGAAAACCCTGCTCCAGTTTTAAAAGCTACTTGTCACTGCAGAGCAAATGCTTCAATTTTGAAGCAAAGTGGTATGTTTGGTGCCCTCATTTGCATGACAATGCCCAGAATGCTCTCCTAACTCACAGCTATTTCATGGAAGAGGTGATACATTCCAGGTCTGAGAATAAACCCAGATCCTGTGGGTATACCAGTGCTTATGATTTTAATACTTCTCCTCCAATTCATGCAAAAGATGAGACTGTTAAAGTGGATAGTGGTTATGGGTAACCAAACTAACCTGTCATCAGTATTTACTAGAAACCAAAATTACAAATGGTAGTTCAGCAAGTCTCTAACTCCTTGATTAATTAGCTGATCATCTCATACCCACGTGTACATGCTTTAGGTGTTGACATAAGTCATGAAGGTTGCTGTGAAGAGCTATCCCAATATATTAACAAGCAAACCCAGAAAAACTAAACAATGCACAAAACACAGCACAGATACAGAATAACAGTTCATCAAGACGGACTTCGTTCGTCTCCTGCACTTCTCTCCTCCTCTCTCACAGCTTGCTACACAAAATAAATGCACTACATCGACTTACACTGCAGTACAGAATATCACAGTCTGCTCTGTTGTGTGGATTTCACTGCTGAGAAGCTGTAACACTAATTGTCAGTTTCCCACGATCAAAGTAATTTGGTTAAATAATTGGTTTACATTTACTATATTTTATTTGCCTCACAAAAACAAATGTTATAACAAAAGATCATCTGAAGAGGAGGGAATGCTATGGTGATAACACCAATATGGTGCCAACATATGGAGAAATATGTGTGTTTTGTGCACATAAACAATGACATGAAGCTTCAGCTGTTTAGAGAACAAAGCTTTACACCTGAGTTAACTTAATATTGTGATTCTGGTGTGTATGCGTATGAGGGGTGAACCTCTTCTGATATTGGATTTCGGCACTGAAATTAAAGTAATGTTTTAAATGCTGATTAACTGGTGATCATTTAAAATTCATTCTTGATAGGTGAAAAAAATTTCTTCTTTACCAGTGACATGAAGCCTCCACTCACATGCGAAACAATGGCTTCTCTACACTCAAAATCAGGTTGATGACATCATGATAACCCTTCAAGACATTCTTGGCTTTTCAGATGTTTTTCCCTCTTTTGTTTGATATAATATGTGGATTTGACCACAATTTTCACAGCTCCTCCCCCATGCAGAAAAGGAACACAGTAACTAAGTGCCTGCAGCAGTGACAGAAGCCTTTTCTTTAACCTCCCTCCAGACTACCAGGCGTTCCGAATTTTCCTTCAGCCACCAGAGTGGCTCATTTTCCAAATGTCGCTAGAACAGCTTCATTCAGAAGAGGCTGCCACTGGAGTTCCTTCAAAATTCTGCCAGAATGGCTTAAACTCAAATGTAATTAAAAGCCTCTGAAAAACTCATAAGTCAAGGGAGTGGCATAACACCCATTAATTACAGTGCTCCGTGATGTCACACCTGTGACTTATGAGAGGCTATCCTGAGGTGGGTTCAGAGCTGCTGTTCGTAATTTATAATGGTGTTTTGAAACCTGCCCAGCAAAAAAAGCAGTTTCGCATTGGGATGGTACATATCTTGTAACAGCTGATTGCATTATATAAAAAATAATATTGTGGACTTCATTCATTGGAAAACAATTGTGGCGGAACACAGGTTCAAACATCAAATGCACCATCACCAAATGGTGCACGTGCAGTGGGACCATAACCCTGTGGTAACATCTGGTTTGACTATAGCACTGCTAATGTCAATCAATGGCCAACGCTAAGAACAGAGGAAAAAAGAAATTCAGAGGACAGAAGTGATTGCTGATTTTTCCAGTGGATCCTGATGGTGACTGATTTTTAATGTTAAGACTGGAATCAGAAGATTTGCATAATTATGCTTGGCTGTACTTTCAGAATTTAAACACTTGTAAAGAAAATAAAATTCTGAACAGGTTACCTGAAATGAACAGAGGTAGGTTTATTTCCATCAGTCCTCAGATGCTATTTTTGCTAAAATATAGGGCATATTGTCTACAGAATGTAGAATTAAATTATACAGAATGATACTCAGTTTTATGAATTTGCAGTAAAAGTTGTCTGTATTTGACAGACATTTACAGAAAAAATGGCAATGTTTCTGCAACAGATTAAAACCTGCATTTTGCTTTTTTCCTTTGTCTGTTTTGAGTTTAAATGGAAACAAACCTTACAGTATAGAATTGGCTTAAGGTCACCTGTCTACAAGGGATTACTGTGTAGTTCCTTTTATATTTTTCCCCCTACTAGTTTGAGGGACAAAAGGGCAGCAGAACCCTAAGGGCTTTTTCAAATAACCTCTTTAGCAAATAAAGTCATACCCTATGTATAGAGGCCATTTCATCCCAGTCCCATGGGCTGCCTGTAGGGTAAAATACTGAATTTTTCTGGCATGTGTCACTGAATGTGAAAAAGAGGACCACTACTTACAGAAAGTTAAAGGCTGAATGAAAGAATGTGAATTTCCTTAATGCACTAATTTAAAACATTGTATATTGAAGCTGAAAACATTGACTATAAGCATCTCAGAGAAATGCTGGAATATATTTACATAAGCCATACAGAGACTCACGTATCAGCAACTGATTTACTGTGGCTTGAAAACACAACAGATTCAGCTTATCTGAAATCTTAAACAAACAAATATATTTTCTCCAGGGAAAATAAATAAAATGAAATTTGGCCTATTCTTTATGAATGCACTCTTATGATGGTATCAATTTAACATTACCATAAACATCTCTGAAATCAATTGTCAAGAAGGAATCTGTTATGCTTATATAAATTACTATTATTATTGGTTTTGCTGCTGCACTTGCTGCACCCCACTTCTGTAATTGCTTAAAAGACAACATGCAAACCCTCAAACTTTCAAGTATTCATAAGGTATAAAAAATGGTTTTAAAACAAATGATATGACAGCTGCAAATGCAGGATAACACCTAGTTACATTATAGAAACAGTGTGGATAATTACTTTTTTTCAGAAGGAAAGACCCCATGGACCACAGTCCTGTCTGAATTTTCCTGCAGTTCGGATAATGTGCAGTAATACAAATCCTGTTGTCACCTCAACCAAGTCTTTTTATCATCTATATATCAGCAAGAATGATGAGAGACGTCCCATGATTCTAACAGTCTTCCTTTGAAGGATCCACATGTTAATTACTGCACTAATTATGGTTTTTGAATAACCAAATGAAGTAAGCAGTCTATGGGAGGTACAGGCATAAAACTAAGACTGAGAAAATACTAGTTACTGAAGTCATCAGTGTAAACTGACACATTGAACATGCTTAAAAAAAGTAGAAGTAGATTTTAAAAGACAAGCATCTTCAATAATTAGGGTTCCATACAGGAAAAAGAAATGTTATTTCTTAATGGCAAGTGCATTTAAACTGTTATCTAAAGATCTGAAGGTAAGCCTGCTTAATTCACTGTTCTTCTTTTGTTATTAGGAAAACATAATTGTTCCAAATAATTAGCACTAGAGTACATCACAAGCTGACAACAAAATTATAGAAATCTTCATATTCAGATCCGTCTAGCTGGCTATTAGGAACAGTTTCTGATCATAACCCATTAGTTGAAGTGCTGTGAGTTCTTGATTGCCACCAAATAACCTCAGATATCTGCCTAAGTTAACAGCCTCTATTTATTCAGAGTTTTCTTGACAGTAAAAATTGCTTACGATTTTTACAGCTGCCACACAAAAGAACAGTATCAGATGTGTGCACTTGCAAGACTAGGTGATAAAATAATTGAAATGTGGATTTTTAGACACAATTTCAACGCCTAACTTTCTAAATGAAAAACAGCTATGGGATTTCAGTGTGCTGTAATGGTACTATTGGCTTTCCTGTTTATTAAAAATTAACATGAACACATTCCAAATCTTCCTAGTTGTGATGACCATGCTAATTAAAATAAGATTTGTTTGGGCCAAGGTTCTTTGGCATAACAGCCCTACTTTGTCCTTTTTTTTTTCACTGAGCACTAACTAATCAACTCCTAAAGATATTTCTGCATTTTATGGCTCAATCCTTCTTGGGGTTTTTTGGTACTTTCTTGTGAATCATACCAGGGCATAAACAGCTGTTAATCCATTTCTTAAACAGATAACTAGCATGGATAGCATCACGGCAAACACTACCAGAAAGTGTAGCGTATTTTTAAAAGACACTGACAAATTAATCCTCTGACAGCAATCACTGCTGTAACCCCAAAACGAAAAGAAAAAAAAAAAGAAACCAACCAAAATTAATGCACATGGTAAGAAGGGAATTGCACTCTTTTAGTTACTTATCCAGCTTCAGTGAGTGAATTATTGATAATGTAATACGGACAAAATAAAAACTTATTTAAATTTCCCATCTAATATCTTAGTTATCTATAATGCTATTTGAAGCTCCTTTCAAAATGTGGGGCTTTTTTGGGTGGTGTTTTTTTTGATTCATTTTTTTTTTTAATAATAGCTCAGTTTATAAACCTACAAATCTTTATGTCAAATCCCATGGGGAATAACTTTGATTACTAGAGTAATTAATGATGCTGGATAGTAATATGGATTTTCTGTTAAGATTTGAGTTTGAAGTTAATTAGTCTCCACATTATGATTTGCTGATTAATTACAGATATTTAGTTATAAAGAGAGATGTTAATTATTAATCTAAAAAATCATCTTGTGCAATTAACTAAAACTTTGATGTCAGTCACCACTCCCCGCGTATGTAACTTCCAAGGTGCTAATTCTATGGAGGGAGGCACACGCCTTCCCCAAAAGGTAAAAAAAGTCCTTCTGCTATCTTTTTGGTGTATATAGAGTGAACAAATTTTTCTCTTAATTTGTCAGGACAAGCCACCCACTTTGAAGCTGGACTGTAACTTAATTCTCATGAAAGTACTGATCTTTCATTGCTTATTCTTACAATACGCCTCATCTTATCACCAAAAAAGAAGGTGCTATAAAAGAAATTCCACTATGAGTCTCAACGGTGTGTACTCTTGAAATCTTGTCTTAACCTCAGAACTGTGATGTTCTGCTGACTGATGGGCTTTGTCAGTTCCCATGTTAAAGTCTGGAATGAGCTTCAGCATTGCTACAGAGATCAGTATTTTCCAGCAACAGCAGCAGCAGCAGTCTTTACCAGTGCCAAGAAAATATTAGAGCAAAACTACTAATTAATGTAACAGCTCAGTTAGAATTGAAAATCAACTTTTGTTTAAAAAGAAACCCCATCTTATCTCTTTTTTCCCCCCCCTTCTCTTCTCATCTGCAAAGAAGAAATCTTACTGTTAATGTAAAGGGGATAAGAATGTGATTAAGAAATAGGGTTAAACCAAAAAGCATCAGCAGCACACCAGTGTCCTGGAATTTACCCTAGTAACACAGACTCTGAACAGGGATCTGTTTACATTATCTCTAGATCATCTTGACAATATTCATTCTCTATTTACCTAAATGAGGCAATATGATGATATTTATTGCTCAGAATGGCTAAATATAGACTTTTCCTGAGCACTCAATATCATAGTGGGAGGTTTTGCTCTAATCTACATCTTTAAACTGACAAGCTGGAGCATTCCTAATGAATGCCTCTTTTCATCTGGATGTCTGTGTGTATTTGACAGTATAAATATTTAGCAATATCGGAGTCAGCTTGTGATTTTACCCAGATGGACTGATTGATGCCTTGGCTTGACGTTGCCAAAGACAATCCATGTAGTTATATAAGCAATTTCCCTCTTACTTCCTAAGAAGCAATTAGGTGGCCAAAGGCAGCAACCCAAAAATAGTGAGAATACTTCTGGTATCAGCTGACAACTCTAAGGGATAAATAAAATATGGTACTTAAATTATTACCACTTTACTTTCATGAATCATGGGATTAAAGCTTTCACTTCTAAAGTACATATAAATTGCAGGGTTTCTTATGTCTGTAATTTGCAAGAATCTAAGTTAAAATACCAGCTAATCAGTCAACTCACATTCACCTTGGGAAAAGTACCACCCTTCCTTGTCATTTTTGTAAATTGCATGCCTAAGCACCAATGTTATTTTCAGGGGAAAAAAGCTTGTTGTCAATAACACATATTGCAGTCTAGTTAAAACAACATTTGTTAAGGTTTAATCGCAAATGTAATCTGCTTTTAAAGTTTAGACAGAATGCTCAGAGAAATTCAAGGGACAGATAATAAATCATTTTCTCCTATCCTGGGTGTGAACAAGGTAGGCTGGAGTCTTGCAGGTGCACTGCCTTTTTCTCCTATGTGTTACAGACTCTTGCTGGTTTCCACCGACTGTTCAAAAATATAGGAACTCCATCAACTAAGAAACAAGAATTTTTTACTATCTGACTTTCAAACGACAGTAGCTGCACTTTTCGTATTATAAAATATTCCCAATGATTTTATTCAGTTTGCATCTTTGCATACACCTTGTAATTCATAATGTGCATAACAAATTGCAGAAACGAGAATTTTTAGCTGCATTTCATGCACACACATATAAAAATATGTGAATACAAAAAAAAAAAATCCTGGATACTGAATGTCAGTTTTAAATTAGCTATGCACTGTTTGTCTGTGTCGGTCTTACATGGTGTAAAATGCCTGCAATGATTATATCTTGTGCTCTTACGCATGTTAGTACTTTGGGGGGAAAGAAAAGTCACACAATATTTTTGGCAACAGTAAAATTCACGTCCCAGCTATGTTGTTGATTTCACTCCCTTCCCCAAACACCTTTAGTTTCTTTGTTTTCTATTAACTCATTCCAGTCTTTGTATGCCCCATGCAATAACCCAGGAAAAAGGGCAAGGAAGACATTATTCTTCTTGACACTAATACCTATAGATCCTGTTCTGCAGTGATACCTCTCCCTATCACGAAGTATCTCAGCAAACAGAATTCTCCAAACTCAAGAGCTGAAACCATTAATATATTGCACAGGCAAGGGGGACACAATGCCTACTGGTAATCAGATAAATACAGCAAGGCTTCTTGGGGCCTGACCATCTGCTTATGATACACAGGAGTTTTAAGTGCAGCATGCTTTGGCTACATTATTTTATTCCAAAAGGCAGTCTCTCTGATTACCTGTTTTATTATTATTCTGTAACCAGCTGGGTGCCAAATAAAAATAAATGTATACTGTTTCGTATTTATTGGATTTGATTAGTAATAAATTTGTTATTGACCAGATCCAGAGTGTGAAGGCCTGAGGCACAATCCAATGGTCTCTACTCACTTGATCATTACACCCTCCATTTTCAATCAAGCCGCATTGAATTGTGTTACTCTATGTTTTGCTTCTCAATTGTCTGGTTTGAAAATGAAGAGTCAGGGATGGAGGGAGAGGAAAGTTGATGTTTCCTAGTGAGAAAATTAGGAAAGAAAGGGAAGGCTGTCCCTTTAAGCTGGGAGATAACTACAATACGATACCAAAAGAAATCTGGTGATAGAGCGCACTGTACATGGTACAATCCATTGAACAGGTTGACGTGAGAAATTACTAGGTCGGATAAGGCAAAGTTTAGAATAAACTGCATTGTTTTACAAAATATGTCATCGGGAAAAATGCATTAACTCTAATCAGCCAAAATGGTGTGATTCATTGCTTAATTTCAGGGTACCAGGCTATAAATTACATCAGGCCTGCCACAACTAATTTTTGCAGTGGCATACCAGATGAAAAATGAAATGTCCAAGTGGCTACAAGTGAAAAGCTTCCATCTTTCTTCCACAGCTGAATATTACTTACTCTAATGATGTATAATAGCCTGCAACTACACTTAACCTGTGCATTAAACAGCAGCACAAAATGTTTACCTAGAGTTATGAAGAAGAAAACAGCAAATCAAACAAAGGAATCTAGAGTGTGTACATTAACCTCCCACATGCCAACATAATTGTCCCCTACAGATGATGTATAACACTTATTCCAAATCATACTTTTTTTTTCATTACACATAATAGCTTACACTTCAAGTATCAAAAGTGTCAAAGCATTGTGTGATAAATTGATGCCAAAATGTACCTAATTAATAAGTCTGATGATGTTTAGATTAAAACAGATGTTGGTTATGTTGTTAACAGAAAAACAGCTAATAAAAATAATTGCAACCTATATGCCTAAAAACTGCAGGTATTATTAAATAGAACAACAAAATTTGAACAGTGCAAAATGGTTAGTAAGCTTTTTTGGGTGCAAGTGTTCTTTTATGTACAAATTCTGAACAAGAGACTAAAGCAGTTCATCAGATCAGCAGTTATGAGTGACTTCCCCTTGTTTAAAATCCTTAGCTAGGCTTTACATGGAAATCATTTTTACCAGTGGTACTCTATGTGCAACAAAAACTACTGTAAGGCATGCATGCTATTATTCACTTACAATAAATAAGGTGGATTCTGTGTTGATTACATGAAAAAAAAGAAGATAATGAACTCCAGAAAGTTTTAAAATGTGATCAATTAATCCATGATAATACAAGTATCTTGTAGATACCAATGAAAAAATAAATTAGAAATAACATGGCATTTTAAAACTAGCTTTGTTCTATAAATTAAATATCATAATATTTAAAATACTTGGGGTTTTTACCCTCATGGAAAATAACTGTTTATCACTTTGCCTCCTTTAAAAATATAGTATCCAGGGAGAATCTACTGATGGAAAACCTGATGACAAAAAATTCTATCGGTCTGAAGCAACTTTTGGAGAATCTGATTAGGTCTCATGCTGCAATACTAGGTATTCCATTTTTGCCAAAGGGCCAGCTATTATTATTAACATCATTTGTCTGAATCATTACTCTGCACCTTGGTTCAGCAAACACTATGAAGATGGCATGGTAATAAATGACCGCAGGATTCTTTCCTGCTTCAGCCTGTTTTTATCTGCCACCTCTCTACCGTCAGCTCCATCTTTCTGAACCTCTCTGAATCCCCAAAAGGGACGGGGCGTCTATTTGTTTTCCACTAGGTTACCACTCTGTCTATTGTTGTTTGCACTAAAGGGTACGAATTCAATTCATTCTTGTGACATAAAAGCACTGATACAGTAAATTTTTTGCCCAAGAGAAAACACAAAGTTGCTGAATATGGGCTAAGATGTGAAGCTCTTGTATGTACGTGAAGGAGCTTTCTGAGATAGTCTTGCTCACTAAATATAGTTTTTTCTCCACCACAATCTAGACAATCACATTACAGTGTTTTTAACTTACACTAACCTTGCCATATTGGTACCTCTTGCAAAATAGTGACTGTGTAGGAGGAGTTAAGTAATGCATCTTCTCGTACCTATAAGCAAGAGAGGAAACAAAGGGCTGGGAGGTACGATAGCCAATCGGTAGCTGTAAGATTAAGTAAGCCAGTGCTTCCACGATAATCAGGGTTAGTGGAAATGGCAGATGAGAACCGAGGAAAATAAATAACCAAGGAGAAAAGACTTAAAAAGAGTTAAATAAGAAAACTGGAATGAAAAGGAACTACAGGGCATTGACTAATCTTATTTTTCTGCACATTGAAATTCACACAAATTACTTCACCTTTATTCATACCTAAACATGCCAAAAAACAATCAATCTGCCATCTCAAAGAATTGATCAAAACTGAGCAGAGCAGGCATAATGTCTTATACTTCATTCTGCAAAATAAAACCAAAACCTTTCAGAGATGTAATGGGTCTCTTTCTTTTCAATAAGAAAATATGCTTATTTTCTTCTTCAGTGAAAAGAAGTATTGAAGTGTTAGAAAATACTATATCAGACACCTCTTCAAGATTTCCCAATTACAAACATCTCGTCTGAGATACCATCCTTTTGCAAAATCATAAGCCAGATTTTATGAGATGATCCATTAACAAAAATAAATTTTGATGTCCTAATATATGTAAACACATCAGGCTTTGAGGGAATTTTAGACATGTAAATGCAGTTATAAAGCAAACTTAGCATGGCTTTTCACGGCCAAAGGCATCTTGTTTTTTCAAAATACGCTGTTAAGAAGTGCCAAACTTAGCAAACTCTACAGAAAATAGCCAAGTACTTTCTTGTCTGAGTCTCGTAGAATGCTTAAAAATAGCACTCCTAAGTCTGAAATGTTATAACTGTTTACAAAACCTGAAAGGTTGCATTATGCACGACTTTCTTTCCCATCAAAATGCTCTATGTTCATGCCAGAAGTTAAGAAGTTATCACTTGAAAATCACTGGCTAATCTAGCTTGTGCTAAGATGGATTTTTAATGAAAGTTTAATGAATGATAAATACTTGTTTCTTGATAAATGTTTAATTATGCCAATAATTACCAACTGCTGAAAACTACTGTTGTGTTAATAATGGCATTTTAGTACACAAGCAGTTTCATGAGTCATGATGCTGTTAAAGATCAGAATTCCATCTGTCTAATGCAAACTAGCAAAACAAAAGAAAAGTCTAATTAATATTTTGATACATTTTCCCTATACACTTAAAACGGATGTCCTTTTGTGAAAGAACAAATTTACTAGCTCTCTTTTTGAGAGAAGAATTAAATGTCTCAGAGCCATTATGTTATTAATCATTACTACTATTTGAACCTAAAAACTGAAAGAGAAAAAGAAATCAAGCCAGATGTAGCATATGTATGAATGCTTCTTGCTTATTTTATTTTGGAAAAGGACAGAATGGGACATTAAGGTGATGATGAGACCAAGTTTTCACCTGAAATATTTTGTAACATTCAGGTACCACACTATGTTCGCAACATTTATCTTCAGAGTTACCTAGCACGATTTTGCTGATGTCAAAAAGCCAGCCGACTGTAACCCTCACCTCTTACAAACGAGGGGCCAAGAAACATCAAATTGTCATGGTGCCTTCCAATGGGGCCAGATAAAATGGAGATTCTCTTAGAAGTACAAAGAAGATAACAATATAGATATGAAATAAATCAGGACAAAGTAAAATGGGATAAGAATATTGACATGGAAAATAAGAGATCAAGGCTTTCACTGACTAATTTGTTCCAGGATGCCTCTTAGTTTGAAAATATCTCCCATATTTGTTGTGCTCTTGGTACTAATTTTGGCTCTGTCTCTCACCTAATTGCCACAATACCTGTGGACAGCCTAGCTAGGATCCTGGCAAGGTGCACAGCCATTGGGCTTTTAATGATTGAAATATGGCTTCTTCCCTGCATCAAATCCAGTGTTAGGACATATTTTATGTATGTCCATTATCAATATATTTAAAAAGGGTTTTGATCCTTATAAGTGTTGAGTTTACATTCTTTTACAAATGTTGAGGTTTTCTTTCTTCTTGAAGCTATTTAAAATTTCAATTTAAATGGGTCTTTGCTTTTCACAGCAAAGATGGGGACAACCACTGTAAAACTTGTTTTATTCAGTAATCTTGTATCTCATGTGGGTTCGACTACGGGACCCTATAAATTATTTCCATTTCCTACATCTACAACTCTATGACACAAATTTGTTTTCTACATAAAGGAAATGTATTTTTTGAGATGGTATTCTTATTTAACATTTATGTAATCTTTACTGTGCGTCAGGATGTATTGGAGGAGTATGACCTCAACTTAACACCTTACAGAATACTTTGATTCTGAAACAATTCTTGTAGTTCTGAGAATTGCCTGACATCTTTGATTTACGTTTTTACTGAAAAATACTCTTTTTTGCAGATTGGCAGTAGTTCATAACAAAAAAGGTAGTTAAACACAAAACTAAAACATAAACTCTAATAATGAACCAAACACACTAATGAAATATCAGAAAGGAGTTTTTCGTGCTGGAGAGAGAGAGCGGAATGCTGCTACAGTTTAGCACAGCAAGCCTGTTAGCATCCATATAGCATCTGCAATGCAACACAGAAGTCAGTGCAGTGAAACTGAAAACAAAGCCCATCCTGACAAATGGCTGGTGGCTAATAACACTTCCTCCCTAAGATTAACTTAGGACAATAAAAGAACAAATGCAAAGGTATACTCACATGTATATTGACAATTTTTCCTGCAGTTGAATCATAGCAGGCTACTGTTGTAATGTTATAAAATTACCTAGATTATACAGTAATGCATGATACAATCAGTGATAGCCTTTTTGATGCTGTCATACTATGTTCTGTAGCACATGGAACCTAAAGGTGGTAATATATAGATATCAATCTCATCAATATCCTGTATTTTAAAAAGACACAAAACCCATTCATCTCCTAATTTTCTACAGGAAAGTTTGCACTCCCAGTAATCAATACCATAAGGAAACTGTCCCTTTCAACTGAGCCAAAACATTCCCGTGACCCACGTGGGAGGACAGACTCCTGTCCCATATAATGGTGGGATGGGCAAGTCAGCCCCAAATCCCATTGATTTCAGGAAAATGGTCTGCTCTGCACCTGACAAAAGACAGTAGTGTTGACCAGCTAACCTTGCCCAAAAGCACTATCATAAATCACAAAAATATCAATTTTATTATTGAAGGGATATAGCAATTTGCAAGTTTTTAAAGATATCTCAGTTCCAAGCAACTTGTCTATGAAAATCTCATTCTATTGCAATACTACAGTGAAATTTATAATAAAAAATGCTGCTTTAAAAAATCAAAGAACTGTCTTAATCCCACTGCACCCAGCCTTCATCCTGTATTTCAAAATCTTGGCAAACATTACTCCTCTTGAAATCAACAAACAAAATGCTTCATCCTGAATATCTCAGAAACAGTTACATACACGCTGTGTTAACAATAATATTTCAGGGTTTTCTGTGCTTTTAAGACATGGTAATGTATTGGTAAAAACTGCCTGTGCCTACAGTTGCTCATTACAGCTGGACTGGGTGGAGCTACATTGTCTGGAGCTGAAAGGTTGAAGATTTCTCCTGAAAAAAACGTGGTAGAGACAGCCATATATTAAAGTTTCACTCCACATAAATGGAATGTCACTCTTTCACAACTACAGTCCACTATGATAATCCTCTTGGAATGCATTAATTATCATCCACCAGATAAGTGTCAAAAGCTAAATTCCTAAAGGATTATCAATTCCCACCCAATTTCTACTGCGGCTGAATAAGGAAGAAAAGTTAGTGGAAAAAGAAGCAGCATCAAGAAGCTCTTAGTCTTCCCACAGCTATTCTCTACTCAGAATGAAAATTCTGCCTTTTGGAACAGCTCAGCCATTCATATAGCTTTCATCACAACTGCACAAGTAGAAGACAGCCAGTGACATGGTCTCTGTGTTAAAACAGGGAAGATTTTGTCCTGTAGATTCTTTCATTATATAGCAACATTCTCATTACAAGTACTGGGGAAAAGAAAGAAAACCCTTCACTGCTAGAAGGCTTCAATAAAGACCCCAAACCCACAAAATAAGAGTCTTTCTTCAAGTTAAGGCATTTTTAACCATTACATCAAACAATTTTCTACTGTCCCTTTTTTCTTTCTATGCTTTCACTTTTCTACTTTTGAAGAAACCAGAATGCAAACAAAACTCTCAAAAAGACTTCAGCAAACAACTTGACTGACTACATAAGCAGGAGAAAGCACAGAAAAAGCAGAATGATCCAAATACACGAAACAAGACCAAAAACAAGTTGTAAACAAAGTTTAACTTTTGTGAAAGAAGTTAAACAACCACACCCCGCAAAATACACAATATTTAAGATACTGTGTTGCTTTTTTAAATAAGCCTCTAGATGTATTTCACTACTTTTAATTTAGGTGCCTGTGTGCAACTCTTCCATTTGTGAAAAATCAGTCCATCCAACCTCACAAGAAGAGTATGTAATGAATTGAGATATACACACACATCCAAACACATGGATGGGTAATGCCACAAAAATCAGCACCACAAATTGCTCTGCTGATCTAACATTACAACCTCAGTACACTTGGAGACTGGTGGAGATGAGATAAAAGAATTCTTTGTTTAAAGTAGACTTGACTGCACAGAAAAGTCAGTGGCAAGCCTCTTCATGCTGCTTTTGCTTCTCAGTTATCAATGAAGTGATAGCCCTGGATGGAATTAAGCAGTATTAGTAGTGTTTTATATACAATTTATATGTTGCAATTGTTCTTAGAGGAATTTATATGTTGTAATTATTCTTGTCCCAGGCCCTGTACAAACACAGGAGCTGAGGGAAGCAATCCACTGACAGGCCTCACAGTCTGAAAACAAAATGAGAGTAAACGAATAATAGTGAAAGCATAATGCTGAACAGCTTACACATGGCCACACTGCTATGGAAAAAAAGCCTTTTATTCACCTAATGTCCTAACAAGGACATTTCAAGCCATTAAGAATATTGACCTTTTACTGCATTTGTTGCTATGACTATGGGGCACCATGCAGGTGGAAATGCTGTGCAATGAGGCACTTGTAGATTCCTGTAGCACATTTTCTATAAGTAAGAATGTCCCGGGAAAATTCCAGTATTTTTAAGTACATAACACTTATCTGTGTTTCCCCTGCAGTTTAAACTGAAATACAGTCATATAATTAGTCATATAATGTTGCTCTGTGTTGAAATCCTGCAACAGATTTCAACATCCTTTGAGACAGAAGATTTCACAGAAATATTAAATTATTACAGTAAATTTGGAATTGGTGCAGCAACTGAAATGCTGAATTGCAAGATACATTCCTTGTTTCTTCCTGTACAAGAATAGCAAGTATTTACCAGCACGCACCACAGATCAAACACCAATCAGGCTTCCACCCCACCTTCAACAGTAATAGCAGATCTTTCCACTCTCACTGAAATAGGATGAGATTCTGGGTTTTGTTTGTTTAACAGGGCTTTTTAAATGAAAACTTTGGGACATCTGTGGGTGCCTTGTATTATATTAACACATGCACCTCGCTGTCTCCTGTCTTAACAGTGTGTTGTCACATTTGCAGTTTGGGCAAGACAGAATTGCTCATCTTCCCCTCACAGCCCATCTGGTTTCTCCCAAGCTGCTCAGGCGACAACACTCTAAAGAAAAAGCGATGTTATCAGGGGCACGTACCAATATATATCACATATTGCAGCATGTTTTGTCATTTACAATGCATCATAAAAAGTTACATTGCATCTGACCTACAACATGATGTAATGTAAAATGACATGCTTACATTGAACAACATTACATTACTCAAAAATCTGTATTTAAAGAAATAACCATGGGGAGGGGTGTCTATTTATTTATTTGGAATGCTATAAATTTTGATAGACACTAAGTCAGCCAAGAGAAAGGGGAAGGTGGAGCAACTAAATATTTAACTGTGTGGCTGCTTAGTCACTTGTTAATGTTAATTTTTTTACAAACAAAAAGAATTAAATAATATACAATGAGATCTGTTGTACATTTTTAATATTAAACACAACAGATGATATAATCACAGAAATAATACCAGTAACTTTCAAGGTGTAAAACTGCAGTCAATTTTCTTCATGTTTTACTATTAAAAAATGTAACAATCAAGCTGTAAAAATGCATTTAAAGGCTTTCTGTTGGATTTTTAAGAGCAAGAGTGGAAAGCAGAGTGCTCTGTACATTCCACAGATCTGCTTTTTAAGAATCAACATGGTACACACCATGAGAACTGTCACATTAATAACCCTATGCTGATATTCAAATTTTCTGTCTTAAGCTAAAGAAAGATTGAATACCCTGCTGTTGTGTGGCTAAGATTGAAGAGGTGTCTCACTGACATTGTTCAAAGTTTATGAAAATATATGAATGCTCAAATGTCATTGGCTTTGCGCCTCCAACAGACTGTGGTTTTATGAGAAATCAGTCTTTTAATCAAAATGACTGAATACCTTAAGGTCGAATCCAAAGATATCAGTTAATATCTAGAAACGTGCTATTTCTGCGTATTTTGCCAAATTTGTGGAGCATTTTAAAGTGTTAATTTGTGCATCCCATATTGAAAATTGATCTTGAGTTTTAGCTTTTTGTCAAGCAAAAACATATGGTTACAAGCTCTATGCATTTTATGTGACGGCTGTTGAAGCTGTCACATGTGCAAACTTGATAACCGATGTGACACATACGCAAATAATTTGCTTGTTTAGTAACAATTCAAAGATTCATTATTCATGCAAAAACACGTTGCTTTTTAAAAATGATCAGATGGAAGTAGTCTTCATTTTGCACAATCAAGTCTCATTGGTGTGCAAACACTGATAAAATAAAGCTGGGAACTAAGTGATATTAAAACAAATCCAAGAATATGGGTATTCTCAGATAATTATTGAACCAGATGGTGTTTTTTGTTAATTCTGCCATCAGTCTGAGAACTTGATGTCTTACATCTGCACTTGGTAAAATAAATTTTGCCACTGACATTATTTCAGTTTTCTTAAAATATTTCAATCAATTTTACACCAAGATTTGCAAACATCTGCCATTCTACATGACTGTGAGATGAAATTATTTGAAAAAAAATCTAAAGAAAACTCTTATGCTAAATTTAACTTAGGCTTAGCATTTCTGCTGCTAAGCTGTCTGAAATACTACTTTATTAATATTATAAATAAAATGCTAACCATGTGCCAAAATACTGCTACCTTCAGTTTTGCAAGGAAGAATCTATATTAACCATTGAAGAGCTGCAAGTTCATTTGGGGCTGCCATCTTAGGATTTTATAGTCCCTTTACTTTGTTCTTAAGGTTAGAGGTTAGAACTTCAGTGGGCTGTAACTAATTAAAACTCCTTCCCTGGCCTCTGTAAGAGTAAATAAACAAACAAACAAATCTGGAATATGTGACCAACCTATTTAGATCTCCTTTAAATTGGCGGATATAAAAACAATCCAAACAGGCATTCAACCAGCAGCTATGTTATTCACCCTAATAGAACTCCTCATAAACATTATCACTCAAGTATTGTACCTCATAAACAGATGTGCTCAATCACTTATGCACGGCTGACACCATATACAGCACTTAGATACTTCCTTTCTGTGATCTAAATCACAGCATTTCTTGAAAATTCAGCTGTAACAGGCAATAAAATTGTAGAGCTGGCTTAACTACTACACTGCTCTACTACAGCAAATCCCAAATAAGATTCGTTTCACATATGATAGAATAGATAATCTCCCCTTTTGCCAGTAAATGCATCCTCTGCGATACAAGCTGCACCCTAGCAATCATCAGACCATCAGAGGCACCATGTGCGATGGCATTTCATTTATACCAAATATCGTAATTGCGTGAACTTATTTATGAATTCTGCAACAGCTGTGGGAAAATCCCTACTGCTTTCTCTAGTTGGTGAGGTTTTATTATGGTGCTTTGCTATTCTAGCACCTTTGTGTGAGTAACACAGCAGAGCACTCCTGACGCAGCACACCAGTGCGAATCTTCTGTAGCATGCACTCAAGCCACGTGCCTTTGATTCCCAGTCCTACCCTCCTGCTCTCTGGTCTGAGAGGAGGAGGCAGGAACACCTCTGAGTAGGATGGTATTTAAGAGAGAAATGACTCTTTGCAGAAGGATTAGGAAACCCACATGAAAATGTGCCGACTTTCTCTGACAGGGATCCTTCATAAAAGCCTCCTTCAATGCCTTTTACTTGATGAGAAACGGGAGGGATTGCCAAGCGTTGTCTGCAAAAGGAAAAGTTCGAGGAGAACTGGTATGCCTGTCTGCATAAGCATAATGTTAGGATAAGGCTGTTTCTCTAGAGACAGATCCAAATCTCCTTAAGTGAAATGTCCTGTGGTGCAAATGTCCTGTGGTTCACTGATTTATCTTGCCGTAAAATTAAAAGTACAGGATAGTACTCCTCTAAGATTTGTTTACTGCATTTAACCTGACTGATTGGAGGGTACCATGACACAACCCTCACACCAGCATTTTATTCCTCAGTGCTCTCACCTGCAACCCACTCTGGGGAGAATCCAGAATTCCCCATCAGTTTACAAGCAAAGGTTGTCTTTGAACAAGAAATCAGAGTACTCTAGAAAGCAAAAGAAAAGAGGCACATGGGAGCACATCTGTGACCAGATATTCCCTGACACAAGGTTGGGACACATTGAGGGTATGCAAATCCAGGTTTAAGAAGTGCCCCAGCATCCCCAGTTACACGTAGCACGTCTTATTTCCCAAGCTGAGAACAACCAAGCTGGGGGTGAATTATAAAAACTAAAGACACACTCTTCAAAAAAAAGCAGTGAACAATCCATCTTTCCCAAAAGTAGAAAACACTACCCATTAGGATATTTTAAATCAGTTTTAAAATCATTCACATGGCCTTTTTTTAGAGTACAGAAGCCTATGCTTGTTGACTGTTTTTTGTATTGGTCTTTTTTTTAATCTTTTGGTTCCCTCTCATAGCTTCAGGCATGCAAGCTGGACAGAAGCGATATGAATAAATGTATTAAAAATATACTCAATATATTTTGAGGTAAACAACATTTTATTATCACTAGGCAGCTAGTTTAAAAATATAGACATAAAAGTTAATTTGTAGATATTAATTAAATACTATTTTAACATTATTCTCATCCAGGATCAGACAGTTGGTTTAAAAAAAGTAAAAAAGACTGATATGGAATGTCTTTTTTTTCCCTTTTATAGACTTGGCAAAGACCATCAGTTTATGGCCTGTTTCGTTTCTTGCCAGTAGACAGTACTGAAAGTTATAAAACTAAAACAATTGCTTTCATTTATATCTTTTCCTGATTACTCTGATAGCTGAAATGTCTGAAGAAGTTCAGAATCTGTAAAGCCTGTCACATTATAGAAACATGTCTCTTTAAACTAAATGTGAAATTCCAGTAATTGAAGTGATAAATCTACTGTTTTTGCTGGGGTACTTTTGATGAGAACTATAGTAGTAAATTAGAAATTATTCTCTGCTGTTATATCATGGTAAAAGCCTTTCCATTATCTGTTGTCAGTCACTAGGTATGGGCAAATAACTCAGTTGTCAATCTAACTGTGAAACCTTAAGTTCTGGGAATAATCAATAAGGAAAAAAACCAAAAACTCTCTATTATCTTCATGTAATTCTTTAGACAACTTGAAGTTGTTTTTTCCCTTTTTATTTCTGCACATCTCATTTATTCACAGATATATTGGATATCTTAGAATATTTCATTTTTTATAGCAAGTTTCATGTCAGCTCGTTTTCAAGTGGTATATGAGAGTTACATTTCAATACGGGTAAGCAGCTCTACCTATATGTCTATATGCAATTTTACACACGATACAGACTTAATTAAATTAGCAGTAAAAGCCACCTACATTTTATTATTGATTTTTCAGCTATACTATTTATTGCCTAATATTTCTATTTTAAAAGTCCATGATGTTTTGCTCTTTCACGGGTTCATGTAAACACCATTTGAAAGGCCACAATGAATCTGAACATGAATACAAAAAACAACTATTATATGCCACATACTTACATTGCAATCTAGATGGAGTGGGAAAAAAAAAAAGGCAAAAAATGCAAAAGCAATCACTTCCATCAGTTATGCCAAACCTTGGAAGCTTTGCTTGGTGCAAGAGACAAAAGAAAGCAGTTCAAGCAGGTCTTAGCTCTGACACCTACTTGCTCCTTGGTCACTGCTTATGTCATGTAACCTCTCCTTTCCTCATCCTATCAATAGTTAAAATAGAAGAACAAAGTCCCAAAACAAATCCAAACTCAACTCATGATTACCAGCTGGACTGAAATGAATTTTGGGAAAGAAGTGTGGCTGGAACTACCAGCCAACTATTTTTAACATTTTTAAAACCTATTACTTATGTAAAAGAAGGCTGGATTAAATGCTTGGAAGAGTACTGAAGCAATATTTTCCTATTCTTGTTTACATATAAATTGTTCAAACCTTTTTATCTAGGATTAGTTACAGAACAGGGCCTGAAATATGCAATCAGAGAATGTTTAAGTAGAGTATTTTTTCCTTCCTGATTTTACCATTTAATGGAAATAGGTGTCATTTGTGAAATTTGGATATAGGTATGAATTCCAAGTCCTGGAAATTTAAGAGGTTCAGATTCAGGGTTCTGAATCAGTCTCAAGTTTATTTTATGTATTTTAGAGGGAAAGAATTATTTGCAAGTAAGAGGTGAAAATGACTGTTTCAGCTGTGAGTTTGACCTCCTAATATTAGAATAGGTGAAAAAATAACCATTAAAGTATTTGAAACTTAAACTAAATAAATCAAGGAGAACCAAAGAAAACAAATACAAAACTATGCCTAGCAATTTTCTCAGTAACTACTGAGAATACTAACAAAATTTAATATATTTATAGACTTCAATTTGTGCCCTTGGAAAAAATGCTACATAAGAAAAAAACCCAACCTGCTTGTAAAGGAAGAAATTCTTGGATTGTTCCACTTTAAAACCAGATTCTACCAATTTAATATTGTACAGAACAACTTGCTTTGGTACCCAAAGAAGAAAGTCACAGGCTAAGGCATAAAATACGAACTACTAGTCCAACTTCCTCTTTGGACTTGCTTTTAAAGAGAGGGGGAAAGGAAAAAGGGAGAAAATGAGAAAAAAGAGATGAAGTAAAAATTTGAATGGGAAAACCAGTATTTTTCTTGATGGAAAGAGGTATAAGGGACTACAAGAAATGCAATATGAAAAAGAAAGTTGAGGCTGAATTTAAAATTCTTTCTAAAATACTCAAAGGATTGGTCTCTTGCCATGGTCTTGTGCATATCAGAAAGCTTTATATCTCAATTCACCTAGTTACAGGGAACTGTACCTAGGTGCACTAGAGTTAATCCTAGAACACAGGTGCACTTCACTTGCTTTAAATTAGGTTTACACTAATTTAACTACACACTGTACATTATATGATCATGAAGATAAGGAGAAAAAACAGAGAGGGTGGAGAAAGGAGAGATTAAATAAACACAAGCAATCAAATTCACTGTACAGTGAGGAGATAATTCTGATTCTTCAGTAAAAAGTGAAGTAAAGGAAAAGAGAAACATGTCAGCTCTAGTCTGAGATGAATTGCAGAGGAGTTTCAAAAAAGGAATGAAACAAACCAAAAATGGGATGCATGAAGTCCAGTGCATCTCAAGGAGTCTCTGAAGTTCTTTTCGCCTTTCCTCTTTTGTGATTATCTTCTACCTAGCTAGCAGGGATATCTGTAAATCCATGCTTTCTAGGACACTGTCTGAGACCACCACAGCTGATTAAAAACACAGCTTTGTGTAGGCCCACCTTTTTTTTTTCCTCAATTTGCTTTTAAAAAATAGTCACTTTGCAGGTTAGATAAAGCTCACACAAAGCTTAAGAGAAGACTGAAATCTGACTATCCAAACTGCATTCTACAGGATAATTCTGTTTGGCTTGGGAAGGTATGTCCCATCACATAGCATAAAAGGATTTTCTTGCCATCTGGCTCCTGAATAAATTGCTATACTATAACCTAGTGTCTATTTGTCACAAAGTTTGATAGTCTGGTTTCAGTTATATCCTGTTTTCATTTTCTAATTTTTCTTCATGCTGTCTGTGATTTTCCATGACTGGCCCCTGTCTGGTGATGCTCTTTGGAAAGTCTGATAAAATCCATGCCAGCTATTTTTTCATCATGTGAAATCAAAAGAGTAGAAAATCACCATTATTAAAAAACCAAACTAAAATCAAAATGTAATTCAGATGCAGCAAGATGTTGAAAATTTGCATGTATATACTATGTACTGTTAAAAATACACCCACATTTGAGACTGCAAAGAAAGATTAGAAAACAGAGCTAAATTACTGAAATTCACCTCTCTGCAGATTCTGCAGGCAAACTAATGAAGTTCTGAAGTCTTTTCTGAAGCAAAATTTATTGTATAAAATTTTATTCTGTTGAAATATCATTAATAACCATCATGACACCTACAAAAACAACACCCTTCCTGTAACACAATACCTGTAATCATGTTCATACATTATAATGTAGGACTGAAAGGAAATTTGGACTGTTACAGATTAGAAAATGCACAAAATTAAGACCAATGCATTCGAAATGTATCAAAAAAGATGTACAAAAGAAAATTTTTCACAGATAGAAAACATTACGATTATAAAATTACTTGTATCCTTATTGTGGCAGTAAACATGGAGACTTTCAAAGCAAAAACATTAGCATCTATTTAAACATTGGAATTTTCAAAAACTGCACTAGAAAAAACCAATTAACTAGGTAATCTTTTTACAACACATAGTATCTTACCTAAATAAACAACATATGCTTTCTGAAAGCATAAAATAGAAGAAATCATGGCACAAAAAGGAAAAAAAAATGTTCAAAATGATAATGTCTCTTCATAGGTAGGAACAGAGAAAAAACAAAGAAAACAATAAAATATTGCGCAATGAAGACTTCACATTTTATTCATCAATAAACAAATTTTACAATGGGAAATTATGATATTCACAGCCAGTGGTATTCTGACTTAGATTTAGTCCTTTTCAAGTCAAGAGAAAAACTTGGGATGACTAAGGCTCCACTCAGCGTTAGAATCCAGTTCATAGTTTGGCCTGCTCAAAACTACCCTAAAGAAACACGGCTTTGAAGAAGGTCTCTTACAGTCAGTATTAACAGTTGTTGAAATTTATTTACTCTCCTCAGTTCTATTTGCCTCAGGACTTGATTTCTGATCCACTTCAGATCCCCTACATGCTGATTTCACTTAAGAGATGGACTTGATGATCCTTGTGGATCTCTTCCAACTCAGAAAATTCTACAACTACTATCTGTAACTTCTGATTATTTTTTTCTTTATATTCATACCTTAACTGGAAAAAAATCCTTAAGGATGTGAAGTTTGTATGCCAAAATTTACATGCATATGTCTAAACCATAGTCCCAAGCAACAGAACAAAGCTTATGTTGTAAAATGAATGACTTCAACTTTTGCAATTCCTATTTTTCAAAGTTTAACAATGGCATTATATTTGAATAAACTCAGCTTCAGGGCAAAGAATGATTTTACGGGGTTTTTTCTTCTCTTTTGTCTGATGTCTAGAGAAGGTACATGAAGTTTCTTGAGTCAGCTTCTTTCTTTTTTGTGGCGATTTTCTAGATTTTTACCTCAGACATGATGTTAAGAAAGTCAAGTTTGGTCTTGTTGAGCTTGGCTGAAGGACAATGGAAAAATACAGAAGGCAACAAAACCCTTTGGAATCCAAATTCAAGACAGTATCTCTTCAGGCAAAGTTGGGCTGCAGACTCCATGTTCTGATTTTGGGATGGTTAGGGGCAAGCTTCACACAACAATAAAACTGAAATCTTTTGAACTGTCACTCAGGCTTTAGGTTCTGGTTTATAACAAAATCACAGCTTTACAAAATTACTTTTTTTCCCTCTTAGTCATGAACAACTGAATATTTTTCATGACTTTTCTTACCTCTAAACTGCAGCTGGCAGAGCCAGATCTGATCTTGAATAAAAAGGGACTTCTAAACATCTATATCTCCATATGAATACCTAACAAACGCCCACCAGATCTGAAAATGGGTTTTAAATCCTTCTTTAGTGAAGACACCCTAAGTAGTAACCAATTTAGGTTCTAGTTCTTCCAGTTAGACACTTCACTGTATGGAATCACTCACAAGCCATTGCCATTGGTAAATCTGTTCAGTTGATACTGGCAAAGCCTACCCAAAATAAACCTTTAAAGCATAACTTTTGACCTGAAGTGAAAATTTCAGTGCACTGTATTTTACACTACTTAGAAGCAGATTTCCTAGGTACATCTGAAAAAAAATTGCTGTAAGTTTTTACCTACTGAAGATATTAGCACTTTCAGTTGCACCCACAACTTGAAAATATTCATGAACAGAGTAGGCCATATTCTCTCTACTTCTTTTGCTGTATTTAATACAGAAAAAAAAAAACAAAAACCATCAGTGATCTACTTCTTTAATTTAAAATGAGGTATTTAGGGTTCCATCCTAAAGTGTCCTTTGCTTTGCTCCTAGACTGACTGAAAGACAGTGCAACTTACAGTATTTGGGTACTCTCCAAAGTGAGAGCCCCTCTTACACACCAGCATTATTCAAGGACTGTTTAACCACATGCCACTGGAAGAAACAAACAGTCTAAAGGGACTTTCCATTAAGAAATCTGGCAAACATACAGAAAAAGTAATAAAATATTAACAAGTTTTTAAATCAAATTCTTTTATATGTGATTGGACTTTATTCTATGAACAAGTAGCCTGCTCTCCTGCCTCTTTTAAACAGACCTACTCCCTAAAATGCAATGGATATCTCTTGAGTACATACTAGTAAATAGTACATTCCCTTTTTTTCATGTACTTTGGTCACAAGTGAAACAGCTACTCTGATCACATTATATCCTTAGATTATGGAAACTGTTATACTAATTGTTATACATGATAAATAACTAAAATCATTGGGTATTGGTGGCTCATTGTGGTGATTGCATTATCAGTTCCCTCAAGATGTCTTTCAAAATCTCTAGAAATTGAGCCAGATATCATGTTACCAATTACACTAATAGTTTATTTTCAGAATTTTTTTCTCTACATACACAAACTTGTTGCAGTGCATGATTAGGGTTTTTCAACTTTGTATAAGTTTCTTGTTTCTTGTAATGGTACGTTCCCTTTTCTCCCTACCCTCCCCCACTCCTTGTCCTCGTGGTGTCTTCCTAGCCCAGGCACCCACCCACCTCCATTGTCTTTGTCAAGTACCCAAGCCCAAAGCCACCCCCTATCCCAGGAAGGTACTTAAGGGGTGAGAAAGGGCCAGTCGGCCTCTTGGCATCTCAGGTACCTCCTCTCCTGCTGTTCCTGTTCCCTCCTTGCCTGCATGTGGACCCCCCAAACCTCTGCTAACCCCACGCCGGACTTTGCCTATTCTTCCAAGACCTCAGACCACGCTGCCAGGCTGAGATCAGAGCAACCCACAGGACAATCGTTGGTAACTATCCCAAGAGCAGGGCTAGCCAGTAGCAGCAGCCCCGGGGACATTTACACAAACTAACTAGAAATCTCCTTAGGTTTAGGGAAGTAATGCAGCCCCCATGCCAACAGAATGATCCCAGGCTTAAACACTGATCATCTTTTATCTACAAAACTGTCCCCTATGAGGGTACCTACTGCCACCCAACAAAGTAGTAGTACATACATGCACAGAATTTTGGCCACAAATGCCAAATTAAATGCCAAGCACACACTTTCAAAGATATTTTAATTTGTGTCTAATAACACAAACAGGCTCCACAGCAAACATTTTTGTCAGTTTTTGACAAGAATACTCATCTATTGTCCTCTAAAAACTTTTATTTTCTAACAGAAAATCACTTAAAATGATTCTTTGGAAGTAATCATCACTGGTACTCATCTTACATTTTGCAGGAAAAAAGAAAGAAAGCTGCTTTTTTATTCTTTTGTATATCCTCATAAGAGAAGCAGTACATGAAAACTGAAAGCTAGTCTGTAACAAGTACACTGCTGAGAAACTCCCATCCTGCATCTCCACTCAATACACTAACAAACACTAATTTTGCTGAATAAATAAAATGGGGTTTGTATATGCAGCTAGGGAGCTTAAAAATCAGCAAGAGCACTTCCAGTTTCATCCTTTGAAATCTGAGTACCAGAGGAGGACAGCCACATCGGTTTAGAAACAACCATCAGTTTATCCTTCAGACTTGTGAATGCTATTTCTTACAGGGAGATTGCCACACTGCTACAGCAAGCCACCATATTTAATTGTTGTTCAACTTCCTGTGTTTAATGGTGGTATAAAAAAGAAAGCAAGACTAGAGAAAAATAAGAATTTTACTAAGCTGTTATTGTCCCCTCTGGTTTGCTTCCAGGCCCCTCAAATTCAATCCATGTTGTTCTACTTTGAGGATGTTTTTAGATGCATTGAAGTGCACTTTGACAGATCCTTGAAGCACAACAAGGATTGAAATGAAGTTGCCTGAAGATATTAGTAATAGAAATCTCTGACACAGAACTGCACATTGAGAAATTGCTTGATACTTATTAGAAAGCATCATGTTAATACAACACTGCTAATACAGAGCTCTATGAGAAAGATTAATAAAATTTTGTTAAAAGAATTCACGAATGAAGCAGCAGGTTTGGGGAAGTAGGAAGGGACATTCAAAAAAGACATTCATAAATACTTAACAGGCAGCAGCCTGTCCTTCAAACTCCCCAAAATAAAGCAAAAAACAACCCTAAAGTGCACATTTACATAATCATTTACAGATTTACAGTTACCTGCCCTCCCATCCTTCACCTCTTTCCATGACATTCAGAGAAATAAAAGGAGGTACAACTATAAAAACATTACTTTTCCTATTTTAGCATCCAAATTCCAGAGAAATTGGTTGCAGAAAAAAAAATGAAAAGCATTCTATAAATATTTTTGCTTCTAGATGAGGATTTCATAAGTAAGATTTAGGCCAAAAATACTTGCAATAGGTAGGTCATTAATTCTTCCCTATTAAGGAAGTTTATAATGGAAGTACAGACAGACCTTCAGCTATCATGGACCAAACAGCAATAGCTCAATAAACCTGGCAACTATTTAAGATACCCTTATGGGATGACATTTTAAAGAAAAAGGAGATTCTATCACTTATGGTCGCCAATCTAACTGAAAGCAAATTTCCTTTCTCCTCAGTAGATGTTCTTCCCAGTAGAGATGGCAGGAAAATGAGGAACAGTTAGTACTCTAGCTCTCAGCTCTTGAGCGTGAAATGCTCTGACCTACGTGAGACCACACAGCATAAACACGAATCCATGAGTGCTAATTAACTCACAACTGTCTGGCTTTCACCTCTGGCAAATTTTTGCAGTGGCATAATTAGCTGTAGCAGACCAAGTCCTTCCTCTTGTTTACATGTGTTATCTAGAACATCAATAGTAGCAACTCAGTTTTGCCGGGGAGATGCTGCCCATTAGCGAACAGGATTTAGAAATAAATACTAAAATTAGGCTTTTTGTGGACAATTTGCAGGAGGAGGTAAAGAGTCAAAATTACAGGATGGATGCCTCATATGGTACTGCGAGTATGGGAGAATGGCAGACAGACAGAGGATGTAAATGCTTGCAGGCACCTGCTATTTAGATGTTCTACAAAGCTTTACTGACACAGCTCAAGCGAGATTGCTGCTGATTCCCTGCTCCTAACCTGAGCTAAATTCTAATATATTAGAAGAAGTATGTAACATTATTTTTCATGCAGACAAACAGAAATGAATCAGCTCACCTGCCCACTGGTGATATTTGAGATGCTGAAGTCTATTTGAGAGGTCCACTTGGGCCAGACAGGCCAGGGAAGGCACTGGAGAGTCAGTGGCAGCTTGGAGGTCAGCTCAAATCCAAGCATGTGAGCTGTGCGTGAGCAGCCCAGCCAGGTGCCTGTATGTATGAGGCTAGCACAACTCTAATTGTGACCAATTTTTAGAATCCAGGTGCTGGTTGCAAGTATTAACATACTGTCTTATTTCCACAGATTGTCTGAGCAGGCACATTTTTTACATTCAAATTGCTCTACACAAATCTCAGAATATGTTTAAATGAAGAACAGGAACTCTAATTTGCCATATCTAAAAGCTATAGTAAATGGCATGATGTCTTAAAATAAACATTCTACATTTAAAAACAGTTTGTTATTTCTTTAGAAATCCTGTTCACAATAATTACTGCCTGTGATGAGTGGGATCCTTAACCTGATCCATGATATGTTATACTAGATGCTGAAAGTTGTTTTAAAAATTAGTACTCTATTGAGTCTTTTACAATAGTAAGCTTTGTTAACACAGGACTACACTGTTTTTCCTGGCAAGTTAGGATAGTGTGATTCCTCAGCCACGGGTATGGGAACTATCCAAAACTGGATAGTCCTGTAAAGACTAAAAAAGTGCCAGGTTCACAACTTTGTGAAGTTTCAAACAGGGAAGACATTTTGGGAAGACAGAACAACTGGTATCTGTCAGAAGGTCACGGTCAGAAGTGGCAAACTGAGAAGAAAAAATGACTGTTAGGAGTGATAAGTAATGGAGAGGGAAGGGACTAAAAATGTAAAGCAACTCATAAAGTATCTGTGTAAAAATAGGCTAGACAATGAAATAATGGTGATAACAAAGAGGAAAAAATGTAAGAAGAAACAGACTGGAGGAGTAGGAAGAAAGTAAAGGAGAAAGGCTGGAGAAACTATTAACAGCAGGAAGAACATTCAATCAGGAGGACAGAAATAGAAAAAAAAAAAGAGAAAGTCTAAAGAAAAAGCTAAATGAGTAAAAACAGAACAGGTGAAAGGAGTGAGTAATGAACTGGCAGAAATGACAGAGGTAAGAGGAGGTATGAAGGCAGCCCTGTCAGAAAAGCAAGACTACTGTGAGAAAGANNNAAAACCACAAAAAAAAAAACGGAGGGAGAAAGAGTTGAGGGAGGAGCCTTAAAGAAGAATGGAACAAATGTACCAGGTGCTCTGGGTTCAATGTCAGAAAAGTGTGACCACTTCATGTGAGCATACTACTTGGTTTAAAAAAAAAAAGAGAAAAAAAAAAGAAAAAGAAGAGAAAAAGACAATAAAAGCAATATAAGCAATAGCTATCATTAGAATCTAAATTTAATATGATTTGTTAATTTTTTCCCTACTAGAAGGTTAAGAAATCCTTTCAAGACAGTTTTTGTTGGTAAAAATAAAAATTTTCAGATGCAAACTTGTCTGGTTTTGCCTAATTTGCTAAAAGCTAATGTTCAATTAACAAAATACAACCCAAGTTTGGAAAAGGAATGAGTTTCTCCAAACAAAAAACTACATGCATTCAACAGCTCTAAGTAAAATGGTAAGGCCTTTTGTCTTAAAGAGCAGAAATGCAACAGAAACAAAATATAATAAAAAATGAAAATCCAGGTACAGGAATTATGTATTTCATACTGAATAATTATTTCTGTACTGCCCGTAAATCCTCTCTGGTAAGCTGTGCATCTAAAACTCATCGAACTGCCAAGGGGTAAACGCAGCTCCATCCATCACACAGCCACTTGACAAATACATTCCATAATAGAAGTTTATTTTTATGGGAGGCTGAATCAAGGACTTTCCCATGCATACAAAAACTTGTCAAAATTATTTATGAGTCTTGCTGAGACACACAATATGTCATATCAAACTCCTATTTTCCTTCCAAGCACAGACTGTCAATATCTCTGCTACTATCAATAATGTGGAACACCGCTGCTATAGGCCCTCAGGATTTTGAGGTCATTTGCCCATCCTAGGCTGCTGCCAGACTGTCTCTAGCTGCAATGCAGCTGAGGAGAGGTGCATTTACAGCCTCTGCAAGGTGTAGTTAAGGTAAGCACTGGGGACTGCAATCAAAGGCTTTGCCAACATAAAACAAAATGGAAACACATGTTTGAAATATTACAGTTGATTATATCTAGAGTTATGAAAATAATGAAAAACATTGCACTGGACTAAATTAGAAAATCCAAAAGCTTACCAGCATTTTCTGGCATAATTAAACAAATAATCACTTCTGATGAATGTGTTTGCACCTTTCCGAGACTATGCTAAGGAAAATCCTCACACAACCAGGCTATTAATATCCTTTCTGACCAGAAAGTTAGTTGAAAATCTCACAAACTTTGATAATAAGGAGGTAAAACTCCTGAAACAGAGTTTATTTAGTACAATCTGTTTTGTTTGCAAAAGAATATAACAAGTCTCAAAGAAAATACCATCATTTTTGCTAATAGGCCCAAGCATGGTGCAAAAAGCATTTAGATTTCTGAAGGCAATAGCCCTACACCTTGTTTAGCCATATTAAATAATTTCAGCAATATTAGTTTTTCTGTGGGTTGTTTCACAAATACTACATAATCACAGTGTATCCTGCCTGAGATATGGCTGACCTTGACATTAATATTTTGAACCTTTTTGGTTCCAGCCCTTTCCTCACCATGCTGGACTACCCCTTTTGCCTCTCCTGCTGTCACCAGCTCTGCACCAATGTCTCTGCTAATCCACCTCTGCCTGCAGGTACCTTAGGTACCTTGGTGCAGCACTTCTCTTCCCGGGATCATGATGCAGAAACATCCACAGTGGGCCCCAGAGCCAGTGTGTGTCTCACAAGACTTTTGTGCTTGGGATACAGGCTGCTCACCTGTAACACACTCCTGCCTTGTCACCGAGGCATGCCTCACCATGGGAACCACTTGCACACCACTGGGAGAAACACTAACTGGGCCTTCCTTACAACAGTTTAAAGAGACTTAATTTTTTCTCTAGTTAAAACTCTCCACAGCGCAATAAGTGGTGACATTATTACAACATATCTAAAAACTCAGCTCAACAAAAACAAACTGTGCTTGAACCAATAGCTACAACTACTTGACGAAACACACAGACAAAAAAGGGCCCTGTTTCTAGGCTGTGCAACAGATCCCATCTCGTGATGGATTTGCTCCACAGTTCATCTACTAAATGATTATGGGCATAAAGAAGAAAGGGAGATTCACAAGGCACATGGCAAGAGGAGAAGTTCTCAAAGGAGAAGTTGCAGGTTCATCTCAGCCCAACAGTTGCTGGATGTGAAAGACTGACATTTGGGAAGTCACTGAGCCCCCGAATCCTGTTAATCTTTAGCTGCCCATCCATGAAGGATAGCATGCTCCAGGTATAAACTATCCAAATCTGAGAGAAAGAATTTCTTCAATGAAAGCTCACAGCGGGAGATTTATTTAGCTATCCCCTCAGACTCAACCATCATAGTAAAGGAGATCACACTGACACTGGAATTAGCTTTGAAGGAGCTGTCTTGGGTATTGGAAAGCGTGTGGTGGCAGAAGCACAGAAATCTGTGAAAAAATCACACTGTAAAGGCAGAGGTACAGTGCTGCCAGGATTACATGTTTCCAGTATTGCATGCAGGACAGCAAAACATGCTGACATGACAAGTTACTTTTGCAAAGCCCTGTGTCTTCAGCAATAAATATCACAAATGTCCATCCAATGGCAGCATTGTCCCACCCACTGAATTTGGTTTTAGAGCAGCTGGTTGGGAAAAGCGCATAAGGCACTAGGCACACATGTAAACCCTTACAGGCTCACTCTCATCAGTGACACATCTACCTAAAATCTTATTTTCCAAAAGGTATGGTACCTGCTGTGATTTGTACAGATGGACAAAAGAACATCCCAGATGAGTTCCTTTACTGTTTGATGGGCTGACAATATCCATGCACTCAGTTAACCTACTGCAGGGTCAGTTTATGGATCTTGAGAACCTATGTATAGCCTGGAAGAGTTCTCCAGCTGAGGTCCATAGGGTGGACTAACGCTTCTCACAGGACTGTACAATGCCAGTCCCAGGAGATCAGAGACTATTAAATTCTACCATCTCACAAATCACCAACTTCTTTAAGTGCTAGCATAAAACCTTGCTAAAATAATAATAAATAATGAGGAACAAGACAATAATTTGATTGTCAAATTAGAGCTAACCTTACAGAAAAGAATACAAAAAAAGGATTTTTCATAATTTTTAATTGTTCCACTGGAATAGGTTTGCATTGTTGTCTTCGATTTTTGCGTGCCCAGAGAGAATTTAGAGAAGGCTATTTACAGCCAAGTCAAGGGGAAAAAAAAAAAAAAAAAAGCACCGGTAGCTCGTGTGAGTATATCCAAGTTTGTCCAGAAGATGCATTTCCAGTACTTAAAACTCCTCAATTTTCTTACAGCATAAGGGCAACAGAGCTATTTAACAATTTTTGTTAGTGGTTTAAAACTGTCAGGAATCTGAGGTCTTTTCAGTGGTATACTTTCCACATGACGTAGGTGCAACTCATTTTGTCCATAACAGAAGCCATCATGCCTATTACTCTTTGAACACTGCACTGCAAATGTACCTTTTAGAAGAAGAACAATATAATCCTATTGATTTTCCTCAGCCCTAAATGTAATAATTGGAGATTATTTTCAGGCAACAATATGGCTTTATGACCCAACAGCTGATCACTTTTTTGTACTTCACCACTGACGTGTATTATTAAGCCCAGAATCCCAGATCCTGTTAAAGGATATTTATAAACACAATTACTTATTTAAGTTTAATGTTCCTGTGATAAATCATATGCTGCTAATAAAGTGCTGTACTTACTGTACCACTCTTATCTTCTGAGACAGGGAAGATGATGCCAAAACAGACTGAACAGGCAAGGAAGAGTAACCACTGTATTTTATACTTCAAGAGACAGCAATAACTGACACACAGCAAATGTCCTTTTACTCATAACCACTTTGCAATATTACAAGAAGGAGAGAAGTCAAAGACTAAAAGATGAACAGTCTGAGTCATCAATGACTTGCATCCTGAGTAGCCATTTAACACTTGTGCAAAATAAAACAGTAACATTCGGACTAGCAGCAATTTATATTCTCTTTTCACAGGTTTTAATGACTGCACTAGAATGTGGAAGAAGAGGAACTACCTTGCTGCATTCCAGCAAAAAGGCAAGACATTTTTAATAGCACTACAGGTATAAACTTTTAGAGTGCGTGATAGTTATAAGCATTAGTTTTCACATCCTATCCTTTATTTTCTTCTTTAGAAGTACGTGATTGAAATTAGATGGTTTGACCTCTTCTCTGCACTGGTCATGTTTTTTTGCTAGTAAAAAGAAACACTCAATTTCAGTTACCTTTGGAAGAATTTCTAGGAAGGAAAGACACAAGAACACAGTTTCTCTATGGTAGCTGCTCTTTTCCCCTCACCAAAGATGTGTTTCACTCCTGCAATGTCCTTAAGCAAACATTTTCCTTCTCTTTCTGTCAAACTAAGGAACTTTGTTAGCAACACCGTAGGACAGGAGATAACTACAGAGCTCTCTAATTGTTAAGCTCTTGCAAGGGCTGAGCCTGATCATTCACTGAATTGTTGAGTTGATGGGATTCGTGTAGCTGGTTATAAATTGATAATCTAAATTAATTCATTCAAGCAGAAATCGATTTTGCAACTCCTTGAGAGCTTGTAATAATGCTTACCTCCTACCGTTAGCTGCATTCTCCGTTTCATAAAGCTGGTCGGAAACAGCTGGATTCAGGTGACCTGCTAGCTCATTAAATCTGTTACATGTTCCTTCTGGTAAATGATATTAAGCTGAAATGTCCTTGCGTTGATTTTTTTCCTTTAATTTTATGACAGAAATAACCTAATTTGTAACACAAAATAACAATCTCCTTGGATTACTTTGCCTTGTTAAAATATTTTATGCATTTTTCATTTACACGAAGGTAATGGAAAAACACTTAAAGTATCTGTTATTTAAGCCACAAGAGATATGTTACTGAAAGTCTGATAGCTGCAAAAATGATTGCCTCTTCATAGTCTTTGCTTTATATCTGTAATAAAAGGCGGACAATTCAATTCATCGGTTAGTAAATAAAGTACGATAGTTTTTATTTTATTTGCTCTGCATTGAAAGAACTAAAATCAGATTGCTTTTTAAATTCATTTAAAAATGGGCTCATTACTTTCCTTTTTTAGTTCTAATGCAAAGTGTTTGGTGTCTATTTTGAATGTTATACCTTTTTTGAAATATAAAGTAAATATTACCTAATTCTGAATGTCAGATTAAAAGCATAAATTTCTTTTATTGACTCCTCTATAATTACTTAAATATTGGTGTCAGGACTGTCAGTAAGAAGTCATAATTGAATCTGAGCACCTCAGTATGGATCTGATAGGAAGCATAAATACTTATTTCTCAGAACCTGATGACTTCTAACTATCAACTTTTATACCAAGAATAGAAGAAGTGTCAAAAATTACACTGCTGGGATGTGCTGCAAGGCAAAAAATACATGCTTGCCACAAGATAAAGCCCAAATTCTACCAAGTCCAGTGCAGAAACAACACCTGTTAGGGAATGAGAAAATGTGATGCTACCCTTCTATACAGTCCATACTTCACACATCTATAAGGATAAAGGCAACCCTGAACTGAAAAGCTTAAATATGCCCTTGAACATTCCAGTTTGCCATTTCCAGCAGACGTCACTATAGAGCAAGAATTCATGCAGGCTGAAAAAATGGCAACACTATCCAAAGGAATTACGATAAAAACATTTAAGAAGGCTTAGCTATTAAGATAATAGTAGCTAAAATCAGAATTATTAGCTTATTAAAATTAAAGATCCATATAAAGATAAACCGTCCTTTTAATTATCAGAAAGAAAAAGCAGTATTGATTTCAAGCTCCTGGCAATAACAAAGCACAGAAAAGCATAATACATACAAAATACGCCTGTCTTTTGGGATGCACGAAAATCACAACCATAACACTAAGAAACACACATGCATAAACCCTCAAGTATCATGTTTTCTAATATAAACCCACATGTGATAGGTATTAATGCAATGAGCATACAGCCATATATACCACTACCCATAAAGAAGCAACTGCTTTTTCACTCATATATTTTTCTACATGTATTATCACCAAGCAGCCTTTACTCATTCCCCAAATCCTAGTATTTACCTGCACACAGAATCATCAAAACTCTGTCCAATAGCATTTATTCAGTAACAGAAAAATAAGCATACAGTAATAGTGAAAGGTGATGGTAGCTTTCAGAAACATAGTGAATGCATTCTGCGCTCTAAAATGCTGATGAAATATCTAATATTCTTATCCTGTTTAAAAGAAACAACAGAAAATAATTCTATCCACCCAGAATTTTTGTTTTAACATTTACTGCCTTAAGAATTAAACTGAGAAGTCCATTCTATGCTGTGGCTTTCAATCCTGACTGGCTGGAGTTTGTCTGAAAGACAAATGCTACTCAAGGTAGTGCAAGGCTAAATGTTGTAGGCAAGTCTCTGGGAAGACTTGTCTCTGAGACATAAATTCTAATGACAAAAGGCACATAAAGGGATTTTTTTCACTATACCATACCTCAAACAATGTGTCCTGTTTCCTCTGTGAGCTTGGGTAATTTGTCTGGCCTACACAGAAGCGTCAGGGTGAAGTTTTTCCCAATTTTCTCTACTGCTTGTGATCTAATATTTGCATAACATAGGGTGAAGCACAGCCCATGCTTGATACAGACTGGAGAGTGTAACGCAACATAGAACATTGCCTTCCAAGAATACTGGGGGAGAATGAGGGAACAAAGAAACCTCTTGCCCATCGTCCCTCCTCTTGAGCGTTGGCTCAATGGCCATTGGCTCTGGGTCTTTGTTTTGTGAAAGGGAGCACCTGTAGATACAGCAACTACTTGGGAAACGCTTTTACCACTTTTCTTGATGCAACAATGCAGAAATTGAGCAGGAAAAGCCATTCATCAGACTGCTCCTATGGATATTTCCATTGGCCAACTTGGGGCATGTTGGAGAAGTGTTCCAGTGACTGGGAGAGGTGACTGGAGGTTCTGGGTACTGACAGCTGACTCCTAACTTGAGAACTCATCATCTGAGCTTTGTGACTGAGTTATCTTCTGGAGCTGGAGAATTTTTTGGTGTCCTTCTTTGCTAATTTTGTTCAGAAACTTTCCTTAATGACTAATGAGTCATAAGTTTTGTGTTGCCTCATATAGCTATGGCTCGTCCTCATGGTACGTTCCCAAATAGGTGCCAAAAGGGGCATTGAAGTTAACCTGGGTAAAATATTTGTACACATTGTTTCTCTGGAGAGAAAAAATAGCTCTGTAATATTCCTCTTGGCTTAGAGACTAAACTAAGGCACACTGCTTGGACCTGCACTTTGGATACAAAACACTCTTAGGTGAAGAACACTTCCCACAACTTTTGAGATAAAACAAGAGTGAAGGAAAAGTTTACCAAAACAGAGTGAGCTATTTTGGTCTGCAAGGGAAGGACTCCTAATGGAAAAGGAGGAAGCCTAACCAAAAGAGAGGAGCACCTTGGACACTGATTCCCACTGACGCTGTTTCACCAGCAGTGTCAACATTACCAGTGGGTTAGTGTGAACATAAACCATGAACAAACACAAATTATACCAAACAGCAAAGGTGTGAGGATGGAGAACATTACACTGCACCAGACAGAATAGTCATAGCAATTCTCCTGCCGTTATTTCCTACCTTCAAACTAATAGTAGTTCTTGGATAGTTCACACTCTTCCAGTTATATTGTGCTGTCATATATCAGTCATAGCCAGGAAAAACCACATATTATTACCCAAGTAAAGTCAATAATTTATGAGTTCAACAGATCATGGCAGTTGAACGTCTCTTATGTTCAAAGGGATAAGCAATGGCTGAATTGTTTCTGGCAATACAGACCATCTCAGTACAAACCCCAGCAATTTAAGAAAAAAAAAACAAACAAAACCATCACCCAAAGGCCTGGGTCCAATGCTAATACTTATGTTTCGGAAAATGTGTATAGGCATGTATATGCATCTTAAAAAGCTTGATTAGAAATCGTTTATTCATTATACTTTCTATTAATGAAATGTTACCAGCAGAACAGCACGCGTGGGAATGTAGGGCTTTTTTTCTCTTGATGTTACACTGCTGCAAAGGATTGCAAAAAGAAAATACTAGACCAGACTAGAGAGTCCTGTAATTGCCAAAAGTGATGATATTTTTTAAAAATCCATGATCATCAACTCCCTACTTTGCTTCTTAGCACAACCCCTCCTCATGATACTTGCAAATGGAGCACCACACGGACATCAGTTGCTGCCACACCCTTCCTGTTGCTAATCTGTCTTTTTAAATTTAATTTCTTTTATGGTGGCTTTTCCACTCTTTAATTAGGCCACGGGGAGTAAAGAGAGGCAGTCTCACTGTCCCTTCAGAGTTTATTTCACAGACTGTTTCCTTCAAGGATTTTATTTCTGTCACTGAAAGCAGACATCCTCATATTGCTTAAACACAGAAAATGATTAATACAATGAGATTGTTATGCTCCTAGCTAAAATGGCCTTCTTTGTAATGTGAGCTACAACAGCTTGAAAAGATGGGCGCTGACACTACACTACAGCTGACAGTTTTTCTTTTTTTAGGTGTACTATTATTGGGATCTGTAATTCTGTGTGACCCATAATAATAATCCCACCATTCTCCTCATATTAATATCATAAATTCTGCAGACATAGATGATATTATCATATATCAAATATGACCATAAAACCAATGTGATCTTAACACCTTTGGATTTATCTTGAAAAGAAAAATACTAGATAAAATCATTTATGCTGATATCACCAAGTCTTTACTGGGTTACAGTAACATGGTAAGATAAAAATATTTATAATATTTAGGAGGATAGGCAGTTTTGACAGCTTTATTAATCTGTTCCTTGAGTTAAACTTCTGGATAGTTAATTTGTATGTTATTTAACAGTCAATGTTTTCCATTCCGTGTCCCTGGCCACAAGGTTGAAATTTTGCAAAAGCTGTATTTGGTATAATATTCAGCACATACAATAAATAGCCTAGTTTAAAGGAGCACCAGTGAAATAATAATATTTTATGATATTTAAGTGAGATCTGCCAGTGCCACTGCAGTTAAAGGTCTCTGAGCTAACTTGAACACATTGTGGGTTAAACTGGCATGCTCAGCTTTGGAGTGATTTACAATGAAACCCACAACACACAAATATCAAATTGACTTAATACTGGTTTCGAGTTTTGTATCACTGAGACCACTTATACGTCCCAGTAACGTGACCGCAGTGGAGAATTCTGGAACACTGAGAAGACTGAAGCAAAAGCTGAATTTAAAATAATGAAACCTTCAATTTGCCACCTCCTTCTTCCCACCTCTGCTCTCATCAGAATTAGAATTTCCAGACAGATTATACCACGTGATTGTATGTTTGGACAACTGCTATAATAACAATAAAAAAAAGAAGGAGCATAAAAAATGGCTGAGGTGCTGAGGCTGCCAAAGAAACTGTGCCACATGCAAACATGATTATCCTTGTTTTAAGTAAAAATCTTCAGTCAAATTTGCTTCAGCACAAAGGAACTATCCAGGGGCCTATACACCACTTATGCCTTCAGTCAAGAGCACCATGCAGCAAAAGTGCTGTACTCCTGCTAAGTAATGATGGAACAGTATTTGCAAGGAATTTTTACAAGGCACATAAACCTATGTGCTATGAAATCCCTCTCTACAGAGATGCTCTGCAAAGCACCAAACAGGCAGGCTAAAGCAAACAGGCTTGTTGGGGAAAAAGGAGGCAGAAGCAGAACAAAAGAAAGCAACAATGAACAGCACAGCTTCAGAAATACAGATCAAAAGGTGCTTTATTGCCACTGGGGAGAGGATTTTTTCATGATTTCTTTGCAGTAAATGTATTCAGGCCCTGGCTTCAGCTACTTGTTTTGTATGTTGTTGGCATGAAAATCTACCCTCAAAGATCACTGTCCTCAGAATTTCTCTGTGAGAAATTACAGGTTTGGTGTTTTTTTCAAATGCCCACATCTCATAAAAAGCAACACATGATGGAATTTCAGCAATATAGCTGCTATTAGGAACTAAATTTCTTTATGAGGTGCACAGGCATTTCAAGAGGATAAACAAGTTTTTCCTCACTGAGTAGTCATTAAAAGATCAGTGCCTCAGTTGAACTACTAAAAATGCAAAAAGCAGATGGGAGTAAGCAGGGAGTAAGCACAGCCTCAGCTCTGTAAAATACCTTTACAACTATTGTTAGAAATGGGCAGAAAAAGGGGCAATGGGGTTGTCCCAATCGGGAAGAGTCATTCTTCTTAATTATGTCTGCAGCACTACAGTGCTACCATTGCAATCTTTTCATAAATTGCGTTAGCTCAGATATTTGAGGGTTTAATGTCCCAAGTTTCTGAACTGAAATACTTAAGTAAGAATAGTTACTTGTTTCCATTTTTGACGGAAGCGAGAAATTCAGCAACCTTAAATGCAAGTAACAGAGAACAGAAATTACCACCCGGACCAGCTGTGCAACAACATGTAAGCTGGCAATACAAACACTCTTGTTGCCTTCACTGTAACCAGAGGGCTGTAGAACAACTCTGTTTTGGGCAGACAATCTCCCCATACAACCCAGACTTGCAGCTGTGGCTATATGCCACAATCTACTCCTCAATGTACAAATTTCCTTTGACACAGATGACTTTAATGGCTTTTTCTTTGTAGCTTTATAGTATATTGTATAATTAATTCAGGAATTAAAGCTGCGTAAATGCATTCAGACACAATGAGCCACTCTTCGGAGCTGTTGCAGTCTATTTTGTCAATAAACCTAGTTCATGAGGTTCTTGTTGCCACACATCAATACAATAAGAATTGTGTACTCTGGATATTTACATATCTATCCCATGGAGAGATTCAGATTTTTAGACTCCTTAACAATAGATTTTTTCATGCTTTACTTAAAATAATAATTTTAATACAGATTAGAAAATACAAAGTTTCCAAATGGAATAAGTAAAAACATTTCATGTAATTTATCTGGCAAATATGCTCCCAACATTTGAAGTTAATTCCCATTTTTTTAAAGTGTAATCAACTTTCTGAGTTTTTCCTTAAAAAATTTCACTTTACTCTTGAAAGTATCCAAAGAGCTTTAAAAACCCAAAGAAAAACATACATGACAAACTGAAAGGTCAGAAAGGATACTATAACTGATTTATTTTCCTTAAGGACGATAAAACAGCTGGGTGGAGAGAGAAGTAGAAGAGAAAGAGATGGCCTCCAGAAAAAGGGTGAGAGAAAAGAAAGCTAAACTTGTTTTGTTTGCTAAGCTTTGTTTCTGAATTCCCACTTACTACTTCAACCATGGAAATATCAAGGATGGCTTTTATTGGGTTTGCTCAGCGCCTGTGCTAAGTATCTTAGAAGCTATTAATCTGGAAGCCATCTCCTCTTAACTCAAAGCCAAAAAGCACTGCTTCTTTAAGAGGAATAACCAACTGAGGCGACAAAATAAGAGACATGTTCATTTTCTGATCTTGAAGTTTCTGGTTACACCAGTCACACTGAGGTGTGCTCTGACCAGGGATGATGGCACCACATGAGTTACACCTATGGCTTCCTTAAAAGACAGGTGATAGTTTTCTGTTCCTCAATACTGGCTGTCCAAAGTATGCATGTGGTGCAATTCTGTACACAAATAAATATGTAACTCTCTCTTTTCAGTATCTTCTGTGTGTTCTTACTCCAAAAATATGTAGCCCTTTTTTGAGAGCAGTATGTTCACAACATGAGAAACAAAATCTGGAAAGCAGAAAAAGAGCAGCACTCTAACTTACTGATAGGAATATGGTGTGACAGGAGGGATGAATAATCAAAGATACAGTTGATAGTTTACTGTTAAAATAAATTAACCAATCCACTGACAAAAAGTCTTGCCTACTGTATTTTATAGATACAGCTCTGACATATTTTGATCACAAACAGTTTCAAAAGAGGATCGCTCTGCCAGCTGGGCTGTTCTTAAACAAAACCTCTATGTTTTGATCCAGGAAACATCAATCATCATGTCTCCAAAACCATTACCATTTATTGAGCACCCATTAATATGCTCAGTGCTAAATAAAGCAGAGGAACATGCTGTCCTTATCCACATTTCTGATCATCTGTCCTATATTTTTGAAGTCAGTTTGTCTCTGCATAAACTCAAATATCTAAAGTAAACAAACACAGAAATATTTTGGTACAATGTACTACACTGCTATACTTTTTGCATGCTTGTTTTATCTTTCACATTCTGTAAATATAAAATAACTCCATTTCAACTGCAGGGAAAAGAACTGAAAACAAGACTCTGCTGGACAAACAAGCCTGAAAAAGGAGTTAGGCTGCAGAGGGGCCAGGAATTCTGGGTGTGTTTCAGCAATGTGAGACAGAGATCTGAGCAGCTGCAGAGTAGCTGGAGAGAGCTAAGAATAAGAGGAGTATCTCTGTGATGGCATAGGTCAAAATTACAAGGAATTTCAAAGGAAAACAAGAGGATATGAACATCAGCACTGATTATAGGATGTGTTTCCTGCACATAGGAGAACATTTAGCTAAGCCATGTTCAGTATATCTGATGCAAGTTAACTACCAATTTGTAGAATCAAGCTCTTGGGCAATATATCATAGGTAATGGCTATCCACAGGAATTCATAATAGCAAGTATGTTGCTTCTGAAGAGAAGAAATTACACATTTTAACACAGAAAAAAACCTACAACATCTCCTCAAAGAAAATCAAACCTATTAGAAGTAATAGCAAATACAGATATTGAGAAAATTGAAATCTACTTCTGGTTCAACTTTAAAAAAAAAACACACAAAAACTTGTACTTGGAAAACCTTGAAGATCATACTATTGTCAAAGTATTGGTTGAATTTTGATTATATAAAACATAAAAAAACTGGTGTAATTCACCATTTTTAAAAAAGGGATGAATATGTATCAGTTAGAGGTTCTTACAGTTCTGTCTGCCTACTGTGTTAGACAAGAAATAAAGGTGATATTCATAAAGACAATGATGAAATTTCCTTCACTTAATAGTCAACTGTCTGAATACTGGCTACTGGAGTATTAGGTTGAATTGCTCCACTGATGAACAGCCAAGGGCCTCAGTTAACAAAAAATCAGTACTTTTAAAAGCTTTAATGATCAGAAAAAAATGAATGAAAGCATTTGTCAAGATTATGATTATCATTAGAAAATGCTAATTACATATTAGTTTAATAATCGCCACATGATCATTTACTGAAATTATTAAGATTTTTTTATTTACTTGGAAAAATTAACTTTTTTTTTTGTACAAAGTGTTCACAAAAGTGCTCTTAGAAGCTAAGAATTTTAAGATCACAACCTTCTGAAGCTGCGCTGCCACTGTTGGAAAGCTCCAATCTGAGTTTAATGCCAACCCATCTTATTTCACTCACTTAATGATATATATTACCCTCTTAAAGAAAGTTACAGCAGTGTACAATTCATAAAGCATAGGTAATTTGCCCACAAAAAAAGCTCTACAATTAAAAGTTAAACTCCAGCAAAAAGCCATTTGTAAATTCATATATATGTGCTAAATAAAATATGCCATTCCTCAATATTGAGCTGAGATCTCACCAAAACCACAAAGGTATTATGCAAATATCAAACATATCTGTAAGACCTGTGACATATCGACAACACAACAAAGGAATATACCACAAGTATTATAATAAGACTGCTTGCTTTTGATAACAAAAATGTACTTATATTTTTTCTGCATACTAGTGTTCTAGTGATCAGTTCTACAGATCAAGTTGCATCAGTAGCCACTAACTTGACCACAGCAACAAAAACATCATGTGCTAAAGTTAACTCAAATTAAATTTCTCTCAACCAGTGAGAATTTTTACCATTCCAATCAAGTCTGTTAATAATTCCTTAAGTTCTTTTGTCCACATGCAACTACAAAGACTCCCAAAATAACAGTTTTCCTATTCTCAGTGTAAAGTTTCACATTTTAAACAACTAGCAGCAGCTCGATCACTTCCTTTTAAGGGGACAGCATAATTGAACTATGTCTAACAGTGCAGCCTTAAAACATACAAGCAGAATAAAACCTGAAAACTATAGAAAATATTTCATATGTTATTTCTCATCTAGGACTGATGTTCTGACTTGGAACAGATCCTTGTGGCAAAAGGGCACAACGCTGCAGTATTGATCTTAAGAATATCTTAAGAACATCTGTGCACTTTGGCCACACCAATCCCCTGCAGCACTACAGGCTGAGGACAGAGTGCCTGGACAGCAGCCAGGTAGAAAGGGACCTGGGGGTGCTGTTTGACAGTGGCTGAACATGAGCCAGTGTGTGCCCAGGTGGCCAAGAAGGCCAATGGCATCCTGGCCTGTATCAGCGAGAGTGTGGCCAGCAGGAGCAGGGCAGTGATTGGTCCCTGTACTTGGCACTGGTGAGGCCACACCTTGAGTGCTGTGTCCAGTTCTGGGCCCTCAGTTTAGGAAGGACCTTGAGATGCTGGAATGTGTCTAGAGAAGGTCAACAAGGTTGCTGAAGGGTCTGGAACACAAGACCAATGAGGAGCAACTGAATGAGCTGGGGTTGTGTAGCCTAAGAAGAGGAGGCTCAGGGGAGACCCGATTACTCTCTACAAGTACCTGAAAGGAAGCTGTGGCCAGGTGGGGGTCAGCCTCTTCTCCCACGTAACCAGCGAAAGCATGACAGGACATAGCTTTAAGCTGCATCAGAAGAGGTTTAGACATAAGGAAGGATTTCTGCACAGAAAGGGTGGTTAGACATTGGAATGGGCTGCCCAGGGAGGTGGTGGAGTCACCGTCCCTGGAGGTGTTTAAGAAAAGACTGCATGTGGCATTTGGTGCCATGGCCTGGTTGACATAGTGGTGGTTGTTCATATGCTGGACTTGATGACCTCAAAGGTCTTTTCCACCCTAGTTGATTCTGTGATCTCAATTCAATTTAGCAATGAAATAATATTACATCACTACTCTTGATATGCTTAATAGTCCCTATTCAATAGGGGGGTATTGTAACAGGGCAGTAATTTTACTTGACCTTTGCAAAGAAATAACTAAGGTTAACTGATTTAAATGCACACAAGTTGAATTCACCATTTAAAAGCATTAACAGCTGCCTCTGACTGATTTCCATAGCTGCCATGGCAGAGGGACAAGGTAAGCTTCAAGAGAAAGCAGACATGCTACTGCCAAAGTCTGATCACACAAGTCTATACAATTTGTTTAATCTCTTCCACCAAGGGTGGTATAACTTACTCCTGATCAGACTCACTGGTAGAGAAAGTTATGGGGGAAGAAGCGGTGAAGTTCAAGATCCTCTTTGTGGGAAGAGTCTTCAAACCTGGTGTTGAGGGACAATTATTTTGATTTCTTTGAATTAAAAAAAAAATTAACAAATGATTGATCCTCTGAACAGCTGCTCAAACTGCAACTGAAATGCAAATATATGTGGACAGACTGCAAAATCCCTTAACACCAGCTGGATTTAATCAGGGAGCAAAGAGGAATATCATATCCAGATGACAAACCACTTTGGGACTTCGGTTTCAGAATGTGGACACCTTCACAAACACATCCTTCTGCTTTGAACCTTGCCCAAATAAGTGGTTACTCAAGAGTGTGAACTGTCCCTGCAATATCAGTCTGCAGTTCTGTGAGACCAGTTTCCTCTACAATATCACATTTGCCACTCTTGTTGGCAATTTTAGTTTAAGGAGAGAATGGGGATGTAAATTGAACTACTCATGTCTAAAGGTGGTAGCTACAGATCAAGGTCAAGACATTAGCAGGGCCACATGAGGATCCTGCACTACTTTCTTCTGTACTTAGTCTGTGGAACAGAAGAAGTAAGTCTCTGTGGCTGTCAATCTGGCTCTTTTCATGAGTTCTAAATTCATTTAAATAAATAAATAAATAAAATTATTTGTTCCAACTTGTCATTTGGGTAAGATCTGTTTTATTGCTGCAATTTTTGCTGTAGTATGTACAAATCAATCACAAAAGTCTCTGTGATGCAAACCCTTTATAAAAGTGTTACCTATGTAGTTTCTTCCAAAGAAGCCTCAGATGCTGTGACAGTAATACTAAACCTACATCAAAAAAAAAAAAAATTCTTTAAAAAAACATAACTTCAATGTTTTGCTTTCAAAGAATTTTTATAAAACTCACATTCTAGAGCCAGGCACACACACCAAGCATTTAACTAAATCCTATGTTAAAATAAACTCAAATGTAAAAAGTTAGTTAAATATATCTTCCACTCGAAAACCAATTTCAAATCTAATTTTATGTTACTCATCATGACTTTTGACATTTTTCCTTTTACAAACTCCTTTGACAAAATGTTCAGGAAACCTTCCCCCTGCCCCCTTCATTTCTTAACTGCTATGTTAATTTGACCTGTATATTTTTAAAGAAACATTTATTTTCATAAGGACACAATCAGTGCAGTCAATCGTTATAGCAAAAAAATGCAGCTTGGATTTGCATTATGATGATATATAAGGACAATATATTTTACAGCTATGTGTTTATATAATACTGTTGACAGACTATGTTTGCTTTTAAAGGAAGAAAACACTAAATGTGGTGCAACCTGCTTTAGAGAAGGGAATATAAGCCAGAAAGATTTATTCTGGAAGAACAATTAAGGTCAGGATACATGCTAGCATCCAAGTAACAGTAAGTCCAAGTTGGAGCAGAAATGCTACACTTATCAGGAACACATTTTCAAACAAACCAATGTCATGCCTTCATCTTATACCAATGCTTTTAACAGACATGGAGGTGATGGAAATTCAGAGAATTAACATAGATTTCTGGCTTTCTTTACGTCAGCTTAGAAGGGATTCCTTTGCCTTCAGCATGCAGATGGGTATGAAGTGTTGAAGAATACTAGAGAGAAGACATCAACAGATTCTTTAATTTTTTCCTACTCCTAGAAGGCCTCACATGCACCAACACTTGAGGCTACTCAACAGTTGAGACAAGGGCAGATTGGGACAGGACAACAGGGAACAGTTTAAACTAAAAAAGAGGAGATATTTAACTTAGTTACTTGGAAGAAATTCTTTATTCACTGAGATGTGAAGCATTGGAATAGGTTGCCCAGAGAAACTGCAGATGCCCCATCAATGGAAATGTTCAAGGCCGGGTTGGATGGGGCTTTGAGCAACCTGGTCTGTCCCTGTCCATGGCTGGGAGGGGTGGAACCGTATGATCTTCAATGTCCCTTTCAACATAACCCATTCAAAGATTATATGTATAAAGGATCTCAAAAAGAAAGAGTCAACAAAACAAGCTCTGTAGAAATACATTCTCTCTCCTTCCTCCTACACAGCAGGAAAAATCATCCTCTTCACATTAGGAACTAGGATCACACATTAGGCTCTGTGGATCACACATGCCCACTCTTCAACCCTTCCCTTTGCTGCTCTTCCCTTTGCTGTTCTTTCTTGGCCCTGGGACTAATTTCTCTTCCTTTTTTCTTTTACCACCATAGACTTTGCTACTTCCTCCAGCCATCATAATGTCAAGCTCCAACCAACATGACTCCTTCCACCCAGGACCATATCAGCATGGGGAAAAGCAAAGGGCCAAAGCCCTCCCTGCACAAAAAGAACAAGGAATATTCCTTTGGGCTTAGTGCCATTCTTTGTGCGCAAGGTACTCAAACCTCACTACTCAGAAACCACTGAGAAACCAGGACATGAAGCCACAGAAATTTTTGCCCATGCTAGTAAGTCCCAAGGTCACATCAAGTATGTTTCCATTATAATGAGGACTGAATGTTTTCATTTAAAACAAAGCAAAGAAAACCCAAACAAACAAAACCAAAACAAAACACAAAAAAAGGAGGAAAAATTAATAGAAGATTCTCATACAATCACCTGGATTCTCATGTTGGGGCTCAATGTAAATATTAATTATCATGCATTTTACCATTAAATGTGAGAGATGGTGAGACTGGAACACAACCTTGAAGAGCAGTGGCTCTACAACTGAATGCTCTGGGCAAGTGGCAGCCCAGTGTTCAAGAAAATACAAACTCAGAAGAGTTGAGAGTTCCAAGAGATTTTCCCATTTGTGAAATTCCAAAAACAAACCAAAACCCCAAAGCATACAACCTCCTTTCTCTCTCATAAAAATGACCCTCAAGTTTTCAGATCATAAGTAAAGCTAGCTGAAGTGATAGTTCTTCTGTGATATTCTGATAAAATTCCAACTGAATTCCTTCATCATAAAATCTGTCAGAAATACAATGGGTCTTGTATAAATATGTTTTTGCCTCCCAAGAATTCTTAATGTCAGTGGTATAATTAAGAAAAGAATTTACAGAGAATATGTAGGAGGAAAAAAAAAAAAAAGAATGGGAGACTGTGGGTGAGAGAGACCCTATGGATGGCAAAGGAAACCTGCAAATACATCTTATAAAATGGTGCTTCTTGATCTCCCAGAATTAATGTACACAGTAGTGTACCTTGTGTGAAAGCTGCCTTCTCCTACATCTTCTCTTTAAGCTTTTCTTGCTTGACTGTCAGAAGTGTCACTTTAATTCAGGTGAGTATAGTGATTTTCAGTAAAACCCCAGTTAAGGACACTACAGGTAAAAGTACCTTAGCATGTGTCAAAGCATCTCTGAAATTGTGCAGCATTTCTACTCTGTTACTCATATTTCTCTATGCTTATTAACAACACTTTAGAGTAGGAATTTTTTAATTAATGTGTGTTTCAATTATGAAAAACTTGTTTAATTTGGCATAGAAATATCTTTTTGGTGTTTGTTACTAACCTAAGTTAACCTGCTTAAGCATTCATGATGACAAATTGAGTTAAAACCAAACAAACAAATGAACAAACACCTGCTGACACAAAATGAGATGTAAGGAAGAATTCCTTTGACAGTCCTAATACTCTTCTGGATTTAAAAAATACATCAATTTGATTTGTGAGAATTCTGTTTTGAACTAAGGCCTGATCCTATTCAACTGATATATCGTTGAGAGACAAAATTCCATGCTTAATATGTTGTTTAAAAATTAAGAGTCAGGAATGATTAGAACTCAGTTAAAATATCTTCAGTCTCCTTTCCCCTCTGATATGGGTAGATGAATTTGAGAATCAAAAGTCAAACAAAGAAGTGTAAAATACAATTATACTGTAACATAAATACATTACACTCCAGAGATATCAGAATATCAACAGTAGTATTAAATCTGCCCTGAAGTAAAGAGGTATGAAGCAATTCATTAAAATAGAAGACGAAAACTAGATCATTCTCCAGCTAACAACAGCTAACCATTTTTTTTCAGGGAAAATCTAACTGTTTTATTCTGACTTACTTTATATGCAGATGCAGAACAAGTGGGATTTGCTTTCAGATGCTTTCCCTCTGTTTGGGGAATGGGAAACCAGCAGCAGAGCTGAACATTCAGCAGCATTTGCTCTCCCTTTCCTGATCATTCTTAACTATTAGATTACTGTGCATGATCAGTCAAATAAGATGTACTGGAGAAGGATTCTACAATGAAAACTGGAAGCAAACCTAACAACAAACCACAATCTTCCACAGAAAGGTTTAGTTTTGAAAGCAACAATATGCAAATATTATCTTACCTGGGTGTGCTTAATGTACATTACTGAGATAAGTGAGATAGCTAGGGCTTTCCATTCAGTCAAAAGATAGATAAATTGCAGGAGTAGCTGCAACTCCTGATGTAAAATCCAGGTTTTGTACTGGTTTGTTTTTTTTTTAAACCAAGTAGTAACTGGGGTTTTTTCATTAAATGGGCATATTTGTTTGTTTAAATTGGGCATAGTTGCTGCTGAAATTTATGAAGTGTTGCCCATCGGGAGAGTTCTATGGCAGAATAAGACACAAAACACAATAAAATAAATTCTTTTAAAGGGACAAATTACTAGTAAAATCAAAGTAGTAAAACGGAAGTATTTCAAATGTGTGGGATAGAGTTTGGGAGCTGAAAAACAACTGTGAAGAGACCAACCTATGCTAGAATGTCATCAACTCAGAACTTGAATGGAAGGAGCAATCCTGAAGCAGAAGCACATGCAAAGTTTGTTGCACACATCTACCTACTCAAATCCTCTTAGACACAATTTCTTCACAATCATATTTAAATGTTGTTCATAATGTTGTTTAAAATGAAGCTGAGTCCTAACATTAGCCCTCCACTTGATTTTGACCTGTGTGCTGCTTGTGCCATCAAACCCGCTAATAACAATAAGCATAGATTAGAAATCTAAGAAGTTCTCATCTTAAAGAGACAGTTTGGCTTTTGTCTCTAAATCTAGCTCTCATCCACACACAGAAAAATCCATCATTCAATACAGAAAGACGAGAGGGACTAAAACTTACAGCAGAAGGCATTAACAGTTGCTAATGGAATCACTGGGCAGTGTGCTACTGCAATTCAAAAGCTACCAGTCTTCCAATACTTTTCTGCATTTTCCTTGGGGTTTGTTCTCTTATCTTGCAAAAGAAGCAACTGTGCAGCAATCATTTTAAGGGTACTTTTGAGAAATGTCTTAAGTGTCTGTGACAAACCTTATGAAAAAAATCCTCTTGGCTACAGTGCATTTGGTACTTCAGCTTAGCTCAACTGTGTTAAAAACACAGAAGGTAGCAAAGGGCCTGCAAGTAAAATGGCTGTTCACACAAAGATCTTATTTCTCACTTAGGTAAGGCTGATTTCAGGGCATAACAGAAACATTGCTACCCTTGCAGACCAAGTATTTGACTGGGAGTTAAAATCATCTTGCTTTTGTCAAGTATAGATTATTTTGTAATGGAAAATAAATAATAAAAGAAAAATTACAAGTGATCTCTATTGAAAGTATTACACTGATTATCTGAGATGAGCCTAAAACCTGGTAAAGATATATTATCATCAGGTTGCAGTGAGTGCTCAATGTCTAAATGAGCTATAACTAAGCAGATAACAACTCAGAAGCACTTTCCTGTGGCATTTCCCTACTTTGCTATTGCTGAAACAGTTAAATGCAACCCATCCTGACCATATAATGGCTCAACTAGTGTGAAACATACCATAAATACTGAGTTGTCACTGTTCGCTCTATAAGTTTCCACGAGTAGCCCACGCAGGACATGGCTGCTTCCCACAGGTTACCATGCTATGCCCAATTGTCTGTTTCACTTACAATCACATTAGCACTTTCTACACTAGAATCCTTAATTGTTGCTGTGCCCAGACATTGCAAATGAGTTAAATTTTTACAATACTTTGTTCTTAGTAAGATCATTGCCTTCACAGCATTGTTACTGACCCCATTAATGCACTGTGAAAACCGTGGTGTTGTTATCCACTTCCCTGCTCCCCTGGGATGACAGAAAGACCAACAAATATTTAGAGATCCCCAAATGATTTTGGAATTTCTCACTTAAATTACTTATGCTTTTAGTAAACTGCTTCTGGTCTGCCAGTGTTCTAGCCTCTGTTTTTGCAGAAAACAATATAATTAAAAAGAAAAAAAATTACCACCAGGTAACAATCCAAGTCATGTCTGTATATAATTTAAATCTGTATGTTCATTGCAAAGTCAGACATGGCAAATCATTAGAACTAAAATAACACCAAATACATACATTTGGTGTTCAGTCATGGATGCACATCTATCTACAGCTGCACAAGCATGATGCCTGAGACAGAACTGGAGGGTGGATAGTGAATCAAGCATTGGGGAGTGTCTGTTGCACACCTTCAGCTATCTCCTATTACGCTGAACACAACAAGGCACTCAGAAATTCATCAGTGAAAGCCTAAAACAGTTTCTGGTTAAAGCATAATCGAATAATAGATTTTCACAATTCTTTCAAATAATTTCAGTTCTTATATTTGTACAACAGTTATGAAAAAATGCATTCTTTATAAAAGCTTGCAAGATGTCTACAGATTTATATATCAGGAATAATTAAAAAAGCAGACACGATTCTATGAGCCAAGTATGTTGAAGGTGCACAAGAAAATGCTTATTTGTCAGATAGTTTGGGTAGTTTATACGGACAATAAACATCTAACTTACAAGTATTATACTTGTTCTTTATGGGTTTGTGTTTTTTTAACAGATGCACATTTAAACTTATGTAGATAACATCTGCTTGCAAGGAGATTTGACTGCTGAAGTAAAATATATGAAATTTTCTTACACAGACTAAGATGAATCTCTGTCTCTGTTCTCTTCATGGATATTTTTCACCTGCTTTAATATGTCAGAGGTCTTTAAAATAGCTCTAATAGTTCTAATCATTATCTGAATCAACAGGAAAGGTACCAAATACACCAGAAATAAAACAAGGTAAATTAAAAATACATAAAACCAAAGCTTTAGACAATAAAGTAATCTGTCCCTACGTAAAGGTCATCTAGACAATAGAGATAACTCTGTTCCTTGTTTGCAATAAAAACAGAGTCCAATTTATGCAGAATTGATCAAGCTGTTTCTTTCTTCATATTTAAACACTTCTAAGAAGAGATCAAACAGACTGCAGGTGCCAGGGTGCTGGCCAGAAGAGGAATGGCAGAGGGGGACAAGGGAGGGACTTTAAATTTGCTTAACCCTGCAAATGTAAACCATTGTCTCTATGCCTTTGGAAGAGTGCAGGTGACAGAGCGCAGGTGCGGGTGTCCGTCATAATAAAGGCGGATTGGCTGAGCGCAGCGGAGCGGCGGCGAGCCCCGGTGAGAGATTACACACCGACCTATTGGCAGAACATGGCAAGGGAGAATGTCAGATTTCATATTCGCCAGACATCTACAGCAACTGATGCCTTGTAGTCAAAGGCTGTTAAATTACCTGTGAAGGTTACTGGCAGCCCTGAATGTTCTTCTCATTGTTTATTTAGTTCCAAAAGCACTTGGTCTTTGTGCTGATTGCCATAACTGACAGCCCAGGAAATCTGGACTTTGTAAACAGGGCGCTGCTGTATTGAATTACAGGTAACAAGTGTGTAATCAACCTGCTGGGGCTGGACCTTTGCAAAGAAATCTTTGGTATACAGACAAAAAAAAATAGGTTTCAATATTGCGGAATCAATTATGTGAGCAGATGAGTATAAAAAGAGATCAATTTAAATCCTTTGTGCTTATTTCCTATAGCATATTTAGAAAAAGAAAAGACCCTGACGTACTAGAAAGGTAATTAAGCACTTTATTCATTGTTGCAATAATATTATAGAAATTAAAGGTGAATATGATTTGAAGTTCCCTCATTATAAGCCATAAAACTATATTAGTTGAACAGTCCTTAGCTGCAATATGCTTTTAAAAAAAAAATAAAGCCTTGTAGATTCTTGTTCTTAAAGAAGAATTTCTGTAGTGAAATTACATAAACTAGAACAAAGACCAACCCAAAATGAACTAGTCATTTTTGGTCTCCTAAAAGGTAAAGAGAACCACTACAAAGCAAGGATCTAGTGAAATCTAATACTGTGATATTTCTGCATACTAAAACAACATAATAAAGTTCAACAACCACCCCCTCCAGACCATAGATTTATATGAGATATTTAAACTGTAATTGTTAATTAAAAAGCATAAATAAAATCCAGTGGCAATCAGTCAACAGAATAACCCTATGCCAGAAAACATTGAGTCACTGAGTAGTACATGAGAGGAAATTTTTTTTTCCTGGTGGTTTTTTTTGGGTTGTTTTTTAAATCATCAAGACAGGCTTGTTCCGCCTGTGACTGTGGCCACCATGGGCAATAACAGTCACCAAATAAAGAAGAACTTAACAATGAAGATTTCAAAATATAAACATCCAATGGTATTTCCTATCTGAACATCACTTATTAAAACAGATACCATATGCTATCATCTTATTATGCCCCAAAGACTTGTTTTTGCAGTTTGAAATTACAAGAAAAACAAGGTTTCATTAATGTACTCACTGATGATGATAATTTTAGACTGCTTGCAGTATTGGAATGTATGCTTTATTAAAGCAACTGGACTTACATTGCTAAATTTTATTCACTCTAGGGAAGCAGTTCTCTACTTTGGCATCCACAATTTCTATTAAGTGACTGAAAAACATGTTATAAAACTGACTTTTATTTCTGTTTGCTCGTGTATCAGTATTTATGTACCAATATGTCCCTAAAAATTGAAATCCCTGACTTACTTGGGAGTGGAAGGCTATTTTTTGCAAATAACAACAACATATGAAATGCAACCTTGTCTAGTTATAAAACTTTCAACTAAACCTATTGCATGGAAGAAGAGATGATGATAATTGACCAGGAACAATGGAAACACTAGAGCATTTCTTATCAATACTCTCCACCTGATTCAAGATCTAGACTACAACAGATACTTCTGACAATTTCAGCAATATTTATTCAAAACTACTGAAAAATTTTAAGTCAAAAGAGAGTCTGCTAACTTCTAATGACTGTCTATTACCAGATATACCAACTGCCTACCATACCCTTCCTTCCTTCCTAATATTTCTGTGAATACCTGCGTTTTCAGGAGAAGAATAACATACTTTCCCAAGCCAATGGAAACAGCTGGTGAAAGATTTTTTAAATCTGACTCACAACAATAATAGCCTGTGACAGTGAGAAACACTGCTCCAGTGTTACACTGAGCAAAATACACACATTTCTGTCCATTCTCAATGTACCACCTTTCAATGGTATTGGAGATCTGTCTGTTCTTGTCTCTTGAAAAACAGTAGACACGAACATGATTTCACATTTTTCCAAAGTTCTTTTATATACTCTCTTTGAGATGTTTACTTCCCATTTGCTCTTCAACACACTTTACATAGTCATGATGACTAAAAACTCATTAGCATTGAAACTAAGGTTCCCATCATGTAAATACTAGCACATGTATTGAAGGTCTCAATTGATGCTCTGAAAATCAACGTTAATAATTTAATTGTGCACTAAGTACATGAACACTGGGTAAGAACTGAATTCATGGGTAAGAACTGAACTGAATCAGCTTAGCACTTTATGGCACATGAAAATGGTAAATGTAAGAATTCTATTTCCTCACATTTTGGCTTTTTTTCTGAGTCACTCTGCAGCAAGAACACCATGAAATGTACCACAAGGAGTCACAGTGCCTGGCCTTTGCACTGTAGATGGAGAAAGGTGTAAAAACTCCAGCTTCTCTTCAGTGTTTTTACTCACCTGAAGCTTGTTTTTAAGCTACTGTTTTTTAAGCCTCTTTTTTTTCTTTTTCTAGAAAGCAAAGTTAAAGGACTTCTTCAGAATTATTTGCTACACCAAAGCACAACTAAGCTAGATACGGGCATGACCTCCCCCTTTTCAGAGTATTAACTGTCTATCTAAAATATCTCTCTAAAATGCAAACACAAACATCATACGGCTCTAACCTTTTTTCTCATGGACAAACACTCTGTGTCATGTCAACTGAAAGTGCACATCTTCCAGAATAAAGTCTTTATATGATCACTTCCTGCACTGAGTACCTCTCAAAGACACATGACAACATTTACACTCAATCTCACAAAACAGAGCCCACTGTACAACCATGAAGCACTGCAGTCAATGCTGTACTCTTAACTAGATTCACATTGGTAATATATTGCTACAATTCTGCTTCAATTAAAAGCATATTTCAGCAGAAGCCCAGGATATGATAGCTGCTCTATGCATTTTAATAATACAGATCAATGGTGTCAGAATTCTACTTTACATAAATAAAGACTGATCATATTAAGACAAAATCCTGCATAACCTAAATATATATTGATGACAGCAACCCAGAAACTGATCACAATCTTTACACTCTGGATAAAAATCAGTCAGCCTATTTTAACTGACTTTAATGTTTTAAAAGTAAAATGTGTTTTATTTTCTCTAAGATTTTAAAAAAACCCTAAAAACTGCCCCCCCCCCAAAAAAAAAAAAAAACAAACCAAAAAAACCCATGGAAAAAAAAGAATTAATCTACAATAGCAAACTCCAATGAAAATACTTAACTTGTTCTAAATATCAGCATAGGAAGAACATGTTATTACATGATTTTTGCAGCTACTAAAGTCAAGCTAATTTATATTACATTCATAAAGTTAATACAGGAAATGCAAAATTTTTATTGCATTAGCAAAAAATTCTGAAAGACTAAAATATCCTTGATTTTCATGTCATGTGATTTTGTTTTAAATTTAAAACTCTAATGAACTGCTGGACTATACACTTAACACAGGTCTCCTAGGGATTCTGTTACTGAAAACTTTCATATATGTTTCTGGAAATTTCAACGTCTGGAGACTACATAGGTGAATATTTAGTGTTATTAACAAAATTAGGAAAATTGCCATTACCTGTGACCCAGAACATGGGGTATTACTGGAAAGGACCAAAATAGGTAGCAAATGTAACCCATGAAAGTGCAAGTATTCTGAAGAACACACCTGTTCCTATTTATGTGAGTTCCAGCATTTCCAGAAAGTTACAGAAAATATTTCTCCTTTGTATTAAAACTACACCTATAGCATGTTAAATTTTGAATTTTAATTGATTAATTGTGAAAAGCTAATGCAGTATTAGATCAAAAGTACAACTTTCTTGCACATAATTAACCACAGGGAAGAGGTGACTAGATTTAATTGAAAGATTAATAATAAAAGGAAAATCAACATTTGTAGGAGAAGTATAGGCTGTTTATGAAACTATCTAGCCCTACTGTAAGGGCACTGGCTCATTCTTGACATGTTAATAAAGATCAAAGTTATACAACAGAAGAAGCAACACATACGTGCATAGTCCTCACTAGAAATCTTTTAACACGTGGTGTTCTGCTCTGGCTTTTGTTCAGGGCCAGAGAGTACATCATCCTTTGCAGTTTGATCTTGCCATCTAATATCCCTGCTTAAAATCTGTATATAGTCTGCAAAATATTAAATCAGGAATATAATATCCTGGAAGTATTTCTCCTCCAGTGGAAAATACTGAAGTCATGGGCTTAGGCTTTCCTAACTACTCTGAATTAGGCCAAGAAGTTCCTCGTAAATATTACTGGATTTATTAAACATACTGCTGGCAATACTCTATTTTGCTGCATTAAACAACACAATACTCCTTAATCAATGAATGCAAACTAGATGGTATTTTAAATGCCTTTCCAAAAAGGTATAAACCTGAGTTGCATAGATACAAAAGTTGTTACTTTTAGATAAGCAGATGATAAGATAAATATGGAAAATTATATTTCACTATTTAACTAGTATAAGCTCTTATCTTTCAAGAGAAAATTGCATTACTTATCCTTTTCAGGAAAAGAAATCAAGAAATACAAGTTAAAAAAAAGAAAAGAGAGAAGGCTGAGGAAAGGCTTGTGCAACTTAGATTTTCTCTACTGCTGCAAGAGTCTTATCCTGTAATAATCTACTAAGAATTCAGCTAGACCAATAACAAAGAAAAGGAAAACAAACAGACAAACAAACAAAACAAAACAAAACCAACAAACTCCAAAACCACTGCAATGTCCAGCTACCAGATCAGTTCTAGAGCTTGAATGGTGATAAAATCCTTATGATAGTGAGCTGCTTTGGTCTTAAAAATGTCCAGCACACTTGGCTGACAAAGAACCCACCTAAACAAAAACAGCCTTTACACCACTGTAAGTAAATTCATATCAAGGAACGTTTCCATAATACAACTGCAGTAAAAACACCTTCATTTGAAAAGTGAAACAAGTACAGAACCTGTGCAGACCCCAAATGAAACCCACAAACAGTTGTCAGACTGAATTAATGTAGTACAGTATGCTATTCCAGCACACCACTGCTGTGTGATACGTTCTGCTTTGCTCAAAAATAATCAACCACTTTAAATATCAGCATACCTATACTTAAATGAGTGAAAATTGTACTTAAGAAAAGTACAATTACTTCATATATAGGTTTGTTGCACTCAGCACAATGCATATTGCAAGAAAATGTTGCAACTCAAACTAACACATGATGAATACTGTGAAAAAAGTAATGATATACAACAATTCATTAATCACCAAGGCATTAGAGTATCCACAAAGCTCTAAAAGAATTTTATGGACCATGTTACACTTATGTCCCAACTGAAGAGCATAAGCAAATTTAATATTGATTATTAACAAAACTGATCTGTCAGCGTCTTTAAAAACTTAGTTAATAATTCTAATAAGCAGCTCCCCTGTGTTCAGCAGTGATGAAACTACAGGACAGTGCACATAGCAAGGAATATTATCTCAAAGTAAAAAACCAAATTGCTTTGTTGCACTTGGAGCTAGTACATCATTGGAGAGAATTCACAATTGAGTTACTTGCTTCTAATGTTTTACTAAGGGTTCTCCAAACACAGGAAGTATTGTATTCCTGTGGAGTCTTGTCTGTCACTCCCCTGAAGAGCTAATGGATGCACAGCTCCCATATCCAGGAGCAATATGGTCTTCCATTTCAGAACAGCATGAACGCAGTAAGTCATGAAAAGATGTAACTGTTCTAACTCCAGTTAGAAAGTTTCTCACTCACTTCCCAGGGCTGAAAAAGTGTATCTCTAGAAATATAATGGAATTTAAAGCAAAGAAAAGCCATCATCATAGTATGTCAAATGTAAGAAAAATACAGAACATGAATTTCTAGTTAGTCTTTATTAAAGTGATAAATGCAATTGAAGTAGTCTCAGCAGACTTAGACTATGGAAAACACAATCAGCTGCCTGGAAAATACATTAAAACTGTTGGTCAACTCCGTAAATGTATATTCAGCTGAGAGTTTGTCGCTGGTGCTTTTTGCTGACCAATTCAGCATCACTGGTTAGATCAAACAACATTGTGTTTGTATGCCAAACCTACAACGTCTGTCTTTGCTGCAGTGTCCGTAACACAACACATCAGAAATAGCCACACACAGCAGTTTTCTGCATCTCCTATACCTTTAACTTAATCAGACACAGTGTGACTCACAAACGTCTGAGATCATTTCTTTCTGCTTGTATGAGCTCAGGGAGGCCTCTTTAATTTATCACCAAATAAAGGCACAAATTGCTGGTGCTGGTGATTCTGGTATCAGCCTGCAGTTGCAAGAGTGAGAGACCTATCAGTTCATATGACACTGTCTACTTTACAGCCTTGCTCTTTTGGACTAAATAATCTCTGATTGTTTCACAGAACACTCTTAACTTCATCACCGGATCAAGCCAAACACTAAACAGTGTTTACATTTCCACTTGGCTTCATTTGACTTTTAGAAACCTGGATATAATGCTTCCTTCCTTGACTAAATACTTACAAGGTACCCATGTTCAGGTTTAGATTCATTACATATATAAAAGTGAAATATAAAATTCAATGCCAGCCTGTATTTAAAAATAATTTTTGCAGTATCATACTAATGAAAACATAGTGTCGCTTTAGAGGACGTACTGTTGGCGTGAATGACAATACGAAACCTATGTGCATCCTGTGCAGTCAGAAAAGGCTTGGCAAGGATTTATGACACAGACAAAGGAATTCTTTCAAGGACGTGTAGCAAAATAACCTGAAGTTATGAGACAAAAATACAGGACTAAGCAAGACCAGTCTGGAACAGCCTTCCTCAAGCTGGAATGGGCAAAAATGAAATGCACTCAGGGTTGTAATCTTTCACTTCTTTTTTATCTCTGAACTTGATACTCATAATCTAGGAAAAGAATGCGCCACTGCTAGATGAAATCTTTACAGCTTTAGAGGTATAGTCAGCGTAAGACCAATTGTACCATCTGGCAAGAAACTTGAGTTACTTTTTGGTGTATTTTTTTGTTTGTTGCTTTGTTTTGTTTCTTTGTAGCAGTACCTTTTCGCCAAAGAAGTGGTTTACTGATCACTCCTAAGCATTTAGTTATGCCCTATTTTGGAAAGTAAGACAGGACAAAGAAGAAAGACTATGGATCACAAGACAAGAGATTTAAAACCAACTCCAATTGGTTCACTGTGAAAAATGACAAAAAGTAACACTTTCTGGCTGATATAAGGTTTACTTCAGATGCTCACTATCATTATAGAAAAGGGAAAAAAAAATCACAAGCAAAGGTCAGATTCTGTCACTATTACTCACATTAGGCACTACCTTAACTTAACATGCCTCATGAAAAATTGAAGTCAAAATAATCTGACACATTATGGCAAAATGCCCTTTATCTAGCTCATACATCTATGAACAGACACTCTGATAACCATATTCAGGCTTTTAACATTATTTTTAAAGACAATGTAGTGGACACAATTCTTTCATTCTTTTCCAGCAATTTTAAACTGATCTTTATTGATATTAGACAAACTATTCCTGACTTTTAATGGTGAAGGACTATGCTAGATTCAAGTGTCTATATCTGAGATTTAGGAAAATACTTCTTACCACTCAGAGTACTTATCTGAGAAATGCTTTAATTGAATAGATTGTAATTCTAGACCTAATAAAGTAAGCTTTCTCAGATGAAGTAGAATGATGGTTATAAATGTTTAAATTATAATTCAGACACTCCTCCTACATTCTTCTGATGTGAAATGTTCAACATAAAAGCAGTAAATACTGTCTGGTTGTTATTTTAGTCACTCTTAAAGTATTGATTTTATACTAAACATAAGGAAATTAAAACCTTAAGGTGAAACCAATGTTTTTTCACAAGTTTACAGCCAAGTCAGTAGAAGGTTTGTTTAAAATATCATTCATAGCATATATTGACATTATAATATATCTGCTAATGATCAAGCACAAAGGAAGATATAAGTGCACTTTACTACATATGCACATAAAAAAATATTATACATGACTGTTTTAAAATTATATGTTTTAAGTGCTGTGATATTAAACATTTAATAATTTGGCAATTTCTTTCAAAGACAACTATTAAAATTAAGAAAGAAGAGGCCAAATGTCAGCTCTGCTGAACTCCTGCCTGGTCCTGAAGAGAAAGTATGTATGGGGAATGAGGACAAACCAATTTCTTCATTTTCTTGGACTAGATGAAGGTCAAATGTCTCTCACCATAAGATGGCGAAGTTCAGAGCTATTTAAGCTGAGGCCAGCTGCAGCTAATGATTCTTGATGATAAAAATCTGCTGGAATACTCTATGTCCTTCCTTCTACTCAACCCCTGGCAAGAAATGACCCAGTTTTAGGAGGTATTCAGGTTCTACATTTGCCCTATCTACATTTGTGAAATTTTAGACAACGAGGAAAAGCCTATCCAGGCTCTCTTGTTCGTGCAGTCTGCCGTTTTATGGTACAAAGGCTGAAACAGCACAAGTTATGCAAAGCTTCACTCTGTACCTGCTTAAGGTGAAGGGCGTGGTTGCACATTGGTCTACAGAGCACAAAGAAACAAAGGTACTGTGAATCAGACCTTTTCATCTTTGCATCATTTGTAAATTCTGAGTTTTTACCAGGAGCCAGATCAGACAGGCTTATATATCCCATGCAAATGAAGGCTACAGTACTTACCAAACATCTTTATGGGAAAACATACTGCTTGAGAATAATGTCCCTGACCAGCAAATCTAGTCATGAGGTGATACAGTTAGGCAGAATGGAATTTTAAATTTGGCACTGCTGCTGATCAGGTCTGATAAAAGAGTTAAGAAGAGACTTCCTTAGAGAATACTGCTATCAGCAGCCAAGTTGCGCCAGCAGTAAGGGGAACACTCTGTTTCTTCTCTTTGGAACACAAGAGCACATTCCTGCGCTTGTTCCCCCATTCTATTCCTAATACACACCAGCAAATACTTTTTTGAGATGAAGCCCTACCCAGAATTTCCATTTCCTTTTGCCTAAAGGCAGTGCATATCAGTATAAATATACATCTCCATCAGAGCAGAACAGGTTCAATTTTGATTTTGAAAAGAAATTTAGGGGAAGACTAGTTCCTTGGGAGGCTGGGACTTGGATGCAGGCCCTTCCATCAGTTCCTACCTAAGTGTGAAAGAGGCCTCATCCATACCTGCGTGTCTGAACTGAGGATCCAATACAATTTCATCAGGAGGCTGGACATTTACAAGGTAGTTAAGTATGTAACATGCTTACAGAATTGGGCTTTAATTCCTCTTTAATCACCCCATTTCCTCTCTCTCTCTTGCTACAGATCTGAAATTATCTGGATTGCTTCTAAATTGTATAATATTGCTTCTCTACTCCTGAAATACACTAAAAATTTTTAAAAGGGGAGACTAAGAAATTAAAGAAACTCATGACTATTTCATAGGTTCCACTGTCAAAGTCTCCTACTTTTTTACACTGAAAGTCCAACCATTTATCTTGAGAGCCTTACAATCAGAATAATCTTCCTTCCCAATATTTATCAAGTTCATTACTGACCAGGGTTTTGTTAACAAATGTGGGAATGCACAGACACACAACACAAAGAAAGCAAACATTTTGCAAAGGCAAGAAGCAAATTTTCACTGTACGCTTAAGATAGGGAGCTGCTGTCTCAGTTTGATATGAAAGATACAGAGCATTTTCCTCAAAATTACCGCTATTCCTTTTATTCTCCATGTCACAATGAAGTTTCAATGAGCCAGTTTATCTGTGTAGATTGGTTTATGAATTGCATTAATTAATAACTGCATTCTTTGAAAAATGTAACCAGCCCTTTAGCATGTGTCCCAATCTTTTCTCTGTCTCAAATGACACTAAAAAAGGAATAAAGCACACTTTTACCAGTAATGCTACTTCACTATAGGAACGTAAATGACAATTTGAAGCCTCTGAACACTGATTGCAATTGCTGCCCAGCAGTAAAGAAAAAAAAAAAAAAAAAGAAGTGGTTGTTTGGGTCAAAATCCCCAAATTGAAAGTGATGTTTAAATATCAGCTGGACTAACCAAAAATTCAAAAGTTACCCATAACACTACTGCCTTGACTGCACTGCACTGTAGAGGAAAGTAAAGATGATGACACAAGGGGAAATAGAACACAATACCTGACTCATCCACAGCCCATCTTAAACATGGTGAGCCCTAGCTAACAATACGTTAGATATAAATTGAAGGAAATATTCTTAAGTACCACATGGTGAATTGAAGTAATGTGCAAAAGTTGCTGCTGAAAAAACACAACGCTTGAGTAAGGTGTCTACGGAAAACTGACATATCTTTCTTTGGGCTTAGATATCCATAAGAAACTTTGGAATATCAAGAAATTAAATCTTTCCAGGTAAAACATCTAGGAAGAAAAAGTTATATTTGAGCTTATTATGTATTAGTTACATAAATTACAGCTTTAAACAGTTGTGATTTTGTATTTACTCCAAAATCAACAAATAATTTTAAAGTTGCAGTTACAAGAAATCTAAAGTCACTGCGCAAGTAATACACAATTTATTCTCAAAAAAATAATTGCCTGTATATAATAACTACATACATCCACACAGGACTGGAACCTTTCCCCTTCTGCCTGCCATATCTTGACCCAAGAACAAGGAAAGAGGGATAAGGCAGAGTCTTGACACAATATTTCAGACAGGTATTGATGCTCTTCCCTTCCTTAAGCAAAAGGGATGGATATTGCAACTCTTATGAGCGCTTCTTGAGAAAAAGATACTGCAAGAGAAATTATGCTTACATTCCTGGCTCTACCAAAACCCAAAATCTGACTTTTAAGATGAATTACAGGTTAAATAATCAGCATTTTAAAGTGTGTACTTAGCACTGTGAATAAATCTTATCTTGAAGATGATACATTTCAAAATTCTAATAAAAGATGATATCTGAGATATAAAAATGAACAATAAAATCACATATTTTACCCGACAAAAACAATAAAAACTAACTGCTCTGTAACATTTCAGTCAATATAGCAACGCAATCAAATTTATTACTTTGGTAAGCAGGCTCAAGAAAACCTAAATAAATTATTTCATGAAGTATTATAGCAAGAAACACATTAGAAGAAAACTGCAGATAAATATAAATGCAATTGATTAACTAAAGAAAATAACGACAAAGAATTGCTAAGAATTAAATGCCAGGGCATACCTCTACAAATCTGTGAGGGCAGTCACATTATTTACCAAACAGCAAGGTATCCCCATGCCCTGTATGAACGGCTCTGTGTTTCTCTGCTTACAAGACAGAGTGTTCAGGCTTAAAAGTGGTGAGTAGGATTGTATGGGGTTGGAAAGACTTTTGTCCATCTCCCCCTCCACACCAGCTCAAATACCTCTTACCATGGCAGCGTTCTAGAGATGCACCAGTGCAACTCCATGCCCACAGCACAGCTACAATGCCGGTTCTTGAGGGAACTGCCGCTTTATGGGTTTTGTAAATAGAGATTTCAATAACATTGTTTTGGTTTTATACCCTTAGATCTGAAATACAATGCAATAATTTCCGGTTCATGTCAACCTTTTTGGTGAAATATAAGCCAATACTACCTTTTGTTGCAGACACTCGGTGGTTCTGCAGCACTACAGGTAGCACACACACACTGCACACAAACCGGTGCTAGAGCAACACTACCACAGACAAATCCGAATCCCATCCCTAACCTGAAGGACTACTGCTTATCCTGTACTTGAAGACCAATCACAAAGCCTCTTGAGTACAGGTAAAATTTGAATTATAAGGAATTTCAGGGCTCCTTATTTTGCTTACCATTTCACATAGACCCAAGGAGGGCACATAAGCCCATGTAACCATTTAGTGAGTTGTGGTCTCAAAATGCCTCTTTTCTTCTTAATCCTTTTGTTTTACATTGAATTTGTGTGGACAAATCTTATAATAAATTTATTTTATTTATTCAGTGAATGATGTTTTGGGCAATGCAGTCTTCTTATGGTTAAGCAATGTAAAATAAATATATGGCTTCAATTCTGTATTGCTGAGCACTAAAAATTAATTACATTATGAATTAAGCAATAATTCCACAAAATCATTTGTTAAAATCAGCTAACAATATATCAGTCATTATGTATGGTAATAACCAATTTTGAGGTGAAGGTGTTAGAAAGTATAACAAATAGTTCATAGCAGTGATATTTAATTTAAAAAGGTAAAAAAAAAAAAAAGAAATCAAGTGTTTGAAAAGCCTTCTGTCACTAAGCTGCCATCCAGAGCAGTAGCCTGGAAGTCACTTACTGACACCACACAGCCACAAGGTTGTTGGCAGTTGGCTCTACTGAAAATTAAAAACATGAGACTAAAGGGGTAGAAGGGATGTAAAAATGCAGCCAGTGCATGCCACTGCTGAGTGCACGCCATTTCATAGCCGTAATTTAAAGAGATCAGAAGGGGGAAAAATGAAGCCCAATAAAAATGGAAAATGTTAGATTAATGACACAGTCATTAAAATAAAAAAGGTGGAGTTATATGAGGAATGGATCTTATTTGAATTATTGAAATTAAAAAAGTTATTGTAACAATCATTTTAAAAATCACATTTTACTAAGTTCAAGGAAGGAAGAAAAAAATAGAAATCTTCATGGGAATATTTCAAATTGTCAGTGGCTTTAAAAAAGTGATTTAAGATTTTCTCTTGTATCTTCTCTTTCAATTTTAGAATTTTAGTTGCCATATATTATAATGGTATTTTAGCTATAAAAGTAGTTTTCCACTCACTGTTCTCTTGCCTTTCAAGGAGACAAACAGTTTTTCTTTCCTCTAAATGAGCACAATAAAATGGGTAAGCTGTCTGGGGAAAAAGAACCCAGACAAACTGGTGGTATAAAGCTCAACAGAAAAATGTGGTACAGAGAAGAGGCGATCTAAAGCATGTTTACTGTATGCCATGTAATTTATTCTACTAGTCATGTTAGAATAAGAGTTTCTCACTGCTGAATTATCATTAAATTTTGTTCAAAACCAATCCCACTGTCCCTGTTACTGCTGTCCCTGACACTGTACCTTAAAGAAAGTGGGGGAGAAAATCTGCATGCAAAACTGTACCACAAAAATAATAATTCTGTAATAAATAGTTAAACAGGGATTTTAAAAATCTGGGGCCAAATCTTGCTAATATTCCCTACAAACCTGCTTCTACAAGCTCTATGCATGTCTATATGCATTTTAGTAGACTAATTTTCAGCACTTCAGTAAGTATTCTTCTATCTTCTTGCAAACCTTCCTGATGTATCAATAGAACTATCAGTTATGAAAAGATTGATATCAAGAGTAACCTAAATGAAAAATAGAATAAAAATGCAAACTATGGATGCATTTAGAAGAGCCAAAGCTTCGCAAGATTTTCCTCTCCCTAGTTGATGTAGGCAAACCAACAGATTGTCTTTCTGTCAGGCAAACCCTGATGGAGATAAATGTAAAGGCTGGAGTGCATGCCTAATTTTTACACACAAGCTGCAACCAGACCATGGATTTACGCTTCAAGGCAACCAGATTTCTCCTTGTGTACTCTCACAAACTGCTGCTGCACTCAGTCCATCTTGTTTAAATGCCTTTAAAACCTCACACAGGCTCTGCCCCTTCCTCCACTCCTACTAATTATATACTTTTTGTTTGAAGAAGCAAGCCCTTTATTGCTCATAATTTTAGCTATCACTTGCTTAGGCACCTTCTACAGATCAATAGCACATAGTTAAGTGGATGAAAAGGCTAAATGTGATTGTCATTTGCAATTCAAGGTTGTGTGTTCCCCCCCCACCACACCCCTAAAACCTTAAACTTTTAGGCGCTGTGCTTGTATTTCATTTTAGAATACTAAATTCCTGTTGCAGGTATACAGCAGCTGTACATTCAAAACCTTTTGTCTTAAATTAAATATCTGTCATTTTTTAAGGCCAGAACACTGGCATAGGTTATAATAAAAACTAGCATCCAACCTGCAATTTTACAGATTCCATTGCTGGTGGCCATACATCTTTGATGGCAAAACTACATTGGTTGTAGCGCCATAAAATCAATAAATATTAACCTTTTCTGACACTTTCTGCACGGATGCTTTATCAGTCGCTGTCAGGTGATAGAACAGTCAGTGATGTACTGTATTTTTCGGCTCAGAACCCATACCAAACTAAGAAATCAATGCAGATTAACAAGCCTTTAAATATAAAAATTGGCAATGAAATTTTGGTTCTATATGATAAAAATTAAACCAAATCACAATACTGCAGAACCATAAATCTACCACAAATATTTCTAAAAAGCTGTGAAATGCAAATACAGTATTTCTATGAAAAATTAATCACATCAATGAAATGAAATCAGTTTTATATTTCATTACTGACTTATCTATTACAGCTTATAAAATTAATAATGCACCAAATAATACAAATCCTGTATCTCAGTATTGTTTAGAAACTCAGAGGTCTTGCCTTGCTGAGAGATACTCGTAACAGTTCAATACACTTACAACTCAATTTCTAAACAAGCCAAGCAAAAAAATAAAAATTTACTGGGAAGTGAAAAGACACTGTTTAAGTTATCTCCCACCTCGTATAACTGTAACAATAACCATGTTTAGACCTAAGCATCTTAGAAGCCTAAGGCCTTTAATTATTGGAAAACATCTTGCTGTGTACAATCCATACTGTAGCAGGGTACAGACTGAAAACCTGGACTGGTTCTATTTCTCCCTGTCCAAAACACTGCAATTTCTTCTATATAACACTGTACTTGTTTACCAGAGCATTAGAAATTATGTTTCCTCATATGTAATTCATGTTAAATTTCTTATTAAAATATGAGCTAGTCAGATAGCATGGCCTTTCCAAAAGACTTCAGGCTTCTTAAAAACTACCACAAATCTTGAAAGCTTAGGACATGTTTTCTTATTTCTTTAAATACGAAATCTGGAAGTAAATTCTTGAACAATGGCTATATGGGTCTATTTATAGTCAGAAAATCCTGAAAAATAAGTATTGTAATTTGGCTCTATTTATCCTATTATGGCTATCCTATAGCCAAAGGCTATCCTATAGGCATGGCTATACTATAGCCAAAGCCTATTAGAACTTATCTGTAGTTTTTAAATCTATTACCAAGTTTCTTTCTAACAATGCAGGTGGAGCATTGGTGTATGGGCAACAATTACCTTCTTTTCAAAGTAAGTGATAGCACTTGAAACACTCAAGTAAATTAGTAAAACCTATTGAAAATACAGACATTTAAGTTCCACCAAATTTTAGACATATATAGGCCCAATGAAGTCAGTAGCAGGAACACAACAGTATTTGGAGAAACAGGGAACTGCTTTGGGAAATGCAATATAATGCCATGGTATGCAAATGAAATATAAATTCAAATGCACTAAAAGCTTTATCAACATAAACTTTATATTTTAAACTGAAGTACAACTTTAAATTTGCCATTTCTTTCTATAACATCTGCAATTCTAGATTAGCCAAGAAAGAGACCTACTTCTGCCAATCAGCATCAGGAGCAATCAAATTGCAAATTCTACAATGATTTCTTTAAAAAAAAATGGTAAAAATAACTTTAATCAGCTCAGTTTATCTATTAATGCTAATATTGAAAGGATCTGCATTTATTTTGAAAATCATCCATAAGAAAAGAAAGAAAGATAAAGAAAAGCTGTGAATTTAAGAAAAGACAAAGTCTGGAAGTTGATAAAATTTAAAAATAATTTTAAAAAATCATTATGCCTAAGCTTCTCTCATGTCACAATGTGGAGATCACATTAAAGCTTACCCCTGTGCAGCAAAATCCCCTCAGAAAGATGGCACTGGCATTGCAAAGTGGATGATCTTTAGACTGGGAGCCACTTGTGCACCGGCACAGCCACTTTTTGAAACCCACTTCATAGCAGAGTCTGAGATGCCTTACAGAAAAGCATCCCCCCAAAATCAATCCTTTTTTTTCCCATTTTTGGTGACAAGGTGGCAGCAAAATTGAAGTACTTTCAGAATCAGAAGTTCTAGTGTCTCCATCAAAGTGTCATTTGCTCTCTCTGCTTTTCCAAGATCCTCAGGAGCCTTAAACTGGTTATACCAAGTTATAACCACTTACTCTGTGTCCGTGAGTACTTGGTCAATATCCTAAACCTGACCATATCTGTCTGCAATTGGTGTTGATTGTTGCATACCAGTCATCATATACGACAATAGCTTTACTTATCAAAAATGCTCTATTTTTAGTTAATTTTAGAATGATTGCCTTTTATAATTTAAAAATTGATATCTCAAGACATTACAAGTAGTATATGCAAACAGTTGGTCACATACACAGCTCAAAGGTTTGCAGGAAACAGCATATGCAACAAAATCCCCCCCCACAACTACAACAAAGAACAGAGGATTGTGTTCCCCTGTCTTAGCCCTCTTGCTCCGTACTACAAGTAAGGCTGTGCTGAATTACAGATAATTGAGATTTCATTATTTTCATATGCTGATAAACCTCTGACTTCACATTTCAGGATTTTTGTTTGAGTGGATAGAAGTAAACACAAGCGGCTCAGCAAATTTTACTGACAATTTTGATAGTAGCAGAATTTGCTCAGAGGAAGGTGGATTACAAAAGAAAGAGTCAACAACAATTAATAGAACATTGAATACTATTGTAACAGCAAGGATTTGTAGATAAATCCTTACCAGACGAGGTTAACTTGAGTTGACTAGAAGCAGCTTTATCCCACAGGCACTTTGTGGCGGTGATATGCACTAATATGTGAGGACTCCAAATGCTTCACTATGGCTTTTCCTTTTTAATTTTACATTACTCAAACATTTCAGAAACCACTAAAACTATTTTACTGAGTGTACAATTGGTTGTTTAATAATTCCTAACTTCAAATTCTTCAAATAGAGTTCTGAATTTTGGATGCATATGCCAAATCCAAAATCAATGTTGCATTAAAAATGTTTGCCTAAAACCTTTCAATGTATCTTAACTTGATAATCAGTTTTGACTTTCTTGCTATCAATAGACGCTTTCATTTTATGTTTCCTCTAGATTCTATTACTTCAAAGTAGGTAAATTCTTTTAAATCTCCTAAAATCTGTTTTCTGGGAACTGTTAACTGCTATTAGTTCCCAGATTGAATAAAAAGTACTATTTTAGCAAGGTATAAAAGAAGTAGGAGCATAGTTTGGCATGAAGTATGGTAGTTATCTTAATGCCTTCTTTGTAAGTACATTATGCACTGTAATCCCCAACAGTTACAGAGCATACCCACTCTTTTAACTACAGGGCAACTATTAATAAAAACTGCTTCCATCAACAATAATCTCAGTTTCTGAAATGTTATTTAAGCAGGGATTGTGACAATCAGTAACTGATCTTCTTTAAATACCAGAGAAGTGCTCTTAATTACAGTGCAGAAACACGTCCAACTCTGCTTTTGGATGTTAGGCACTTCCTCTACTACCCAAAGCCAAGGAACTGGAATTGGACCCTCTTAAACCAGCAGTACCTTTCATCCAGACATGCAGAATCTGAACCAGTGATCTGAATTGTCTGAAGCCCAGAGCTTTTAATAATGCTCAGGTTTCTATGCAATTTATATGAAAATTGCACTCACTTTAAGGTCTCTTTTTACTATCAGAGAAAATTATATGAAAATCATATTGTAACGACTCAGAGAATGAAAACATCTGTATTAAATCTGCAGTGGTTACTTAAGTACAAACCATTTCTTTGATGTTAGATATTGATGAGCACACACTCATTCCAATAAATGCAAGACATGCATAAAATATCTTACATTCAGAAGATGTACTAAGAAAAAGGGGTTCCCCACTAACTGGCCAGCTGGGAGTTAAGAGACATGACATCTGTCTCCATGGCTTTTTGACATGATACAAGAATTATAGACAGCCGACATGCAATGTATTTATATGAGATATAGTTTCATATTATGCTCTTATATGTTCACCAAGAAAGTGAAGCAATCTTTCTTCTGTGAGACTTCTACCTATCTTCATTTCCTTTAGTGCAAACAGTTATAGACAAGCTCCTCTCTGAACTGATAATTTTTTAGAGGTCATTCAGCCCATAATTTCAGGTCCTAGTCACTATCCTGATGGTCCTTCTTAGGAAATTGGACCCAGTGGGAACGTTTTTTCCTTCTGCTTAGTCTATGGGTCAGCATTTTCCTTCCCTTGTACTTCTTAATTCCCTTAAGTGGCAATTATTTAAGGTAGAGTTAGAGAAGGTGCAATCTACATTCATCCAATAAAACCTAAATATTAAAAAGGACAGAAAAATCCAGCATGGTTACTAAGGATATATGGGAGAGCATTTAGCATTTGAAAGGTACCAAAGATCTGGTAAATGAAAAGATGGAAAAAATTATGAAGAACTATTGGAAGTAAAATAGAAATTAGAAGTACAAAAGAACACGAGTATCAGACAGACAAGGCATCCTACTTACAAAGGTCAAGACTCAAGATGCCATGTCAAGAAATTAATGGAAAGTCAGTGCAGCACAGATTGGATTAATGAAAGCAAACAAAAAGGAAGTCCAGAAGAAATTTTTAAAATCAGCATGGAATTGCAATGATTTGTGATTCATTGGAGCAATTATTGCTGAGGGCTCTTCTCTTCACTCATGACCCAAAGTAGTAAAGCATTGAGCACACGACTAACACTATGATTCAATTGCCCATACCTATGTTCTGGCTTTGGCTTAGGTATTTAATTTACTTCACAATAGCTGGTATGTGCTGGATTTGAGCTGGAAACAGTGTCATAGGGATGATTCTGCTAGTCCTGAGCAGCGTTTGCACAAGGTCAAGGCCTGTTCTGCTCCCCATCCCACCAATGAGGATGCTGGGGGGGCACAAAGAGTTGGGAGGGGACACAGCCAGGACAGCTGACACAGCTGACCAAAGGAAAATTCCAGACCACATGGCATCATCCTCAACATGTAAAGTGGAGGGGAGAAGAAGAAAGGGGGGGAGATGTTTGGAGTATTGGCATCTGTCTTCCCAAGCCACCATTATATGCCACAGAGCCCAGCTTTCCTGTAGCTAACACCTGCCAGCCCATGAGATGTGATGAATTAATTCCTTGTGTTGCTTTACCTAATAAACTGCCTTCATATCAGCCTTGGAGCTTTCTCGCTTTTACCCTTCTGATTCCTATCATCCCTCCACTGGTGGGAATGAGTGATTGGGGTGTGGCACTTAGTTGGTAGCTGTAAACCACAACAATGTTGGCACTTTTCTGATTCTGAAATTATTTGCCATTATTTATGCAGTAAGGAAACTATGCCTAACAAGCAAGTAATTTTGTGTAACTTATAAAAAAATCTAAAACTCAGACAAAGACTTGCAAGCAGATTTACAAATATTAATCATTTAGGCTATTTATCAAGCATAATTTCAGTGCAGATTGTTGGGATGCTAGTAACATATCACAGGAAGAAAAAGCATAAAGTGTCCCCTAAATAATGCACAGCCACAGAGAAAGCCAGCAAGAGGTGTTGGCATTATGTAGGCAAAATACAGCCTGCTACAGTTATTTGAAATATAGCATCCACGGGTCTCCAAAGTACTGTTAGTTCAACTCTGCAAGTGATGAAATAATTAGTTCATAAAGGAGACAGCATGGTTGAGAAATTTATAATATAGGTTTATTTACAGATATTTATTATTTATATTTTGATTGGAATTATTTTTTAATTATTTATAGCACAGACAAGGAATATATAATTATTTTCAATACAGTTTAAATATATAAGTTGTCAAATAAGTTTTATCTACTATATATATAAAAAATTTACTACTCATTTTAAATCAAAATTTTCATTCTTCAAGTTGCGTCTTATATTTATTTTATATTTACTTTAATGAAAATAAAATATAAGATCTTTATGTTTCTTAGAACTCCAGCATAACTTCCCTGGATGATAGACTAAGAGATCTGCTCTTAAAAATGCATAATAGGAAAGCAATTTAAGTGTTCAGAGTATAGGACAATCTCCACCTAAAAACATCCTGCATTATTCCTAGGCTATACAGCTTTAGTTTTTATTCCTCTTGTAAGATTATTATCTTTCTTTTTGTTTGTTTGGAAAGTTTCCTTGATGACCTTGTTATCCCATCTTTTGGTGCTTTTCTTCGAATTTTAATATGTTGATATTCCAATACTAGTATTCCCTTTTATTATTTACACTTTCCACATAGTATTATGCATAAATATCTCCTAGCACAATTAAATATTTTTGCCTTTCTAGATGGCTGTCATGTCTTAAGGGCTTTCTTCTACTTCTGCACTTAAATATTTCAGCCTTGCTTTAAAAGTTTTATGTTAGGATAGCCTATTTTTAGCTCCAAATAGGCAATAATGTGGCTCGTTCTTCATGAAGGATATTTTATCTATTAATATAATGAAATAGTATCTTGGAGTAAGATTACCTTCTTTTCATCGGTGAACCTGACATCCTTGCAGAGGCACCAGTCTTTATGGACACCAGCAGCAATCCAGCATGGGCAATGCAAGGAATTTGCAAAGCAGATGCAAATTCCCCACATTATTTTTGTGGGCAAAATGCCCTTGGACGTAAAAGGGTATTTTTTACGTGTTTTGAGGGCAGATACAAGGTGGGCATTAAGAGTTCAACAAAAATTCAGACATGAAGAGGGTTTCTCTATCATCCACTGTGGCACAGCCCCCTTCCCAACTTTGGAAACCAGAATGCCACAGAGAGGAACGACAGGAAAGTAGGCACACACCAACACCCAGATTAAATATTTAGATATGGGCAAAGAGATTCATCTGCTCAGGAGCAATAGCTCACACCACAAAAATTAGTAGCCCTGTTACAAACTGGGATAGTTTTCAGAAAAGGAATGATGAGTGCTAGGAGGGCTGTGGACAGAAATGCACTGAAAAGAAAGCAGGATTGTGACTGCATGGTTTTGGTGCTAAGCATAATATGGAAACCCCTGTGCAATGGCCCTACAGCTGATGGCACACAACAGGACACCTGTTATACCTCCACTGACCAGAGGTATTAAGAGGTGTTTCAGACTTTGGCCTAGGCAGTATTTTCCTTTTCCTTTAAAACTATATTCTGAACATTTTTTCTTTAGTGAGACTGATTGGCTTTCCTTCTTATCTGAGAATACCATTCACTTAAAGGATGTAACTAATATTAATAGTGGTGGGTTTTGAATATTAGATGATGTAATATTTGCATCAAAATATTTAAACACCTCCTTTCATGTCACTCAGCAGGAATATATGCTGATTGTTCAGGAAAAGCAACTAAGGAACTATGAAAGTAGTCCCTATGCTCTTCAACAGCAGTAGAAAAAGCTATATCCTAGGGAAAAAAAAAAGATAAAGTACTTTCATGAACTCAACTTTTTTTTTCTATTTCACTTGCTACCTGGAAACAACCAACTCTGATGTCATGACCACCCAGATAAATACACTGGCTATGGAAGCTCTGCTAGGTATAAAATGCCTTCTAATAAATGACAGTTCTAAAAAAGAATTACTTAGGTTGTTGTTTTTTTTTTAAACATAGATTAATCTTTCCTGAAACACAATAATACATAATCTACATATGTTAAAAAGAACCTGGCTTTCTCCTTTACAAACAGAAAATCATTTATACTAGGTTTTTATTTCAAGCACACACTAAAATTATTATTCCTCACAAAAGAGGAAAGGGAGTGTCTGCCAATCAACATGACATGCTATTGAAAGACTGGTACTAATAGCTATGACAAGAGCAAACCTGTTTGAAGCAGAGCTGCTGCTGCCTTTTTCTTTTTTTAAAGTATACCAGCCATCAAAAATAATGTTTTATCTGACTAGAAACCCAAGCAATATTCTGCTGCTGTAAAAGCTTGCACCTGATTTCCCTATATCTGGCAATGACAATTTTAATATTGTTTCAAATGACAGCATTTAAAGTGTTTTATTTAAACAGTGATAAAGATTAAGAACATTAACTATTAAAAAAAAAAAGTTAAATATGCTTGCAAACAAAACTGTGTATCTATTCTTTGGAGGTTTTACATCAGATATGAATTACAAGTTTGCATAAGTACTCAACTGACTTGTATTACCATTGCTTCATTGATAAATAGCATTTACTGATTTTATATTTTTGTAGTTTGATAAATTCAGAGAGTATAAAAGCAAAAAGGCTTTTATTGTTTCATTTTTCCTATTTTTTTACTCCATATTTTCTACTAAATAATCAAAAAACGCAAAAAAAAGGAGCAGCAAAAAATATTTAGAAGTAGAAAAGCACTAGGATGCTAGTATAATTGCAATATTATCAGGTTCTGTGTGTCCAATTCACATTCTGAATAAGTCTGCAGTTTCCATTTGGTAATACAGTTATACCTTGATAAAATCACATAATAGATCACACCATAACTTTTAGCAATCAATTTTTTTTTCTTAATAATTTGATAAATGTAGCTGTCAAGTGGGATAAAGATCACAATTTTATTTGGGATTAACTATTTGAACTTTCAGAATTCCATTCATGAATATTGCAACTGTTACAACTGATAGGATCACAATTTTGTCCCTTGTTGATGATGCAATCATGTTGCAGGTTGGTGGTACAGCCCTGTTTCTCAAAAGCTAAAGAAACTGAAAGAGAAATGGGTCAAAAGCACGGCCTTTTGAAAAGTACACTTAAAGTTTGCAAAAATACTTTTCAAACATATTTAAAGGAGGAGACAATAACACAGTATGGGAACTGCCAGGGAAAAGAGCAGAATTTCATACGGATTCTTCAAACACATTAAACAAATATATAAATGTATGTTACCAGATATTTTATCAAGGATTTAATGACATACCAGAAACAAACAGTTTAAGTTGGTGTATTTCCACTTCAGGTTCAAAGAGAGTAAGAATTTAGCACTGATGATGGGAATGTTGCCTCTCTGAGAAAGAACACTTTGGGGGACTTACCTGTCTCCTCAGCTATTCCACTGCTATCACAACACCCAAACACTTTAGATCCACAAACACAGCCCTTACCAGGAGGCTGTAGATTAACACTGTTTGAAGATTTAAGAGCAGAAAGGACCATTATATAATAGTCTGACTTCTGGTATATCAAAGCCCCTTAACGTTTTGCAGTGAACCCAGCAACCTTGGGCCCTCCTAAAACCTATTTTCCAGAAAGACATCCAGTCTTCTCAAGGCTCAAAGGAACAGAACAAGAATAATTTCTTTTGCTAGTTGCTGCCAGAGCTCAATTGACCTCATATTTAAGTGTTTGCACCTTGTTTCTCATTCCAATTTGTCTGACTACACTTTCAGTAACTGATTTTTCTTAGGCTTTTCTCAGCTAGACTAAGAGCAGCTCATGTCTGGTATTTTCTCCCTGTGAAGCAACTCATACACTATAATCAAGTACCTATCTATCATTTGGTCATGAATTATGTAAGTCTTCATGAACACTAAGCGTTCAATCACCACGTAGGCAGCTAACTGCCAAAACACAATCGTCACGATCTTTGTTCTGTGAATGCCCAACCCCAGAGGCACCTATAATTTTCACAGAGGCACTGGCACACAATGCTGTACTTCCAAGCATTCCCCAAAACATGTCTGTGCAGAGCAGGGAAGCAGCTCACACTTTTAGCTCTGTCAGGATCCATAGGAGTAAGTGATCCTCCACTCCTACTCATGGGGCTATGGGTGGTAGACTCTCTCACCACATTCTGGAAAATTTGAGTGTTTTGTAAGCATAGTATCACTGTCACAGAAAAAAAAAAACCCAAACCTTACCAAAGAGTACATTGAATTGAGCTGACTTCACTGATTTCTTTTTTTTTTTAAACTACTTCCAAGAAGAATTTGGCATGACTGCTAATTCTAAATTAAACATCACCAAATTTTCTGTTCAGTGCCTTAAGCAGTTCCCTAATCACATAGCTGACTGTCATGAAACCATTTTCCAGCAAGAGCTTTGTGGCTCAAACTATGTAAGTATTGCACCTATTTTGCACATGAGGGAACTTGTACAAAAAGCATAACCATTGTATCTTTTGCTCAGTGAAAAACCGGGTTATTCTGACTTCTAGGATTGCACTCATTCTTGGAAATCATCTCAACTTTTTGCAGTGCAGCATGGAAATAATAATATGGAAAAAACCTCTCAGTATCACTGCATAACTTTCAACATTATCACAAAACCAATAATGAGCAAATTGCTTCCCTTCTCTCTGAAGAGCTTTTTGCTTATGACCAGTTTAGTATCCACAGAAGGCTACAATGGCACACTGTGAGATGTCACAAACTCTGCAGCTATTGGAATAATAGAGATGTTCAGGCACAGATATTATACTGTTTGGACATAAATAATGCATCCTAATAGTATCACAATGTTTGTAAGACAAGAGGTCCTAAATGATGAACATTTAGTTCAAACTGAAATTATCACTACCAAGTGATGCTGCTCCAAAGCAGACAAAGCACTGAGAAAGAAAACTGGAATACTGATCCCTTGCAAGATCTTCCACAGGTACAGGCCCTTCTCCTGTCCAACTTGACAAAGTATTCAGGTTCAGGTCAACTCAGTACTGCAATGCAGCATCAGTTAGAAGAAAACACATTCAAGAATTTTGGAAATGCAATGCACACAAGAATCAAAATATTTCTTCACCTTGCTTGGAGACTCACAATTAAGACAAGCCTACAGTAAGAAACTATTTTTTTTTTTAATCAAATTATGTCATTTTTAGAAAAATCACTAAAATTATAGTCGGCAACATGATAGGACAAATTGCTCATCTATTGCATTAATTTTCCATCTGTAATGACATACATTCAGATTTGCACATGGATAACAAGAATGTACATAAAGAGCTTCCACTAGATTTCTATCACTTACACATTACCTGCAGGATTTGTGAGCTTGCTAGTAAGCCCAGTTCTGTTCTTAGAACAGCTGTAAGATCTATCAGTATCTTAAATGTGGTTTTAAAAAGAAAGTAAATTCATATTGTGGATAATGGAAAACAATCTCTGGATTCCTGGCTTTTTTTCCAACAAAATTTCAATTTTAACACGGACCTTGAGAAAATGGGTCAGAGAATATTAAGAAATAGGCACCAAGCTCCTACAGAACAACACACAGACATTTTAAAAAACAGACCTGATGATTTGTATAAAAATTAAGGTTAAATGCATAAACTGGTATTTGAAGTATAGCCTACCAAATTCAGTTCACAATTTTAGGTGAACTATATATCTTTGTTGGTTTGTCTGCATTAAAGGTCTGTTGTTAAAAGGTAGTAAATTTTAAAGTTAAAGACAAAAGTATAATCCAGACTGTTATTGTTTTAAAATATGTAAGATTTATAAGGAATACAGTTGTATTGTTAAATAACTCCCTCTATGACAGAGGTGGAATCTATAGCAAAAAGAGGAAAAAAAGTCTGAAGACTTGGTTTTCTGGCATTTCTATATACCAGTTTAGAACAGAAGTGCTATCACTTTGCAATTACAGTATCATTCTCACAAATGTAAAAGCTAACTTCTTTTGCCCTCCATCTTCCCAGCCTCTCCCTTAGAAATGCAGCTTCCTCAAGCTCCTTACTACCATTGACCCCATAAAGCAGTAGAGTAGCTGCCAAAGAAAGCTAAATAGAAACTAATATTAGAGCATTATATTATTGTAGCAGGGCATCTCACCGCCCACAAGGGCTTATCTGTTTGTTAACCAGCCAGATAACTCCAACAGGACAAGCTGTCTTATAGTGAGTTATTTTGGCACCATGGGGTTAAGATCTCCCAATTGCCAATAAACTTCTTACTGATGAAGTGAGATCTGGAAAGACAAACCGGATTTTTGACAGACATTCACTTTACAACTATAAGAGCCACACCAAACTTTCACAAAGCAGAAATCTTCTGTGCATTTCCCTGGAAATATGTGGAGTTTCTTCCATGAGTAGGGATGCCTGCTTTGTGGGTACTCCCCAGGGGTTTAGTGAAGCAATGTGCACATTATCATGGTTTCAGTGTTAAGTTAGATTTGATTCCTAATCAATACTATTTCTTTTCCTGGCTCTAATATAGGTACCTTGATATTGTACATTTTTATGTTATGCTGTAATCTACTAGTAGTTCTTTTTAGTTTTATACTGTGTAGTAAGTAATTCTGATTAAGATCTTTCATCTGCTTTCTCTTGTCTGTTTAATAAATAATTCATTTTATAAATAGATCTGACTTGCCAACATAAGAACTTGCAGACCAGAGAATCCTTGAACTTAAAACTGTTGCCAAAATCTGAGGGTAAGGCTTGTCTGAAGCTTCTACTCTTCCCGCAACAATTATAAAGAGCATTAAATTTAAATTAGAAATCCAACTGTCAGTCTTAATTTCACAGACAAGAAACAGAGTTGACTTTTACTCCCAGTCACATCCTAAAGGTACCCCACAGCTCCACTCCTGATGGGCTGTGGTGAAGGAGTTTCTGCCTGTCCTGCAAAGCGGCTGGAGTTGGTGCCTCTTTGCCAGTGAAGAGACTTATTCTGTTTCTATCTGCTCAAAGAAGCAAAAGGGCTGGCTTTCCTGTTAAAAGCAATATTAGAACATAAAAGACAGACAAATATGTTTAAGTTAAAAAAAAAGAAAAAAATCAATCTTGTATGACACTTTCATACTCCTATCATCCTAAGGGGCTCTATGTCGTGTTGTAGATTCTCTGTGGGTGCAGCCAATGACCAATAAGTCATCAGTAACGGTGAACCAGACACAGAACAAATCTTATTTTTATAAGGGATGTTAGCCAGGGCACAGGAGTTGTCCTTCATTCCTCTAAAAATCTTCTCTAAAACCTTTAACTCTCAGATGTCCAGCAGTTAGAAATGGATCGAAAAGAAGAAAAGAAACCTCCTTTAATTTAACTATGGTATGAATACACAATTATCACCCAGGTTCCTCTTTAATAGTGTTTCTTTTTGAAAGGAAAATACAGTATCATCCTTTTAAGCAGCGGGATTATGCAAACATTTCAAGACTTTTGTTGTATACCAGTTCTAGGTGAGCCTGGCATTAGGTGACAATCTGTTCTTGCTAGTCCAAATACATTTGCAGAGTACCCTGTTTAGTGCAAGGGGATTTCTACAGTTCGAGAGTGAATGTATAGAAAAGAAATATCATTAGGATACAACAGACTGATGACTGGTTTCCTGTGTTACCAAGACAAGCAGGCTGAACAGTTTTAACCACAGCATGCTGCAATGAACAATTATTTTACCCAGAAACAGTCTTAAACTAATAATGGGAAAATGTGCATAAAATATTGGTAATTTTGGAATGTTAGTGATTCTATCACTGCTACAGCTCTCTATTACATCTATCTATCTGTCTATTGAAAGCATTTGATTTTTTCATGTTAAGTGGGATTACTGTAGTAAAACATCCAACAGTGTCTGGATTTAAGCTCTGAGTTGAATATTCATTTGCTTTAGTGAGAACTATGGTGAAATGTGATCAGTTTTCTGACCTATTTTGAAATTGGGATTCTGCCAACTGGCATTTTGTTTGCACATCCAGATATTATCCACCATATGCTGACATGACATGATGATTGGTTCCAAAATGAAGTGGAATACTTGGCAAATAGAAATATATGGTACAAATAATACACTGCCTCTAGTCAAGAAAGCAAGCAGTCATTTTTAGAAGACTGAGAGGTTTTAAAATAACTACAGTGTACATACTGCACAAAGCTGCATGAAAACTCTCCAGGTTTTGCTTTTTTACAGGTATGAGGGTATCAAAAACTATGAAATTAATTCCTTACACAAGATTCAAATCTGACACAGGAGTACTAAGAATAGTAATTCAATGGAAGATTAATTTGCATCTCAGGGAGACTTTGGCCCACATAGCTTCTTCCTCCTCTGGATTCCCCAACTCTTTCTTCTCACCATCTGTTCTTTTTTCCCACTGCTCTGACTTGTCTTTCCACCCAGTGATATCTAAGTTATCTGCCTCTCCTGCATTAAGTTCACATTTCATTCAAGCTCCAGACTAATTTTGTATTATTTCTCCTAACCTCCTACCACTGAACTCTTTATTCTTCTCCTAACTTGATGCTTCCAACAATCTTCTGCTTTCCACTCTGAAATGTAGAATCTTTTAAAGAAATACCCCAAAACCAAATAAAAACAAAAAAACCCTTGTTCCTAAACAGAAAACACCCCATCTCTTTTCTTTTAATTCCTGTTTCCAAAGCAATGTTTTTGTTTTGCATTCCTCCAGTGACTTCCATGTGTGTGCTTTCTAACACAAAGCCTGAAAACATATATCTAAGTTGTTAGTTGAGCTCTACTGTTCTGTCTTTTAATGAGGAACAGTCTACTTTTTTGTAATGAAATCTAAGAATTTTTAAAGCAGTGCATTAATTTGCTACTGTATTTCCTATGAAATTTTGTGTTTCTGTTTTGGGGGGAATAGCATAGGCAGAGGGACATAATAAAAATGTTAAAAAACGTTTCTCCCTAAAAGTTCAGTTAGATTTCAAAATGAGGAATCCAAATGGCATGCACTTCTGATGTTTATTTATTGAACTGCAAGATTTGCTTGTGTAAAATGAATAGATTTCAGTGCTTAATGTATAATCTTCAACCCTGGAAAACTTGAAGAGGATTAAGCCCATTTTAAAACCATGTTCTTCTTCAGAATAAATAACTTCTTCTTTTGTTATTACAATCATTTAAGCACGTGCATTTAGAAAAGAATTTGTAAGCAAAGGGAGGAATGACCTTACCAGCATGCAAGTATGCCAGATCAGGATTTTCAATGTCTGGGTGTAGTTCTTTCAAGTGGTTACGAAACTCCACAGGGATATTTGTTCCATAGTCACACCTAGGACAGTTATACATTTTTACTCCTTCATGCTTTCCCGTATGCAAGATGTGTTTACGGATATTTTCTGCACAGTTAGATCTAAACAACAATGAAAAAAAGAAAAAAGATACATATTAATTTATTTTCTACCAGTGGTTCAAGTAAAACTTAGTGTTTTAACAGAAAATCAGTAGTCATCACTCATTTTTCATTGTCTGTAGATTTTTTATCATCCTCTTAGGTTTTGCATAAATATTGTCCTGTGCATGAAGGCTCCCAAAGCTGTTTAAGGCTAACTGAACATTACATCTGAACCAGAATGATTGATTTGTTACATTTATAGAATTTCTATTTTTCTCATGGTAGTGAGTGATGGACAGAAATTAAGCAAAAGTCTTTATTTAACAAAACTGAAATTAACAAATGCCTGTAATATTCCCAATGGAGCTCACATGAACCTTTCCCACACAGTTCCTAAATTCAACAGGAGTTGCTGTGAATTATTTTTGCAAGTATGTTCCACCAACTTTCATTTCGCTGTGTGAACTGTTCCTAGGAAGGAGAATTGAGTTGTTCAAGTTTACATCTTTTTGAAAACACACATGGATTCTGGTTTACACCTTAAACACAGCTTTTGTGAAAGCAGTGGAGTTTTCATGCATAAAAGTCAGATTACATATACAATTAGTTTAACACATTTTAAAGCAATATTTATAATCATATTTCTGAAAAAAAGTAATAAGATTTCACATTTCCCTTATTCACAGAGAGATCCATACGGCAGTAATTTTTAATTTTTAGTCTTTAAAAATTTCCAGTCTCATTACAAAATTATTTTGCATTAGAAATTCCTACTTATTCAAACTTTGTGATGAATCCTACATAAAATACACTGCTCTTCCATTTATTTCTATCAGAAATACTCAGTATATTTATTCTTGACTCAAAAGAACAGAACCGTCCATGTATACCATTGCTTTGGGGTTTTGCTTAGTTTTTAGACTTTCTTACTAGCATGTACTATTATTATTGCCAAACTAAGAACAGTAATTCAGCCTAACTGAAAAAAAGTGCAAACACTCACGTAAACTACACAAATGCATAAAACTTCACAAATACTCAAATAAGACAACTGTAGCATTTCGGGCAACTGGTTATATACCCCTCACTGATAGAAATTCCACAGTAACAGGCACCTAAAAAAAGGACCCCTTCAATTAAACTGGAAGTAGCAGCTTGAAGTTCTCCTGGAATGCTTGTCTCTCCCTCGGAAATGGTCATAGTAAAGTTGCTATCTGCCTTACGGTGCTGCCAAAGCTCACCCTCTGTCATGTCCATCTGCTATATATTGGTATAACGGTCAGATGCCTGAGAATGTCTGAGAAGACAGTTATCACTGAAAAATATAGAAAATATTGGTCCTCGGCATCTTTCAGAATTCAGCCCTAAAAATGTTACAATGCTCATAAATGTTGTTAAAATGAAATAAGTATTTTACAAAAAAAAGAAAAAAAAGGTAGTGTATACTGCAATGAAAGCAGGAGACAACCTGGTAACCTTCTATCATGGGTTATACTTTAAAGGGCAGTAGATTAAAGCAGAACATATGAATCTGAAATAAAATACCTGTGCTCTTTCAGCTTAGCTCTCATACTATATTAAGGAAAGATATAAAACTTTTTACTTTGAAATATTTCTGTGAAATATATAAAGGATCTGTGGAAACCTATGTAAGAGTTGTGAAGAAAGCCCAGCCTGTTCAAGCCATAAAAGGCCAGTTCTACCTCCTTTGATTTGGAATTTGCTTCAGCTACTTTAAACAGAGCAACCCTGAAGCCTCATTTATTCAGTCATCAGTAAAAATCTGTCGCTAAACACACCAACATACAGATATAAAAAATTTAAACCCATATTTTCCCATGTGACAAGGCCAGGAAGGCCTAATCAGAAATATGGAATATGAGATCACAAGTCATTACAAATGGCCCCTCATATTAGGTTGCAAAGCAGCAATTGCCATCATCATAAGGTAAACCATGATAGTAACAACTGGCAAATCCAAGCACTTTTTGAAGGCAAGTGATACCTTTAAATATGACAGGACAAAAGTGTACTGCATATAAAATGTTTTTCAATTTTTCAGTGTGCTTTGAATGTGTGTTTTATTAGGAGTCTTCTCCCACGTCCTGTACAAGTATGTTATTACATGTCTGACACAAAACACCCCCACTAACGCATTGTGTGTGTAGTTACATCACTTCATATGGTGTGAGTAAACACAGAGGTCTGTGGTTTTAAGCAGCACTGTACTTTTATTAAAACTATCTCATGACAAGGATATAACTAAAACATTATAATCTTGCAATAGTGAAGATAGTCAAGCTTTTGACAGGCCTTGTATTATAAGATTCACTTCCAGGTGTTTATAAACTTTGAAATATGGATTTCCTTTGTTCTGAAATTTGGAAAATAGAGCCCAGCCCAATAAAAATCGTTTGAGGAAAGTCTTTCTTGTTTTTGAGTTCCAGTCTGAATCACAGTCACAAACAAATAAACGCAGGTTTTAGGAGACTAGCCTGAAGCTCAGTGAAGCTACAGTAGAGGTTTCTAAGTTAAATTACTATTACCATTGCTTCATGTAAGCATGCTTTCATCCTCATGATCCATTTTTAAAATCAAACATATATTTCTGTCAATGAGTTTATATTCAATGCTGATGTAGAGAAACACAATAAAAATTTTCTTTTTATTGCATGTCTTGCAGTAAGTCTTCTTATTAGATGTAAAGAAAGGTTTGAGACTTGATGCAAAGCCCACAAAAGGCTTCCCCATTAAAGGGAAGAGGGAGGCCTGTATGGATTTTTCAGTTGTCTTGTCAGTGCTATACACAGTGAAAGAGAAGATGGAAAATGTTGCTAAGGTACTTTACAGATGAACAGAAAATATGAGGAACTGAAAAGCTCAGCCCATACTTCCCGTGCAACAAACCTGTATGACCTCCTCCATGAAAGACTGATATATTGGGAAGGGCATAGGCCTACTTTCCACATCCAGGAGAGCTCCCACATTTCTGTAAAGGATAACACTTTGAAATAAGGGAGACAGAGAAAGGCAGCTACTGCTTAAGATGAACAGAAAACCTCTTCTGGAAAAAGACAGAAAAGGTCATTTATCTCTAATGTTCATCACACAGCAATGCATTCCCATTGCTGCACATTCCATGTTGCCAGTACAAGTCCCTTCCTACCAACCAGGCATCTTTTTCTGCTCTCAGTAAATTAAAGGTTCCTGCATATTCAAGTATCATAAACTGGAAATGACTTGTCAATTGTAAAACGGTACTTTAGTCACAGAATCAGCATGCTTAAGGCTCAAAGGGACCTCTTGAGATTCTCTGGTCATCCCTGCTGCTCAGGAAGGATGACCCACGGCCAGTTGCCCAGGACCATTTTTAGGCAGCTTCTGAATATCTCCAAAGATATCTCCCACCTTCCCTGAGCTGCCTGTGCCAGTGCTCAGTCACCCTAACAATGGAATTGTGTTTCCTGATGTTCAGAGAAAACCTCTTTTCTTCCTGTTTGTACCAATTGCCTCTTGTTCTGTCTCTGGGCACCACTGAAAAAGAGCTTGGCTTCCTCTTCTTTAGAACTTCCCTTCAGACATGTGTGCATACATATGACATCCCTTGAGTCTTTTCTTGACACTGATCAGTTCCAGCTGTCTCTCTTTATTTGGGATGCTTCAATTACAAACAATTTATTCAAGTTTTCAGTGGTCGTTGAGCTTGCACAGGAATCATCCTGTGACAAGGAAGTCTGATGCCCCATTCCACAGACATCTGCACTCTTGACTCTTAGCACCATTGATCCAAAATGTTGAGAGAGGGAAATAAAGTGGAAGGTTAGGAGTTGTATAAAATGGCCAGACATTTTCTCAACATAAGAAGCTGTTGCTTCTGTTTACTTTGCCTTCTTTCTCCTATCCTCATATATATATGTTTCAGTTCTTTTACAAAAAAACCCTAAAATCATGGCATTGTGCTAAGAGCAAGAAACAGAGTGCCTGGTCTACAGAAGTGGGAAAATCATGCTTCTGGTGGATGGGACAGAAGTCCTCATAACTGCCTTCCTCCTTAACCCAAAAAGTGCAATTGTTCCTTTAGCCCTTGAAAGATACTGTAAGTGCCCCTATGAAGACATTTTCTCAGTTGCATTGGTAAGCTATAATGTGCAAAAGACCAGATTCCTCAGCAAAACTAGGCCTACCCCAGCATAAACAGCAGCACTGTTCAGGGGTCTGGGATGGCAGAGCAGAAAAATGCACTTAGCAGATGGCAGAGACGGGAATTCAAAGTCAGCAGCAGAGAAACATGGGTGGAACAATGAGTCTTGTAGCAAATCTGTGCTGGGGGGAAAACAGTCAGCCTGAAGGTTCCCACAGTAAGTGCTGTCTGCAGTTACTATTCCCCCACCATCTCTGCCTTCTTTCCAATCTTGCAGAATCAGCCAGCCAGTCTCACCAGCAGGCAGTACAAGCTGTGTGAGGGCAGGGATTTGGGCATCCCTTCTCCACGTAGAGGGAGTCATCCCCAGCCTCATGGCTCGATGCAGCAGGTTGTGCTGTGCATTCCCCAGTCAGCAGCCCTGCTTGAAGCAGCCTCTGTAAACAGTCAAGTTCAGTAGTTAACTGCAGACCTGTGGCTGCCCAGTACCAAGCTATTTGCTGTCCTTGTCTTTTACATGGTGTTTTGGATAAAAATCATGAAGAGAAATTCACAAAATATCTGTCAATTCTAAATTTTCTCATGCAGAGTATGAATGTTTCTGTATTTTTTAAGGGTTTTCTACATGAGATTACATTAGCATTATATTAAATAGCTAAATGAAATATTGCAGGAACTAATCAATTTTTATTTTTTTCCTATTTACTAATAAGAAACTGAAATTAGAACACTCTTCCATTATGCAGTGCCTGACATTTTCAGAAAGATACTTACTGCAAGACATGGAAATGGAAGGTTTCAGAGGTGCAAATGAGGCAAAAATGTTAATTATTTAGTCCACTAAGTTTTAAAAAATTTAGCACCTTGTGGGACTCTTATTTGCACAAAATAAACCTTTTTCAAAAGGTCTTCTCCAGCACATTAGGTATAAACATCCTCTTTCTGCAGAGAAATGCACATACCATAAAGGACTTACGGCAGCTCCATTGACATCACTATTTACAACAACTATTAAAAACAAATACAGTGATACAACCAAGTGATTGAAAAGATTTCTATTTTTCCCCGGTTTGTCAGTATGAATCAAGTTCACTCTCATAAAGACAGGTCTTCTGCCCCCTTTATACCCTGCTATGTAACCTGCAAGTACAGAGAATATGCAGCATTTTGACTGAAAAATGGCCAAATCTCCAGATACTTTCTTCCAGAAATAACAGCAATTATGATGAAAGCAAACTTCTGAATGAAGCAATATGCACTACTGTAGATTCTTAAACTCAGTTATTCACCAAACATTTGCAGGTATTTCTTTCACAGAAAATTCCATTTAACTAGGAAAACTGTCTTTAAATCAAAATCGCAATAATGTAATTACACTAGAAAAGGAGAGCCACAGATTTTTAGAAACACAAAGTCATATGGAACATTTACCTTGAACTCATTGACAGCACAGTTCATAAACATTTTCCCAGTGATTCTTTTATCAAACCATAACCCTTTTGGTACTAAAACATGGTTTCTAATGGAGAGTAATAGGGAGTCCTTTGAAATCATAGGCAAATTACTCTTCAGTTGGTCACTCTCTCTTTTACAAAGTGTTGTATTTCTTATCCCCCTGCACCCAGCTAACACAACACAGCTTGCCTGGCTGTAGAATCTCCTGATACCCAGACCTCCAGTAGAGGAGCTACAGAGACTGAATTCCTTTCAACTCACTCTAAGAATCATCAGGTTCTCCTTACATTCCTTCCAGTTGCTTTAAGTCTTGAATACATTCACATTTCACACCAGTGCTGCATACGTGGATGCCATGACCTTCCCCATGCTCAGCATTCTCCAGTTGCAGCCAGTTCTGGAAACTGCTGGATACTTCTTACAGCACCAAGAGCTCCTGCACACTCAGTTAAATGCAGGGACCTTGCAGGTTCTTTTCAGCATTACTGCTTTCTAAAATACAACCCTTCTAGTCTGCCTTTGTTTCTTGCTGTCATTAAACTGTATGAAAACTAGCATTCAGTAGGGTGGTAGTAAACAACCTAATGGGCAATATTTTCTTGACAGCAAAGAAATAAATACCTCAACCTGTGGTAATTACATTATACAAGCATGCTTATTCAATCAAAACCTCCACAATGACAATCACACTGCCCAACTTCTACTTATCAAAAACCCAAACCAACCAACCAACCAACCAACCAACCATTCTTCCCTGCATATTCAAGATTTAGCTACATTTCTGGTTTTAAAATGAAATAAACTGATTGTCAGTTAGTGCAAACTAGCTACATAGTAATACATAATCTGCACATACCACTGGCAATTCAGATTGCAAGTTTAAAAGTTAAAGCTTACTTTTTCAGTGGTACAAGTCAATACAGTATTGCACAAGAAATAATAAAAAAAATCAAAATACCATAGCCAAAAATGTGGTAATGTGTTGAAACTAGCATTATAAAACTGCAAAAATTATTAGATATTAACACACACACAAAACATATATATTTATGTACATATGTACAAGAAATGTAATACATTTTCTCAGCCTTTTCATTACTAACATGCACCTGGGTTACTTTTTCATTTTGTTCTTTGCCTTTAAAAGCAAAAGTTCTACCTTTTATTTAGGTTTTAAGTAAGTGGGGAAACAATTACATGGATACAAGAGCCAACGCTCTGCAACCAACTTCAATTCTCAAGTGACTTACGACACTATTGCTGGAATTAGCAGCACACAGCTCCGTGGGAACTCAGGAGGGCAACTCCAATGCACCCAGTGCCAGCACAGTTCTGCCTGTCGCTGCTGCCAAACACCTCTCTATGCTGTTCCTAAAGACCTCTGGTGGACAGAGGCAAAGAGCTGCAGGGGACAAGCAACGCCTTTGCCACCATAACTGCTTCTGCAGCAAGTATTTGCTCACAGCTTTTCAACTCTACCAAGAAAAGGCGACTAAAATACACACCCACAGTACCATAAAAATGCATGCCCAACAACCTGGTGGCCGCTCGTATTGCCATGTTTTCATGTACTGCCATGTATTGCATGTGTTGCCACTCAGAAAATACGAAGTAGCCCATAAAAGAGAGTACACTACATTCACATGCTTCAATGAGATTTTATAATACAGTCAGCTTCAAAAAGAAAATAATAAAATGTATTTGGGATTTATTCTGATAGTATTATACCAACACCCAGGGATAATAATCGTAATGTTTTCTGCTTTTCTACATTTTTAGCTTTGCATTTTTTTCTGTAATGATCTATTTGTTATGACATACAGTATGTGTGACAGATGTCCAATGCTGGCTGCTAAAAAGTAGCAGAGCCCTGTAGGGAAGCAGCAAAAACTTGTGCGTCAGCAGAGAAAATGATGGAAGATTGATAATTACTGCTTGTGTCTGAGCTCCATTCAGCAGACTAGCATGTCCAAATTGTAATTTGGCCACGGATCCACCATTCTATTTACAATGTATTGGAATGAAAATTCCCAGTTTCAAGTAATTGATCATTACGATAGCCAAAGTAAGTGCTTTTAAAGGCAAATTCAGGGTAATTGGAAATTCTGAAGGGAAATAAGAAGTGATGTACTCTAGTCTTGTTTATCTCTGAGGAATCTGTAAAGCCAGTTACAACCCTGCACAGTGAACAAAAACCAAAGTATAGACCCAGTGCTGGCATCTAGATCTACTCGTGAATTTTCAGAGTATTTTTGGAAAAAACCAGCAAAAAACAGACTCCACAATTTAAAAAAACCCCACTATTTTCTCCAGGAAAAAGCCCATCTGTGATTCCAAGGAACTACGGCACCCTGCCTCAAATGCTTCCATTCTATTTTCTACAAGAAAAGGCAGAAAGAAATAAAGAAGAGGCTTTTAGACAGAAACCTGCAAACTATGTCCAGACTGCTTGACTTGGAAGGAATGCGTGGAAAGGGTAAAGAAAGTAATGGAAATGTGCCTCAGTTCTCCACCTGTGCTGTGGTCCTCACTGTGCCCACAGGTGCTGTGAAGAGCTGGGCTGCTCAGCCTGTGAGTCTGCCCCAGCAGCTCTTCCGAGAGAGGCTCAGTGTCTCCTTTTACCGACTAAAGAAGAAAAAAAAGCAAAACAAACAAAAAAAAAAAAAAACCAACAAAAACACCAACCAAAACCAAAACAATAACCAAACAATTTTTCATAGGACTGATCTGCTTCTGAAAACTCTTTGTAACACTTGCTCGAACTCCTGGCTTCCTTTTTGCTGCAGGCAGAGTGGTCTCTGTGATGGCCCAACTCAAGGGCCTGTGTGCCTGCAGCATGAGGGATGCAGGGGTCTGCTGTGCACTGTGCACTGCTGCACTGTGTCAGCCAAGGTTTAAGTGGCAGAAATAGCAGGTGGAGTTCATCTATTTCACAGTAACTGAGAATAATCATTCCATTGTTCATGGGCTTCCTCCCTCCCCCTTTCCTTTCCTCTTAGAGCAGATGGCATAAAAGAGAAGTTGGTCTGAGAAACAGCACCTCTGCAGTGGTGTGAGGATGGAGACCAGGCTTTAGGTATCACAGGCCCTGATTTAACAAGGTACTTACGCATTTGTGTGGCTTAAGTACAAGCAGCCCCCGTTGACTTCAAAAGAATGACTCACAAGGTTAAATTTATGTACATGATCAAATACCTTGCTGAAATGAGGCCATGGAAAACATCCATTTTTTAAAAAAGCTGGGATGAATTTAATTGAAGACATGCATTTCCTTTCAACATCAATTTTTTCCCTATTGTACTTCTTTTAATGACCACATAAAGTAACTGAACAATTCTGTGGAGTCTGTTTGTATATCCTCAGGAACACATAAAGTATTTTCACAGACATAGAAGTGCAGATGGAGCCTAGCAAACGGTGTGGACTCTAGCGGCTGCACAAGATGAAACTGGACTCCTAATGCTGCTGGAGTCAGAAATGATAGCAACAGACCCTAAAGGCTGCCTGTCAATCTCAGATGCAGATGGTACTTCGTCCAACTGGCCTTCGTGTCAGTTCCTTCAGCCATTTTAGTGACAACACGGTTCCCTAGAGGGCAGATCCTGTTGCTTTGCAGCCTGGATTCATACCCAGGGCACTGTGGTCTGTACGATCTCTGCTCAAAGTAGGTTTTTTTAATGCTAATACAGTGCCTCCTCTTGCCCTACCCCAGCCCCAACTCCCCCATGCAAAAAGAGATGGTCATTTTCTTTCTCATTTCAAATGTTCCAATTTATCAAAGGAATCAGCAATAATTGTCTGAAAGATTCACTTTTGTTAGGCATGCCAAAACTATATATAAAATCCCTGCTAATAAAATTTGCAGACAACACTGTAATTGGCAGCATGATTAATAGCAATGACACAGCCATCTTACAGAGCAGTCGCAGAAGCCAGGCGTGTTCAATCACAACATGTACACACACAATTACATGTTAGCTTTCTCACCTTTGCACAATGCATGCAAGTAACTTAGACAATGCTATGAAAAGCTGTGACACTGAAAATGATTTAGCGATTAGTGGACCAACAGTTTAATGTGAACATCTAGTGTGATGCTGTAAGCAGAAAGGCCCCATGCTATATTTAGCTGTATAAACAAGGAAGTAGCAAGCAAATGTAAGGATGTAATGTTCCCTTTGTGATACCAGAGAAACTAATTCTAGAATATCTACTTCCTGTATTACTGCCTACACTTAAAAAGGGAACAAACAGCCACAAAGTGATTATAAATAGAAATGGAAGTTAAGCAGGGTAAAAATCTCTAAAATACTTAATAAAGACCCCTTCTATTTTGCTTATTACACTTGAGCTTGGCCCATAAGTAACTTAACATGAAATAAAGGTGTGATTAAGGAACAACCTAACTTAGAGAAAACCTATACGAAACCAAAAGCAATGACTACAAGTTAACAGTCAAATTCAACTGAGAAACAAGGCACAATTGCTTCAGCAATTAACCTTTTATAGAAGGGAAGCTGGTTCTGAAACTTTGCCTGTTTTCCGATCAAACCTGAATATGTTTCTAGATCATAAAATTCAGTCAGAAGTAGTAGGTTCAGGACTGAGCAAACTGGGAAAAAAAACACCTATGCAGTTTGTTTTCTGTAGAAGGTCAGATTGGCTGAGCTTAAGACTTTTTCTGGGCTCAAAGTCTCCAAAAAGTACAGTTTAAGTCTGAAAAATGTCATTGTGAGGTCAGCCATTTATTGTGCTTCCATGATGTCATGGAAATTTGTTCAGTCTGCAAATTAAAATATATTCTTCCTGGCTGTCAATACTATCTTAGATTCTGAAAGTCAAATTTGGGTCTTTAGTTGGAGGCATGATTGATTATCCAATCTAAAATGTGTGTAGAAAGCATATATCAGAGAAACATCATTCTCTACAGATTATGTCCTCATAATGCCATTTTCTGCAGAAATGTAAGTAAATGCAGCATTTGGCTCTGTACTTGGAGCTTACTTCACAGACATCATTCACTCCAGGAGAACTGGTTTTAAGAGTAAGGAGCAAGCAAAACGTGATTTTTGTTCCTACAAGAGTACATTTGCCTATAAGGACGCCCTGTTGCTCAGTAAGAAACTGCAGTTTTCATGTAGCTGGACTTTCACTGGAGACCTACACATCAAAATTAAAGTGCTGTGTACTTGACCAAAAGATACTGAGATGGAATGAAAGCTCTGAACTATGTATCTGACTTACTTAGCATACCTATATGTAAAGTAAAATGTATAAGGTAGTTTCTACTGCACTTCTACTTCATATTATTCAAAGTTGCAGATAAGATGTCTTGTAAAAGTATTAGATTAAAATTGGACCACCCAGAATAGATGCATTTTTACTGCTCTTTCAACAATACACAATTATGTCTAACAGACATAACATGATTTTAACTAGATGAGACATGAGGGCAACACTCTAAATCTATTGATAGACAATCCTAGGAACAGCCTGAATGGTATTACTTCAAAAAGCTAATCCAAGAAGAAAAAAAAATTAAACATGAGGGCAAAAGCCTTTCGGGTACCAATGAAATTCTGTCATATAGAGGAATTTTATAGACCAATATCAAACAAATTTTCCTATGATCATGTATGCAAAGGTTCTGTCTTAAAGAAAAAACCCACAATCATATCACCTGAAAATAAGCTTTTTTCCTTATCATAGATACTGTTATGGACTTGTCTTTTTTCCCACAGAGGGTTAACATGAAAAGAGGGAAGAATGGTAAAATATGAAACTTTTTCTTTGGCTTCACCTTTCACATTCTGGTATCATACAAGGGCAGAAACTAATGAACTTGCTCATCTTTGAAAGCCCTTTTGCATGCTCCTTCCTTCACCCTTAACTCTGATCCTCGCAGATCTTCCCTTACGTGTGTGCCAATTTTACTGGTATAATATGTGCACTTTTATTAGTTGTGTTCTGATGATTTCTACTGAGAGATACTTAAAGCCTATACAAGTCAAAAACTATTTTATCACTTCTGAAGAAAACTAATAGTGCAGAGCCACTGAATGATAAGAGAGACCACTGAATTTATTTAATAATGCATGTCCATTTCACAAAAATGGCCTGTGTAATCCTTTTAAAAATAATAACCTGTTCATTTCAGACCTTGCACAATGCTTCTCTTTGTCCCTTGTAAGTCTCTCAAATGTCTTATTTTAAAGGAATATATAGTACTCCCGGAAGACATTTTCCCATTTCTATTCTCTTCAACTCCTGTGAGCCCTTGTTCTGTGTGATAAGGCAATCTCCTTCGGGATCTGAGCTGTGTAGTTTCGCACCACGAGTGACAAGGACTCAACTTGAATAACTGCTGTGCGCAGGTTGTAATTATGTCAGCTGGAGTGTTGAACAAGGGGACTGATTAATGTGAGCCCCAGCCCAGGCACAGTCCCTATCAAAACCTTCGTGCAGGCCAGCAGTGGGGATGGGTTAAAGCAGAAAGACAAAACATGCTGTATCGTCCATGATAGATGAATTGCTCCAACAGTCTTCAGGCAGATGTTCCAGGACAGTATAATATACAATTACTCTGCCTTATCACCTTCCCAGGGACAATAAAGCTTCCTCCTTCTATAGCTCATGTGAGTGAAGGCAAAATTAGTTTTACTTTTACAACACTGACTCACTTATCATGTTGCCTTGATTGTGCTTTTACAGCTAAAGAAAACATATATTGCACTCTTAAACTAAAAACAAACAAACAAACACAATCCACCAAAAAATAACTCTGCACTCCTCATCTTTTATGTAAAACCAAACTATTCCTTTGAATCTATTTTGCATCATAGTTATACAGTCCTTGAAGGGCTACTTCAGTATGTGATTCTAGGGAACATTACTAACTTTAGAACAACTGGACCTATTCATAAGCTTAATGTTATATGTACATATAAGAAAAGACCTTAGCGATTCAAGTCAGAATGCATAGATAATAAAAAATACACAGGTCTGGTGCAAAAGATGCCTATGTGAATAACATGCCCTTAGTGACTATTTTAACTAAGCACTCATTCTAAAAATGCTACAGCACTCTTGTAAAACAATTCTTTGAGAAGTCATTAATATACGTGCCTCCTTAAAGGCCACAAGAGTTTACCCTACAACTACTATAAACAATCTATGTATTTTCCAAAAGTAAATATAAATTAAGTAAATAATGGAAATTTAGGGAAAAAATCCATCTATCTATCTATCTATCTATCTATCTATCTATCTATCTATCTATCTATCTATCTGTATTTGTTTTCTTTTTGTTATCAGATGAATACAGTTTGGGGTTTTTGGCTGCGGAGATGGAAGTAGTCTATATGTTTCAGTGCTATTTCCACGAGTTTGCAGAATAGCAGCTTATAACATGAGCTGAATAGCAAGAGAAGAATGTAGCTCAAAATATCCTGAAATCCTTCCTTTCTAAGTACTGGATGGGTATAGATAAAGCTGTGCTTTTAAGAGAGTCTAAACAGTTCCAATTGCATTCCAAGATACATTGCTTTCACTACTACCCTTTCTCCAGCTATATAACAATGACATGATCTCCAAAACCAAAACAAAACAAAAAAATGCACCCAAAAACGCATTTAGCGAGACATGTATTTGAAGGTCAGGTTTAAAAACAAAACCAGACTAAACCAGCCAAGGCTGATTCTAATGGCACTAAAGACTGCAAATATATTTGAAAAATTCAATTTATATGCATTTGATTTTCATGAAAGGTGTTGGACTACTAGTCCATAAAGGAGAGATAAGACTTTCTAAGGGGACTGTGGGAATTAGGCACTGATACTGCACTTCGACTTGAATGCAGGCTCGCAGCTGTTACACCTTCTTGAGGTTTTAGTCATTGAACAGTATCACAGTTCTGGCAACAATAAGGTTTCGCCACAACAGTACAGGCTTTCCTATGTTTAGAAATGCAATCCTATGTTTATGAATCAAAAAGTAGCTCCAAGAAAGCTGGTACGTTCTCACTGCACAGTGTGTTGACCTGAGAGGGCAGCACGGCAGGATAATGACACGCCAATTGCAGTACAGATAAACAACAAAGAAAATGGTCTTGGCCTCAGAAAAACTATAGTCTAAATATTGAGAAGGACATGATAATGAGAAAATAGGCAAAAAGAGTAGTGACAAGTTTGGGAGACAGGGTATCAGTAAAACAGGTCTGTTTAGGTGCACTGTTGGGCTTGGCAGTACGAGATGGCAACCTAGTCTATCCTCTATAACCATTCAAATTAACAATGCAATTAGTGGACATAATAAAGAACTGATACAGGTCTCAACATTTGCATAAATCAGGTATCTACTGTTTCTAAAGAAAGATGTAGGTTACCAATAGGAAACATCAGAAACTCTAATCTGCTCTGGAAAAGGAAACAATGTTGCCCCTAACTTTCTAGAAATTACGCCACTATTCTAGGTAGTAAAACTCCCAAGTTTAGGGCTGCCCTTATCCTGAGGAAGGCTGAGTTCTGTTCTCTGTCTCAGGAAAGTATATTAGCTGGCACAAAATATCGTGCATCAACTCTTTCTTCTTGAAACTTTGCCACTAGACAGCAAGGAACTGCCAGGAGCCAAAAGCAGATCTAATCCTTGCTTTCAGAAACGTTTTTATGTTTTCAGTTATGTTCCCCATATAATTTTCTTAGAAAATCCAAACAACAGGCTCCTAAACACTTTGTCCTGTGCCCTTTCAGCTGAGAATCCTAAACAATAACTCGAATGAGGCTGCAGACAGCAGTTCATTATGAATTAAATGAATACTGATTTGTCTAATACTCAGGCCTCTAACACATACCCAAAAATATGGAAAGAGGGGCCTGTTTGCCTAAAAAATGTACCAAAAGTCTTGAGACAGACATAGCCATTTCCCCAGGACAAAGACTTCTGAGCATGCCTCAGTGATTTCACTCAGCTGTGCAAGAACTTGAAAACTCAAGTAAAGAGGGAACTGAAAAACAGAAACTCCAAAAGGAGTAGCTTCTGGATTTAGATGTTTTTTGGCAAGATTTAGGAGATTGGGATCCTCTCTGAAAATCAAGTGGAAATAGAAATAACTGTGTTCTCAATCCCACAGCTTACTTGCCTAGTTGAACTTTTTTACTGTTCAGGATAGAAAGTCTTGTGGAAGATGCTGCCAGCTCCCTGGCTTTCCATGTCTCTCCTTCCTAAGAAACAAGTACCTTCCTTCATGACAGGTGAGAATTGTCGCTTCACTTAGGACATGGAGGGGATGTGAATAACATCAGTGGAGCCAGGATTTTATCCAGTGCCTTTGTTTTTGTTTTATAGTATCGACCCTGTGACAGTACACACTTTCCAGCCAGTGAGAGCTGTCTCTCAACTGAGCTATGGAACAGAAATACTTAGATGGAGAGGAGCTTAGTTATAACCTCTCTGTTACAGTACTCCTGCCATGCTACTGGTGAACTGAAACTAAAAATGGGCACTTCAGAGCAGGAAAGAAATTAAAGATTCTCCTGATTTTGTGTTGTAGACTTCTAAGAGAAAAGACATCCAAATGAAAGAGGAAGCCAGGAACAGATGCAAGTGGACAAGAACTCAGCAAACAAATGCTGTATTTACCTTTTAAAATCCAGTTCTGCAATGCAGAGTACCAACAGAGCTACCATCACCCAATACTGTATTCTCATCTCTCTCCTCTTGCACCACCACCAGGAAACACAAAGCTATTCCCAAAAGCTGCACTCCCTGGCCTTGTTTGCCTGACTTGATGTTCCGGCATTTATATACAACATACTGGATAGTAGACACCTGCCTTGCCCTCACAAGGGCTCACATTTGGGACTTCCCTCTGTGGTCTGACACAAATGAAAAAATCCAACATAAATTCCTTTATCTTTGAAACATTTCTTCTACTTGAAAGTTTTACTGCTCTTCAAAATGACTATATTTCAGCATGCAAAAATCAATCAGCTAAATACCATATGACGGTGCTATAATTTATTAGTGCTGATCAAAATCTTAAAGACTAGTAATTAAAATTCAAATTAAAATGTGATGAAAGTCACATTTAGTCACATAAATGAAGAGGCTGAATTTAAAATAGGCACAGAGCCACTGGACCCCATGTGAGATGAGAATTCGTGGATGCTCAGTATCACTAATAACATGTAAAAAGATCTTGCCATTTCTTCAAACTTTGCTTCTTTTTCTGAAGTAAATACATCTATATAGATATATGAATATGACAGTTCATCAGTGAATGACTTATAGAAAACAGAAAAAGTGCCAAAAAAAGCACTTGTGGAATAATCTCTCCACAGTGGGAAACTTCTTCGTATTCACTAAGAAATGTCACTGGTCTCAATCGCCTGGGTATAAATCTTTTCCAAATGATCTTTTTTTCTAAAGAAAACCAGTTTTTTGGGGGTCTCATCCTTATCCTTTGAAAAATACCTTTTAAATTTTATCTTTAAAAAGGACTTATCCTGACAACTTGCAACAAATGGTTAATTTGGTACTCAATACTTGGACACATAAGCATTGTACCAATTGAAGCATGATTTCCTATGCATTCATGCCCTGTTCACTAAATCTCACAATGCACCGATGCAACAACAACAACTCCCCAACATGTTCCTTCAGGATATCCTCATCCAAGAAAAAAACAGTTGTTCCGAGTTGTGAGGCTGGATTGTAAGAGGGAAGAATGCATGACAGCTGAATTTTGCCTGACTGGTCCTCCGTGATTTTTTTTCACTCCTCTCCTCACCCACCTCTTTCAGGAAACATGAACTTAATTTATCTCAGCAGCTACTACAGGGTGTCAGTTTTCACCAAAACTGGCCAACAGCTTAAAAAGGTATTAAAGAAACGGGTGAAAGATGGATGGATGGGCTGGCGCAAGTCTCACAATAAGTTAGGGACAGAAGGCTAGAAAACAATCCTTGCCAACTGATTTTAAAAAGACTGTCATTCTGAACTAAAGATACATCTTTTTTCCAGAAACAAAAACAAATTACTAATGGCTTTTTATGTGTTAAAATACCCATATAAGAGATCTCCAAAATTTGCTAGTGGAAATGGTTCTCTGTACTTTAAAAAGAGCTTGTTAACAATTTTTCTAATGAAACATCATCAGAACTTAAGAATTTATTTTAACAGGTGCAATACCTTCTACAACAAATTGTCCTAAGTACTGTTTGCTCTGAAGACTGTGCATGCAAAATTTCAACAGAAACTTTTGAAGCTCAGTATGAGAAGGCATTCCACATGGGATTTGTAGCAGAATAAATGATGTCTCATGCTACAGTTGTTAGAGAGAATCCATAATCATCTTGAATAGGGATTGAAGGAGCATGCATGGAAGTTACAAACATAAAATAATAAATATGATATTTTAAGGAGTATTAGCAATATCACAATGAACCACAGGATGATGTTCAAGCAGTTTATGATAGTGGTAGAACCACTAGATGTGTTGATTATAATGCAGGATTATAATAAAAATAATTTTTGATAATTATAACATGCAGAGTTTCTAGTTGTGTGTGTTTTAAATGATAGCATTACTAAAAATATAAAAAGATAGCAATGCTGAAGAACACCAGGAGAAGTATTGCTTTAAAGCATTATCCAAAAATTTGGGTATATGGGTATGGACCTATATTCTAGGAACCACAGTGAGCTGGGCAGTTTGCTTAAGTGGAAGGAAAAAAAATCTGGGAAAAAAATCTGTGCACTTACAGAAGGAGGAGGGAAAACATCAAGAAATGTCTCCACTCCGATCCCCTAGCCCATGGGGGTGGGAGAAAGGAGAACAATGTTGCATTAGCTTCTTCCATTGCATTAGGCACACGAAGCCTCAGCATATCTAACTTGCTGAGGAGATGATGAGGAGTGTTGTACCAAACTCATCTTTTCTCTGAAAACATAAAGTAAGAAGTAGCTTTGACCTAATGCATCCAAGAATGTAGAACAACCTTTTGCTCATATATATTTTCTTCCCTTAATTCCTTTTCCATTATTAAAAGAACACATTTTAAAATACATTAAAAAAAGGAGAAAAATAACACCAGAGCAGCACTCCATCATCTGTAATAACAAAAGTGAGTGTTTTATATGCAGGTTATTCCCTAAGAAATCTCAGCTATATCTATGGTTGTTATTCAGACCTAAACAGGCCTAGCAAAACCACAAAGATCATCCCAACCAGGGACAAAAATAGCTGTAATAAGCAACTTAATAAGTTACAACAAGACAACAGGCTCCTCTCGAGATTGTCTTTTTGTAAGTAAAGCCTCTAGGGAAATAGGGATCCCTGATCCATGACTTATGAGAATAGAGTACCAAGCAACAGAGACTGCAAAATGGTTTTAGGGAAGGTGAGCTGCTGTATACCAAATGGCCTGTCTTCCTTCTCCACTTTCCTATGGAGAATGCACCACCTTCTCCCAGCTGCTGTTAGGAAGGAGAAAAAATGCAAAAAGAAAACAATGTAAACTTTGAAACAATCTCTCCCTGTTACTGGTCAACACTGAGCAGCAACTCTGAATCCACAGGTTGAAAGCAACATCTTCAGAACTCTGAGCTCTCAAACCTCAAATGTCTCTCTCTCCACAGCAGAAAGCTGAAGTTCTCAGAGGTGAGCTTTCAGCCCATAGGGGTTCCCCACAACACAGGGAAGAGGGTGGCCAGTAGCAGCAGACTTCCAAACCCCAGGTGCTGATGCTGCTCCAGAGCCTCAGTCCCACCATATCATATTGTGGAGCCTGGCAAACACCCTCCAGCCACTGCAGAGCTGCCAGCCTGGTGCGTGGAGCCCCATGCTTCCACTCCAGAGGTGGGGAACCCTTAGGTGTTGACAGAAGCTTAATACCTGAGTTCTCAAAATGCACCAACACACCACTCCAGGACAATTTGGGCAGAAGCTGGTACAGGAACAAGATCAGCTCTGCTGGAATGCACAAGGAATTTTATTTAGCTTTAATAAATCAGGAATGTCTAACAATGCCAAATTTATCTGGAAAATTGCTCACCACTTCTAATGCATTAAAAGTATCTAAGTAGCAAGCTTTTCTCCAACACAAAAGCTTTTTTCTTCCCTTCTTTCACTTACTATTCAGCAATTCTTTTCTTTATCTAATTTTCATCAGACTTCAAACAGAAAAAAACTTTCCCTTTCTTCCCCTTGCACTAGAGTATACCTCCTTCTGGAACAGAATTTGTTTTCTGTCACTTTCACAGACTTTAATCTGTTTTGTATGTCATGTGAAGGAGGAAGAGGGAAAGTTGTCACAAAGACAGCATTAACACAGAACTTGTTTTACAGGGTAGTAGCCACATAGCCTGGAGAATAAACCCCACACAACAGGCTCATGTCTATCAATTTCATCTTGGAGACCTGCAATATTACCAAAGTATTTTCAGACTATTAGCTACCTGCTACATAGTTTAGATGGTAGCTAGCATTATTGTTATTATAATTATATTATTATTATTATTATNATTACCAAAGTATTTTCAGACTATTAGCTACCTGCTACATAGTTTAGATGGTAGCTAGCATTATTGTTATTATAATTATATAATAATAATAATAATTATTATTATTATTATGATTCCTTGTAGATTTCATCACTCTCAAAGACAGCTTTGGCCCTTTTATAATGACTGGATTGGGGATTAAGGAATGGCAAAAGAAACAAACAAATTAACTGTTCTATTCTCTGCTAACAGGTATGAGCAAAGAAAACAAACACAGTTGTTCTAGTCTTTTTTAAAATATGCTTTACACAAAAGGCTCACATTAATTAAGTTATGCTGCCAATGATTATTTTTAGATCAAACTATTCTAACAAATGGAAGTTTATTTGTAGACATAAAAGCTCTTCACTATACTTTTTTATCAGAAGCACTGTAAGAACAGGAAATTACAAGTCTTTTTGCTACTACAAGCTATATTAAGACCATAGCATTGCTGTTCATCTTGAGGTTAGTACTGAAATTTTATTTACTATCAAAATACAACATACTCAAGATTATTTTAATTTGAAATACATGCTGGTGTTTCAGATTGATAAACATGAATTAAGTATACATTAGATATAAATATACATGTATTTATGATAATGTATTTATGCTCTTTAAGAAAGAGGAATAGATAAGACAGTGATGATTACATATGATAGCAAAAAAGAAGTGTGAGGACAGAGAGAAGATAAACTGTGATAAAAGAATACATTAGTTACATTAATCTGTCCACTGCATGAAGTGGTCTTATTCATATTTCCTAGACACCAAATACTTCAAGGTTTTGGGTTAAGTGTCTAGGACACTGATTCAGAAAAAACAGCATCAGTTCAGCAGGGAAGGGGAATGTCTAAGAAACATTCAGGAACAAAGCCCAAATTGAACAGTAAGGGAAAGACAGTAACTACTGAAAGAAATCAGAAGCCTGATAATGTTTTTTCAGAACTTAAATCGAAATGTGAACAAACTACAAAGCGCTGGCCTAGGATCACAACAGGCTGCAACAGAGAGATGCTGAAACCAGATAGTAATTTTTACATTGATATCAAAATGGCTTCAAGTCTCAGTAACATTAAACTCAGCAGTCTCCTTTTAGCACAACATTCAGGCTTAAATAGATCCCTTAAAAGTTGTTCTTCAAAGGACTCAATCCAAAATGAGACTAGAATAGTATTATCAGTGTTTGCAGTTGCATCACCACTTGGGCAGATCCTTAAAGTCCCAAGTTCAGTGTTAGCATGAGAATCACAGATCCATTGAATTAGAAAGGGAATTTTTAATTCCTCTTTGTTAGAGTGGCAACAGGGAAAAAACCCCCTAACAATAAATAAATAAAGAAAAAGAAGGAAAAAAACAACAAAAGAGGTACCAAGGCTCATGGAATTATTGGTGAATTTCCTTAACAAGTATTAGTCATTAAAATTAGTAAAACTCCATACTACCCTTCTACCAAGTAGAGTGCATTTACTATGCTATTAATTACAAATATAGAATGTGGAGGACCTCATAAAATGACTACAGTATTTCATGCTGTGTCAAGGCCTCTTAACACGGCAACTTCCCTGTGGACCACAGTCACCAAGTCTACACATGCCAGTGCACACGTGTGTGTGCTCGCACACCTATATTTCCTTAGAAACAATCGTGTTTCTTGGTACATACACATTCTCTGGAGCACTGCAGGCACTGACATTGGACAGGGACAGCTTTGGCAGAGGGAGCCTAAGTTCTTTTATACACTGCCACCAACAATTGTCCAAAATTGCAGAGACACAATTTCTCAGTAGTGCAGATGACGCAGGCACGTCCAAGCAAGGGTCACAGTGTTACTCGTGTGCTCTCCAGTTAGGAATGTTCGGAATTACATCTGGTGAAGCTGGTTAACCTGAGAGCTGATCTGCACTGTGAGCTACTGCAACACTGCATATTGTTATTCTGAGTTTACCACATAAATTATATGCTATAACTAAGGTGAATAGAAGAGGTTTCATTAAGCCACAGAAACATTACAAAAGGGAATAATGCTGACCATTGTTTTGCATGCCATGTATTCGCTAGAATAATTAAAGTGTTTTTGCAACTACATCTCAATTCTATTTCAGATTACTTTTCTTTTAAAGACTTAAATGCTACAGTGTATTTTCTTCCAGATTAATAGAAATATTTCCAAATACTTTATCTGAATATTAATTAAAAACTAAGGGGGGAATAATATTCTGAATTTCAATCTGGGAACTGTGCCCATGCACTGACAGAATGTCTGTCTAAACTTCTATCTTCATTTGTTTATAAGTCTGCTAGCACAAGGCACTGGATATCCTCAGCTCCTGCTGTTGAACACAACAGAAGCTGAACTACTTCCTGAAGGCCCTGTTTGCTCTATTACATACATGCAATATTTTCCTTAACAACTTTGCATTTGTACAAAGTATATGCACCATTGTTTTTCCAGTTCTGCCTTTGTGATATATATCTATATAAAAATGTTTTCCCATAGTGTAGTGCCAGTTGCCACCTGGAATCCTCATCAGCCTATGCAGTTGTATAACCTACTTATTTTCTATACAGGCATATTACATTTCATTGGTTACAAAGAGCATATTGATATTAATGTTTTAATGATAAATAAACTGTTTTCGTCATTTTATGTAGAATTTGCCATAGCAGCCTTTCAGTTTTGCTACGAATTAGTATGTATTGTTACCTCATCTGTAAAGTACTCCCTAGTTATCCTTGATGTAACAAGGGAATAGTGCACAGCTGATGCAATCATACCTAAAAGTTATTGAATTCACCAAAATAAACAGAGAGAAAACACTTACTTTGCACATTCTTATGACTTAGGTGCCAATCCTGGAGTGTATTATAAACTGGTCTTTACAACCTATGAACAGATACTGTAAGTCAGACAGAAATAGGAACTCCCTAGGGATGCTGTCCAAAAAAAGAAAAGTAGCCCCTGTGGAGTAACTCCCCCTAAGTCATGCTGCTGCTGCTGCTGCAAATATGCAATGAATCCGTCTGCAGTTGGAATTTCAGATGCCATAATCCCTTACAGAATGTTGTCTAATTATTTTATTATGCATAATAAATGTAAAATATTTATTTTAGCTTACATAATTTTATTAAAAATGTATGCTATTTATTCTCAGTCTTGTAAGACATCCTTCACAAGTCATATACTTTATAGAAAGGAATGCATGCTGTTCTTCTGGCCTGGCTGTTTGTTTTATACAACTTCTTCTACACTTTCTTATCTTATGGTAGGGAACACCTCTGCACACTGCCCTCCATTCCCTCACCACCACAGGTATTCTGTGCAAAATGAACCAGAGAATCCCAGAGAATTGAAAATTATTTTCTTTAATCACAGCAGAGGGATGGCCTGAAGCACATTAACATAACAGCAGTCCCACACTCTTGTGGTCAAAGTTGTAGCAATACCCTTTCTGAATCACAAAACTATGTCAGTGCTTCTCCCGAGCACTGTAATCCAACAAATGTGATCATGTGAGAAAAGCAGGGTTCTGCCTTTTGCATGCCTCCCTCCATGTAACTCAGATCCATTTCACTAAAAAATCCCCCTCACACATACCATGAACATAAATTACCTGAGAAGTAGTGACAGTTTTATAGAAAGAACAAACTGGAGTTCAATTTAAAACCTTACATATGAATAAATGAGATTTCCCTTTCTTAGACACATGCACAAAACCAGTTTAGTTCTGAAAATGGTGTATATCTGCATCTTTCATTGACATCATCAGACTAAGGGGAATTTTTCACTTCTGCAGTCAGGTCAAATTCAGATACCTAACAATACTACAGGTTTAGAAAGTCTGTCCACAGCCTATACAACCAACAGATTTAGAAACCTGTGTCACAGGTGCTGTTCAGTTTCAGGGTGTTACAGAGCTCTTCAGTGCTTACTGTGCCCATTATCAAATGCAAACAGTATTGTTGTCAGTGTAACTCCAGGATTTTGTCATCTGAAAAGTTCAGCCACATAACACATCTTTTTTAAATGACTGAGAAATATAAAACAAGCATTGCATAAGTAATGGTGGAGCAGGGCCCTGTGAGACCAATTCTGTATTATAAAATTAGGCTAAACATTAATTAAGGGTGAATGAATATTTTTGTATGACAAAGCACATTGACTTAAGAATGGAGAGATAGGCTGTGTGATTTGAAAAAGTAAATGCAAAGGAAAATCGTGCATATTTTATCTAAATTGGGAAAACCTAAATTGAAAACACAAATGTAAAAAACATATAACCAAACATATAGGTAAACTTTTGTGTCTATGAATATTATCTTTTGCTTCCTTCTAAAGGATTTTTAAAACTAGACTGAAAACATAATTTCAAATTATAATTGTTACTGGAAGTCATATACTCCTGTGTCGAAAAGAAGATGTTAATTTCTTTGTCATCAAAATACAAAAGATTTAGACAAAAATAAATATTAAGTGGTCACAGTACAAAAACTAGAGATGGAAGGCAACATTTTTCCCAAGAATACTGAAGTACAACTATAAGCATACGCATATTATAGAGAATTTACAATTTGTGAGCTAAAAATGCTAAGTTAGTTTACTATTCCCTTCAGAAAACCACATCCATTTATGTATTTTTCTAGTTAAGAAAAGAATGTCTCATGCTGTGTGTTATATAGGGAATAAATTGCCTTTCCTGTTCCATGCAGCCAAAATCACTCTTTTCCCCATAGTATCTTACCACCGATTTCGCTTCAGTTTAAAAGGTTTATAACAGTTCCTAAATTCAGATTAGTTTCTTCTAATAGCCCTTTTTCTGTACTTCAAGCCAGGGTTATCTAGCCTTTCACTCACTAGACTGGCAAGAATTTTTGCAGGATGATTATTCACAATTTCAGCCTGAGGAATTGAAAAGTTTGAAGTCAAAGATCTCCAAGAATACTCTGAGCACCAATGAGCGGAATGGGAATAGTTTAAATATCTTGTACTTCATCACTGTTTTAATTCAAGTGTCTCAAACTGCTTCATAGAACAGGATCAATTATCAATGAAAGGAAACTTTATATTAGCACTAACAATACTTTCCTCCATACCCCAACACAAAAAGAGGAACATTCAACCTCGCTGAAAGTACAAAGCTCATTAAAGAGTCTGCAGTTGCCAAGCAACACTAAACAGCAACACATGAAATAGTCTGGATGAACTTACAGTGCAAGAGCCGAGCTCACAGCATCACAATGAGACCTCAACCACTAGACATAGGGGTGAATTTTATCACTAAATCAGCAGATTTGAAAATCTTCATTTTAACGTTTTCTGTAGGTGACACTTGCAAGACTACATACCAGCTGCTGAACTGGTACAAACAATATTATTTACAGGGTTGCTAATAATTTTCCTTTAAAAGAGAAATACTGGGTGACTTCACAAGGAGGCACCATGTGATTCTCCTAAAATTGTACTTTAAAATGAAGAGAGGTGGATAGAGAACAAAACATATACTTGCCAACAAGGCTGGCTAATATCCCAGGACTGTGGAAACTGGCAGGCACAAGCAGGACTGCTGAGCTAATAAATACAGCAGCCCCTCTACGGGCTCCACTGCAGCTACACAGAGTGCCTCACTGCCACTGTGAGCTTGCAGCAGCAGCATAGCTCTGGTTCCTGCATCCCTACCAGATGTTTTTCAGCTGAGCTTGGAACACATTTCCTGCAGAATCAAAGCTTCATCAGCCGGTATCTGTAGAGATCAGCCTCCAAAGGTTAGGTCAAAATTGGCTTGTGAAGGATGGAAACTAACATTCTATTGTCATGAAACATTTATTTTCCAATAATATAAAAGCAGGGCATGCCCAGATATTTCTTGTTAATCCTGATAAAGTAAGTTATGCTTGCATCTTCTCTAATAATCTCCAGTATAATAAAATACTCATAAAAAAACTTGATAATTCTTGGAATTTATATCCCATACAGAAAACTCCTTACCCAAAGTAAAATGATCTCCTGTCTTTCACTCAACAGAGCACTGGGTTATGCATTTTGTCTCCTGAGTGAGGGAAGTGCACCCACTCATTGGGTGTGTGTGACAAACCCCAAACTGATTCACATCTACACCACTCCCAGTCTCTTGGGTCTTCAAGCCAAGGAGCTCAAACCCACTGTAACCCACCTCTCATTACCTAGCCCTGTAATAAAACTACTCCTGCCAATTGGGATGATTCAGTAAAAGTGGATGACCACAGGATGAACACACATCCTCAAACACACGGCATTAAAGGCAGCACTTCTTTTACCTTCAATGCAGCACATCATGTCAAACTAATGCTTATATGCTCTCACTTCATACAACACAAACTGTTTAACACAATTGCTTTGACAAATGAAAACCACCTTTAATTCTTAGATAACTTACTGAAGCTGACAAAACTACTTCTACTTATAAAGAAAAACATAAAGAAAGCAGGGGCACTCTTAAGGTAGAACATGGAAACATAGCCCTCTCCCCACAAGATTTGAATCAAATTCAGTTCTCTGCAGTTCTAGAGTATGATTTAATGGGTGCTCAGTACAGAAGAGTTCACAGAACATTTGCCCTACATGAACAAAACAATGCAACAAGCAGTTTTATACAGGAAATGTGTGACGACTGCAGAGGCTTTCTGTGCAAGAGTTTTCTGTACAGTAGGCAATAAAGAGCATGAAAACAGGTATTATTAGAGCAGATAGGCTTCATTATACAGTCTTGATTTAGGAAACTATGTTAAAACTTTAATGAACATACAGTTGTATGTTCAGCATGAAAAGAAAATAAGAAATACTATAGTGGTATAATAAAATGTTTAATTTTCCCCTCTTGTGTGCAGGCATCACAACACATACATCTAATCATATGCCATTTAACAAATATAATGCTGAGTTTTAAAAACTTTTTGAACATCATCAATGCTTTGAAACATTGCATCCACTCACAACTCTTGCAAATTTCCCATAAAATATTCTACAGATTCCTTTATACTACACATAGACTAGGAACCTCACTACAAGGTATTAGAAGTATTCAAGAATGCAGAAGTGTATTTAAGAGTAAAGATGCACTTAAGAAGCAATGAGATCATTTAATGAGTACTCTATAATAATAATAATAAAAGACAATAAGCACCAAAAGTAATCTTCACTGTTCAATCATGTGATTCTTCTAGATTTAATCTACTGCCCTAACATGGGGATGGGTTTTAGTGGTGTAACAAGGGAGGCTCTGCCATGCAACCAACCCTATGGCCAACTCTCATCCAAACACCCTGGCTAAGAAGGAGAAGGAAAACTGGAGCAGAACTACAAGGCTCTGGAGAACTGTAAATAGCTTGAGTTGCTTCCAGTTCTAATAAGTGTCTAGTGAGTATTTAGGCTACTAAGCCTTTTAGAGAACTCCTCCTTTCTTGGTGAAATGGTTCCAACTCAACCAAGAAAAATTTCAAAACTGCAACTGATTTGAAAAGGCAATGCAGATAAGCAGTCTCACCACAGAGAATTCCAACAGATACTGGAGCAGCTGTGAAACAAACACTCAACATTAGCACTGTAGTGTTACCACTAAAAGGTTTCCCATCATTTGTTTTTCTTTATAAAGTAATACCTAAATACTGAAGACTAAGTTTTTAAATTTAGCTCCTAATTTAATATGCAATTACCGCTGCCCTGATGGTGTTTTAATGGCAATGTATTTTTATTGGTGACTTCAAATGAACCTCATCTGATCACCTTAACCCTTCTCTCATCAAGCTTTAGTTAATGACTCATTACCTGTAGTCACACCAGGGACATCTGTAAGGCTTTTCTCCAGTATGGACACGCTTATGTCGTGTCAGATGCGACTGCGTTGTGGAAGCAAAGTTACACTCATCACATTTGAATGGTTTCTCTCCTAGAAGGTGACAAGAGAAGATTATCAGTTTTCATCTACAGAAAAGGAAGACAAGTCCAAATTTCCAGCATATCCCTCAAGACAGCTTTTAGCCCAGGTATATATAGAAAACCAAATACAACATAAATTTCCAAATACAATGCATTAATTGCAAAATATAACAGAAATACATCAGTATCCAACTGACTTCCCATATGGAATTACACAGCAGCAAAAAGGAGGAGAAAGAACGGCATTGAAACAGAGTAACCTTGTTATTGGGTCTTATTTCATGAAAATACCATAACCAGGTGACAGCTATTCCTCTCACACAACACCTTCTCTTCAAGCTGGGCTAAGGAGAGCCCCAAAAACAACACTGGGGGAGGCAGAAGGTGAAAAATCACACTGAACCTCCTTGTATTCAGCACCTGCTCAGAAAGGAACATCTCCAGGTGAAAAGTGTCTTTGTTTTCATCTCCAACCTAAATTTTTAATGTTATCCTTTCAATAACATAAACAAACTGGGACTGAGAATATGAACCAGAACTCTGTGCTCCATTCCCCCTATCTTGCCTGCTAGCCTTCTGCCCTTGTGAATATTTTCTAAACAGTAGGCCAATTATCAGTAGAAAGACTTGAAAGGTTAATGAAAATAAAACAAACAAAAACCAACCACCAAACCTGGACTAGGACAATATTTTCAGAAGACTAAAATTCAATCTCTACTGAACTTGCAGCTGCACTGAAAATTTCTAGAGGACTACTAACTGAAGAAAGGTAAAAATCTCTATTGTCTAAGCTATTATGTGAAAAGAATAACAGTGAAGGAGTTTCCTTGCAGTGGAGGAGTCTACCCCTTAAAGACACTAAGACAAAACCTCATGACCGATACACACACTGTGATGACTAGCTAAGACACCTGCATCCCATATTTTCAATTGGTTGCCACAGAAATATTCTGTGGGGTTTACAGGTAGATATAGTTACCATTTAGGGAGAAAACAGACTTCCTTTGCGTGGAGAAGATAAAAGCCAGCCCCTAACTTAGGTGATCTTCACTGCAGTGTGCAAGCCCTTCAGAACTATTCATCTAAAAACTACATAAAGAATCAACATCTCTGACTTAAAAAGTCTGGATAAAACTTCTAGGGACAGACATGTACCTTGTAGACTGTTCAGAGGTCTAGGACAGGCAGTTTCAAAATTGAACACTAAGCCTATTAGCAGGTACAATTTAAAGTTTTTTAGACTGACAGAAGACACAGCATAAGACTATCAGTAAGAGCAGCCTTTTGCAATCAGTAGCAAAAGGCCACTCCCAAATGGTCATGCCTCTAAGACAAATTTTTCAAGGTGTTTATTGCATGAGACACTGAAGATTTTGAAATAGACTTCGCCAGAATTCTGAGAACAGAGAGAAATATGCATTTTTCATTCTTGGAGATTGTTGCAGTTTTTCCTCCCAAGGGAAAAAGATAGACAAGGTCCTCAAGGTCTGAAAAGCCCCCAATGTGGGATGGAAAGACAACAGAGCAGCTTCTGAAAGCTCCATAAAGAGTTCGAATAATTGCTTTTAGCAGCTGCCGGAGAGAATACCAGCCAATGTTTTTCATTTATTGTTTCATGGGACAAGGAAAGGTGAAGGGGCAGGACACAAAGCCGAAGCCTCTATGCTGGACAAATTGAGACTGCTAGAAAGTATGTCTTGCCTGCCCCAAATGGGGTTTTCTTGTCAGACCCTGACACTCTGCTCTGGAGAAGCTGATTGTCCCAGCAGCTTGCATGGTAGTGGCTGCTGCTTCAATTAAACTCTCTGGGAGGCCATAGACTCCCTAGCAACGTAACCTGTTCTTGAACTGAAGATTTCCTGTTCTGATTTATTTTATCATCTAGCATCAAAGAAGATAGCAACATTTTCAACCCTAAGTAGTTAAGCCACGGGTATTTTAGATAACATACATACTTATTTTAACTGCTTTCATTTAAAATGCACAAAAACCTTGCCAACTTTCCCCCTTGTAAAAAAAGGCAGATCTGAACTGAAAGGAGATTTTTTTAGTTTGCCATTCAGGGGAGAATGGATCAAGTAAACGCTTGCTGCTGTACCAGGGCAGGGCCAGTGCATCTGACAGCCGAGTGAGGGCCCCTTGAAGCCAGGAGGGCTTGCAAATTCCATCGTGACCATAAGAAAAATGATAATCCTTGCCCACTGCTCCAGGAAGTTTCGCCTTAGGAAATCCTTGTGGCTAACTGCTCCTGTCAAGTAGACTATGTGTAAATCTCACCTGACAGAAAATGCATCACAGCAGCACCACACAACAAAAGTCAGCTAAATGGGGAGGAAAAAAAGCAGCCTAGCACAGCCAGTAATTCTTAGCAGGTGTATGTAAGAAACAGTATTTTTATGGAAAATTAACCAGGTTAATTAGGAAAGTTGAAAAAAACCTAGAAGACAACTAGGTACTTCTTTGGGTTGGGTGACACTGAAGAGTCTATTAGCTGCAGGTGTACTTTTATTTGTTTGGTTTTTTGTTTGTTTGTTTGTTTGTTTATTAAAGTTTTCCACAGACCTACCGATTTAAGAATTTTTTGTCTTCCCTATCTACGGGCCAGGATGCTTCTAATCAGTCTTTGTGTCCCAGTTTTCCTTCTACCCTTCTTGCCCCCAGACATTTCAGGCAATAAACATAATTCTTTTAATACAGACTGCCATTAAAAATTCCAAGAGGACTCCTGTTCACTCCCAGTCAAGGTTCTAATTCATACAAAATTATAATAACACAAATAAAAATATCAGTATTGAGAGTATTTTTTTAAACAACAGCATGTAATAACTTTAAAAAAGTGTATCCATAACCAGAAGGACAAAGCCTTCATATTTAAAGACCAGTGAAGGTAAAAACATGAAATCACATCCCCCACCCCTTACCATTACAGAAGACTTGTCTGTCTCTCACCATCTCTACCTTTATCAAAAAGAAGCCCCATGAAAAAAAGGATAGGTGCCCCAAAATGATTCAATGGTCAACAAGCTCCGTGGGGGAACAAAAAATGACACACATTCCAAGATCAAGGACCCATTTTATGGGGGTTTGCTTTGTTTTTAACACAAGTACTTTTAAAAAGCTACATTTCCTGACCACAGGATTACAAATGAAATGGCTTTGCATTTTTGACAATACTGCAACCAACTTCTGAAGTGCATCTGTTGTTTAAGTTACCTGACATGGAAAATTTGAGCTCCAAAAATCAAAAATTGGGAAAAAAAATGACAGAAGGGCTAGTTCATAGGGAGCACTAGTACATTAAAAAAGTTATTAAAGCTGCTGCTAACCAGCAACTGAAGTTTTTCTTTTTCTCTTCCTATGGAACAATTTCTCTTAGGTAGGGAGAAAGTTTTAAAAACCCAGGTTTTTGGTGTCTTTGCTGGTCAAAAGTTTGCTATAATCAATTCACCAATCTGCTGCAAACATTGGTGTAAATAGAAAAGGGGAAACAACAAAGATGCCCTTCAAATTTCATCTCCTCTCTTGCTGAAAAGAGCAATAAGTCTTCTTACTGTGCTACATTTCCTGTGGTATTCAACATTATAATTTTTTTAAGCTGTGGTGGGGAAGTTGAAGGGAAGAGGCTACATTATACATTAAATTCAATGTTGAGTAATGTAACTACACATTAAAGTCAAAGAGCAGTTCACATGAGAAATAGAAACACAAAGTGAGTCACTCATCTGGATAAAAACACATATATTATTAAATTTTTTTCTTTATTACATTGACCTATAAATGTCTTGAGAAGTGCCAGATTGAAATGAGGGAGCAGAAGCAATCATACAAACAGTGCTCCATACAATATAAGCTACCACCTTCAAAAATGCATGAAAATATTTGAACAAAGACATGATCTCCTTAAGCAGGTCCATAGGTTCATGGTGACTGCCACGGAAGTGCACAGTAGAGTGTACTAACCCACTAACACTTTACTACTGTGATGTACTTCTATCATCCCTGAGAAGATCACACCACAACCAACACATGGGAAGCAAATGCAGACTGTCAATGTGTAGAAGATGAGGATGGGGTTTTTGCAATTTGGAGGAGTACTAACCAATATTAAAAAAGAGATTTCATGCAAGAGTACACAGGCTGTGACTGGTCAACAGTGTTGGACTGAGACAGATACTACAGCACAAAATGGAAGTTTACCAGGAAACATGTAGGAGAATAGACAAAGGAGGTGAGCAGAACAATAAGAGTGAGAACATAAAGAAACGACATTTTAAAATAAGGAATTGTTTCTATTTCAAGTCACAATTAATAACCCTTGCTTGTTTTTCTCTCTTATGCAATTTCCTAATTGATCATGATTAAGGCAAAATATTTAAATTATCTGATATTATATGCTTCTTGCATGTGTGTATGTGTGTGTATGTGCGTTTATTTTTGGTGTCTGATTTAGAGGTTATTTACCCTTTTTTGTTACAAAATTCAGGTAATCATTTAATTCTTTGTGCAATTCAACTTACTTTAAATCTAGCAAAAACTATCTTCAGGAAGATTTTCTAACTGGAACAAAATACAAATCAAAAAGACTTGCTTCAAGATGCCTCAAACACAAAATCTTTTCTTCCCAGCCTTGTTGAGACACCAGAACTACAGCATCTATGTTCCTGAAGCACCACAAACTATTCCTTATTTACCACATAGCACCAGCTGATACTGTGAGCGGTCCAGGTTTCTTAAGACAGTTTATCACAGTCTAGGCAGCCACAAGTGCCTATTGTAAAGCATTTGGCAGACAGAGATGTAAGCAATCCTTTCAGTGTGATAAAATTCTGGTCAGACTCTGGACCACTCCTTAAGCTGCCATTGCTTCAATTCACAAAATAGAAGTTTATGCCATGGATATTTACATCATCAGTGAAAGACATTCAGAATACCAGAGACAGATTCTTGCAGAACAGGACTGGAAGAAGGTGCACCCAGGTCATAAAATAATGTTGGAACATCTTCCCAGGACAAAATAAGCCAAGGACATTGCTTATTCTCTGTCCAAAGTGTCTGTTTCTCACAGGACCACGTCATCATTAAGGACATGACATATTCAAAAGAGAATAAAAATATAAACTGCTAAAACACCAGGAATCTCTTGACTGGTCAAATTATTTGTTCCTATTTTACAGTTGAGAAGGCCTATATCAAGGAAATCTTTATGCAGATGCATCATGTTTACAAACATATTAAGTTTTTCAAGTCTTAAAACTAATGACTTCTTCTGTCAGATTAACATTGCTGTACTTCCCATTCAAAACCAAAAACAGCTCTTCAAGGCATAATGTCCTATTCACCAAACTGGTCTGTATAGTTTGCTGCAAGAGTGACCAAGGGCCAGATTCTGCCAGCTTTTTTCAGACCAAGATATCCTTCATGCCCCCTGTAATATTTCCAAAGAAAATCCACCTTTCACAAGATAAAGGCATTTCTCCAGGTATAAAGAAAGAATCTCATCTAAAAAGAGAAGAACAGAGTAAGAAATACCAGAATAGAGAGCATCAAAAGCCTAAGTGGCTGGTCCTACAGCCAGTCTTCTCTTGTGTCAAATCTCTACCAGCAGGTGAACATTTCTCTGGGGTGTCGGGACATCTTAGGCCTTGAGGCTGGGACGAGAGGAGACTTGTTAAGTTGGTTAAGACTCTTTAACTACATGTGAGGATTTGTTCATTTGCCCTTGAATTGTGGGCCTCTGACAGGTGACAGAAGTAAATCTTGGATTGGAAGATGTTCTGTGTCAGCCCCCTAGACAGCTGTATTACAGTAGGGAATTATTTAAGCCATTTAGACTATTTTTGATACCTATCCCTTTCAAACCTGATCGTAATTTGATTTGGCATTCTGCTTTGGGAAAATTGTGCCAACTGGGGACAGAGGAAAAAAAAAAAGGTACAAAGAAACGTACAAGGAGGAGTGCATGCAGCTAATGACTGAGATAAAGTTGAGCATTGGATGAAAATACAATGGAACCCATGTAAGTGCAACAATGCTAGCAAAGGTGGATTGTGTCACTCTCCTTGAAACAAATAGAAGGTACAGATAATTTTTCTGCTAAAGAATCATCTCTGATTGTTTGTGCCACAGAGGCAGATAAATGCCAAAAAGATAGATCCCTCTGCCTCTGAGATACTGTCCTATATAGTATAAAGTTAATAGCAAAGTAATAACGAGCCTCCAGTCCTGACATAAAATATAAAGTTATGCTTGCTAGATGCAAGCTTCATGATCTATAACCTGTAAATCCCTGTGATCATAGCACAAGAAGCCTCTACCACTCTGGCAAAAGAAGGGCAAAAATGTCTTCAAAAACCTGGATGCCTTTTCACCAGGAGTATACCGTATTTTCAGCCTAATTTTGCATACAAATCAGGAAATAAAATAGGTTTTCTCTTGGCTGGTGGCCTAAAGATATCATATATATATATATTTGATTATAAGGGCTTACATTTCTGAGAAACTAGATCTGCACTCACATAACAGGTACAGACAAGAACGGTAAATACAAGAATTTTCATTTCTTCTACATTCCCACCCTGAAACAACTGTTTACCATTTGTGTGGCTGCATTGACTATGAGTCCTAGATATAAGCAAGATCCCAATGTGTCACATGGCACGGCGATGAAAAACAAATGGTAGTTCCTATCCTCCTGATAACAATGATTTATTTTTGCTAAAGTTAATTAATTAATTAATTAATCAAAATCTTAGCCCACATTTGCTAAATTTGGGCCAACACGTGAAAATTTTTCAAAGCTCCTGAAAAACTGAAACTTTATTAAAACTGAAGAATATAGCTTCTATTCCAGTAGTTGTAACTGCTCACGTTATCATTCAGAGTGTAATAATGAGACAACTTATTATATTTGTAAATTACTTTTATTGGTCACTTGAAAAATACAAACTTCCTGCAGGGGATGAGAACTGACTGTGGCAATATTCTTCCACAAAATTATGTTCCTTGTTATTAGAAAAAAAAAAATCTTAAAAAGAAGTAGGATTACTAAGTAGACTTGCAAGCAAATTTTGGCCCTGAATACATATATATCTGTTTCAAGATATTGCCTGACCAGCACTGAAAATCCCACCTTTCTGGAAGCATCAGAATCTCCTCCAAATATGGCTGCTTTAAATAAACTGAAAACAGGGTGGGAAGAATGGCTTCAGGCTCTTAAGAAAGAGTAGCTGCTCTCCAGGAAATTACACATTTAGATGGTATATGTCCTGAATGAAGATTAGTTTATACAGGGACATAATAAAATCTCCCACTGTGATCCCTTTACAAAATCCATGGAAAATTGATGATGTAACAACTATAGCTTCTCATTTATTAGCCATTTCTTTCCACTGTACATTAGACAATGGTCACTTAACTCACACAGCAATTCCTGATGATATTACATTATCCTCATGATAGTCAGTAAAACAAAAAAACTACAGTGGCTTAAACAGCAACATTTCTACATCTGTTTGAACAAAATCTATTCAAATAATCAAACACTTACAAGGAACTACTAAGAAGCACAATTAAGGTAGAATGTATTAATAAATGTTTAATACTTACACTTTTTCTGGTCTTCTGAAACTAAGAACCAATTTAATTTTGTCTGATATTAAAATTTTATAGCCATGTGGTAGGAAAGCTTTACTAATTCTGGGAGAGAAATCTTGCTTTACATGCCAGCCATGTGGTAACTCTTAAAGTTGCACCTATTAATTACAAACTATCTTAAAATTACGAAAGGGCAACTGAAACAAGACTAGCTTTCAACTATGCTTCAGTCCAAAAAAATTGATTAATTTATATGTATTCCCTAATTTGCACCCAGAGACATTCTAGCAGTCTCTTGCAAAGTCTTCACAGTAGGTAATCTATTTGGGCCTTGGAAAAAAAAATTAGTAGACCTAGCATTCATTGAAAGAAGCAAGCCAGTCCTCACAATTCTACTTCCTTCAGAAAAAAACCCAAAAAAACCCAAACCCACCCAAAATACCCCCCACTCCCCCCAAAACAATTATTCAAACTCCCAGCTAACAGATTTGATGCAGACTGTGGGCACACCAGTTTCACAAAAAGGAGGAAAAGCAAGGCAAACAATGAGCCGATGTATTATTTGTGCTGCAACGTGCTATTTGACTTGTGCTACTCCCCAGCGTAGAGGGACTCCCTTGCTGGAGAAAATATAGAGTAAAGAGTAAAGACAGCTTTACTGACCTGTGTGCTGCCGCCGATGCTTGGTGAGGGCATGACGTGTCCCGCCGGCAAAGCCACAGAGGTCACAGAGGAACGACTTCTCGCCTGTTGCAACAATAAACAGATGAGGGACTGCGGAGGTCACAGATCATTAAAACATATCTATCAAGGCTTTCAGGGTTACTAATTCCTCCAATCAAATGTTTCCATGTAAATATGTCAAATGGGAATGAAATTACCACTGCGGTTTATTGACTGTGATAAAATCTGAAAAGCACCACTGAACATAATTACATACTTGTCAGACCCATAAAAATTAGCTTTATTATCAATGGAATGGTTTTGTACAACTTCATTTCTGTTAGATGTCTTCCAGATGGGGCTGCTTTATGCACTTGAACAGTTTTTATGCATATCCTGATTTTTTACAATTCCCATACATCTGGCCTTTCTGTGCTGAGTAAAGATTGCCTGGAAAAAAAAGTTAATATACTGTATATATGATTCTGCTTAAATAAAATATATTTCATTTACTAACAAATTAAAGGTACCGAGAAATTTTCAACAGACTAGGTCACAGTCATCTTTAGTTACCTTCTATTTATTAATAAGTATTAAATTATTTTCTTGAACACAAGAAGAGTGCAGACAACAATAAAAACCAAATTATTCAGTACCAGTGGCAATTCAGCACTGTTTATGTTTCTAAAGTTTTCATGACATAAAGAAAACAGGTCTGGGGATTACTACTGAAATTGCAGCAGAACTCACATTGTTCGTCTTCAAATGATAATTTTTCATTCCAAACCTCTGGACCAATTTGAGAGATTTTGGCAAGCTCAAAACTCATTAAAAGTGTAAAAATGCCCTCCTTCTGGCTTTTTTTTTTTTTAAAAACAGAAGCTAGGATTTTGCCCTGTTGCCTAAAAATACAGTTTATCATTTCACAGCAATATTTTTACTTAGTATATACTAACATGCACAGAAATCTCAGTCCATAAAGGCCACATGGAAGGCCATTATGAATTAGTAACACTAACCTCAGGTATAGTCTCAATAACCTGAGAAAAGACTGAATTTTTTTTCAAGAATCCCATTAGTCATTTGGAACCAAATTATCTCCTTTCACAGTAACACAGCAGAGAGGGGGCTGGTGGGGCAGTGATGCTGGATTCGTTGAAACTAACAGTCTCCTTCCAACTCTTCCCTGTGGGGAAGAAAATTTAGTTCCTACAAAAGACGGCTGGTTAAGAGGTCCAGTGTCAAATTACCAAGTCCTCCTGTGGAGACAGAAGGATGGAAACCTCCATGCTGTATATTCCCACATAAGCAAGCACAGGAATACACATACTTTCTGGAAGGGCACAGTGCCTCAGTTAACTTTGGACACTGTATAAAGCAAAAGACCATCTCGTGAGTGGCAGCTCCCAGGAGAGCCTCACAGAGACCAGCTGCCCTCTCCCACCACCAGCTCGATGAGATCTCTGAGGAACCCCAGCTCCTCACCCCAGCTGCCCCAGTGAGGGAGTCCCTGGGCCCTGTCATACCAGGAGGAAAGCAATTCCAAAGTTTCCAAGGCAGCTTGAATCTACCACCAAAATGGGATGATGAAACAGCTGATAAACCTCTGCCACACAGCAAGGCTATGAAATGCAATGGGCCCATATTTCAGAATTTCACTGTTTCAGAAAAAAGCAAATGGCGCACTGTTATTTTCTGCACCCAAATCTGGTCATGTAAAGCAGACTGAAATTATACAGGACTTTGGGCCTTCTTTGAAATTTTGGTCTGTTGATGAGAGTATCCCAGAAGAGTAGTTAAGGTGCAAAATAATTTTAGTACCTCTTTTGGGAGTCAATTCCAGCAATCTGTTATTATAATTGAATCTAAAAAAAAAATCAGAAAAAACAGAACAGAAACCCGTTCTCACTATCACATGAAGAATGCATTTGTGCTAAATGATGTAACAAAGTTTGAATTTTACTTTATGTTTGTCAATAATATTATTGCTGAGGCTATGCATGATTGTTGCACAAGAGATTTCTGCAATGTCTCTTCCAGGCTTTTTTTAAAATTACTTTATGGCATTTTAAAAATCAGGATCTTCAGCATGTAGCACTTCAATTCATCAAAACATCGAAGAAAAGGAATAGAACGACTACACATAATGCTTAATTATAATTAAATATTAATTTAATTAATTAATCAATTTTAAGTATAAATCTTTCTAACTAGCAGTAATGCCTAACATCCCAGCATAAAATTCACACTTTAAAGTTAAATGCTGTTCCATGCCTACCAAGAAATTGCTCATCATCTATATGTTATCATAAATTAGCTCATGTTGTGTTTAACATCTAGGAGCAGACCTGAGTATGGCCTGCAGCTTCATACACTAATGAGAACACAGAGCACCTGTGGCATCTTTGCAGGCTCACGGACTTACTGGGCAGTTTATATTTGGGCCTTTATAATGGCCTTTGAACCACAAAGAATTCATTCAAAACCAACCAAAGGCTTTAAAGTAGGGAAACTGA
>VXBB01012047.1:1116085-1122373 GCA_013399915.1 Illadopsis cleaveri
TTAAATTCATCAGGCATTAGTTGTTTCTCAGTGTCTCCAGACTCGGAGAAAAAAAAATACCCAATACTGCTGCTTTTCCTGATGGTTTGCATCCACTCCCAGTTAGGAAAAACCCTTTAAAGAATTTTTCTCAAAGAGAAGGTTGCAATATCACCAGTCCTCACAAACTGGTTGGCAGTATCAGCAGCAGAGTGTGGTTTACAATGAATATAAATTAAAATATCTACCCAGAGTTTTACAAGGATTTTTTTTTTCCCACAATGTTCCTAGTTCATTCAACACACAGGATGGCCCTGCTCTACAAGCCTCATTTGTGGAGAAATCTTTCACCCTTTAGAATACTCCACACACGGTTCTCTGATTTATTTCCCCTTCAGGATAATAACTTACACATATGAGCTCCAGCTAAATAGTTAAATCCCATGTTTCCCTACAGAAGAAGCTAACACAGCTAAACAAATTAATTCCAAAATCTGAAAAATATGCTTTCATATGATCCATCAGTGGGGCCCAAATTTCTGCTACTTTTCATAATATCGCAACAGAAATCCTTTAGATGAGCCAAAGGAAGAAATGAAAACTGTGCTAGATTGTAACAAGAGTTGCTGATAGTACAAGAATACTAATATATGCCATGTGAAATTCCTCTTTCTAGCTTGAAAACACATACCATAGTTCATCTGCTTTTCTGTCTCTACATACCCACTCTCTCTGCCTTCACGTACATTTTCCTGGTCCTGTGTTCAGCTCTCCTCTCAGTGCTCAACTTTGCCACCTTCCTTGCTGCTACTTAAAACGTCATATACACAAATGCAACTCTCTAGCCTTATTCTTAACCCGTAATGTCCATACTGATAAATTTATATTCAACCAAACAAGGGTATCTTAAAGTGTAAGGAAAGTTAAATTTCACTCAAAAAATACACTGTATGGATAAAATTAGCATATAGGAAGCATATGTGCTCTTTCCTCTTCACAAGCCAAATTTTCCAGGTATGGTTACGCAAGAACTGAGTACAGTTGATGTTTCACAATTTCTGGCTTGGAAACCACATAGATCTTCACCCCTGAAATCTGATGGAAAGCTGGATTTACAGAACCTGAATAATTAAAAATAAGGGAGCAGATAGGCAGGGAAAGGGTTTTGAAAATTTCATTGTGATTTTTCAGAAGTGAATCCAGACACTTATTAATTCAAATATTATTATACGAAGTCTATGCAGAAGGTATTGATGATATAACTGTACTGATTACCTCACATCCTCCTAATAAGCACCTACTAGAAATACAGGCTGCCTAAATGATATGTAGAGAAAGGAAATATTCTTACCCTCAACAGTCTTGCAAGTACTTAAGCAGACTGGTGTAGCAGTGGGAAGAAAAGCTGTGCAACATGTCAAAAGCAACACTGAAGTGTGTACCATTTCTGCAGGCAACTAAACCGGATTATGACCTTAAATGGCAACTGAAAATCCAACAAGTGAATACATTTCTATAAATTCTTGAAGTTTGTTGCATTTATCTAGCTTCATTCTGGTGGCTCACAACCCACTGTCAAAATATGTAAATAAAGTTTAAAAAGTAATTTCACCACTAAACGGTACCTGTTGTTAAGCCTTTAAAAAAAAAAAGAAATGGGTGCCAGTAGGTACCTAGCAAAGGACAGTTTGAAACATGCAGTTTTCCTCAGGAAAGAAAACTTGCATAAAAGAATTGCATAGTGATGCCTTAAAAACAAAGTCACCTTGGAAAACTGAGCAATGTGTGAGATGATGTATCACATTTGTGCAAAAAAAGAAAAAATCAACAAATTCAACCCAGCTGAATTTGTTTTGGACCAGAACGGGTCTAAAAACTTGACTACATCACATTCTAGACAGCACTCAACATTTCCTTAGCTGTGTGGAAAAAAAAAGTGTTTTCAAAACTGCCGTCACCTCAAGTCTGAGTCTTAACAGAAGATTGTTCTGACTTGTGCATCAGCAATAGGTTACGTGCATCAATTTCTGACCTTTGCTTCAGCTTTGAAATATCACAAATTTCAAATTTACCCATCCTAACACACTGGGCCGAATGCCTCATGTCACAGAAGTGACAAAATTGGCCCACTGCATTCAATATAGCAGCAGAGCAGAGGAAAATGTAGGTCTGTAGCTACAGGTGGGTTAATAATTTCACGGGTGCTATACACATCAGAGCAGCACAGATCTGATTCTTCAGTCTCTCTTCTGACTCTGCAGTACACTTTGAGGTGAAATGCAGTGAAAATTTAGTCTTGTTACTTTCTGAAGCATTCATACCTCTGAAGAGAGTCAGTTTCTCTATTAAGATAGCAGCTACTATTTCTATATCACTGCTTTTCAGAATAGAAGCATACTCTAGATTTACATCTTCCAAATTAAAAACATTTTGAACATAATCTAGCATAAATGAAGTAGGACTGAAGGTTACTCTCTGTGAGGAAAACAAAAGTGTGAGCCAGCTGAAAGGCATGATGCAACCACCAGACACAGCCTCATGATTCCCACTGTATTCATTAAGGCATAATGGAAAGTTTCAAATTTATCATCTTCCACAGTGTTATAATATTCTGTCAATTTTGTAACATTAATCTTGCTGCAGAGCTTTTTATAACATAGATTCACTTAAAATAGTGTCACAGCCTACTGTTTAATGCACATAAAGGTATGTTTCATTAACACTACTCTGTGAGTTTTTACTAGGATAAATATATAATATAGAAAAAACTGAACATCTGTACAAAATTGTGATTCAAAAGCTTTTATACCAATAAAACTTACAGATTCATTTGAACACACTTTTTTTTTCTTTACCTAGAGGATGCTAGAACACAGTGATGGAACAGAAACCCTGGATTAACACAATTTAATGGAATGATGCTATAAAATGGGCAAATTTTTGCAGTCCCATTACCGTTACCAGTTTTTCTCTATCATAAATTTCTCAGTTGTTACTGCAGTACATGTGACAATATTTTTAATCAAGAAATTTTGGTCTACCCTTAAACAGTTCTGGATCTATTTATCCGGATACTGGAAAATATCTGGAATTATATTTAATTCTGGGGGCAAGAAATTCTGGAACATTTTGTATCCTGTATAAAGAGATAAATCACTTGATCAGATGCTCTACAGAGTATTTTACATAAGCACAAGCAGCTCATGGCATTCAGGTAGATGAAGAATAGAAGGAAAAACTAGAATTGTAAGTCAGTCTATGAATTACACTGCATGGGACTCATCCATATGTTTGTAAATATGGATGTAAATATGATCTTTAATTTTTAAGAGCAATATACACTGCATTGGATTTTAGTATATCAGATTCAGATCATGAGGATCTTCACAATTGTAAACATAGGCTCTGCTATCAAGTGTTTGCACAATTTTAAGGAAAGAGATGCAACTACCTTTGATACCATATTTGTTCCTAATGCTACATCAAGATGCCATTTATGTCCTCAGGACATCTCCAAAGATGGATGCAATTAAACTAAAACTTCTCTTTAGAAATATATATTTATTTTAACTTTATTAGAACCATTACCTATAGTCTAGGATATTAGAATTTTCCCTCAGTATCTTACAAAAATAGAACAAAAATACATATGAACAAGTATATTTGAACTCAAAACTATTTGGACCTTGAATGGCTGTTTCTTGTTTCTCAAAGAGAAAACAGTTCCTATGCTGTAAGAATGGTTCTGATATTTGCTATCAATTAGGATTGGTCTTTTTGGGGGGTGAGGGTGTTATTTTGGATATCTGGCAGGTCTCCACTGTAAGACTAGCAGCTTACAGCAGAATAGCAACATCAATAGTGACTTGTGTCATTAGAATAAACAAATCCCAACAGCCAATACAATAAACTGACAGAGGTGCAGATGCTTGAAAAACCACAGGAGACATCAATTTTTAGCCAGATCTCATTGCCCCTAACAGACTGAACACCCACTCATGAAAGAACTGATCTGTTTTTCTAATGTGTATTTGCAGGAGATACTGTTAAGATGGAGTCTGCTGTACACGAAATGAATAGTGTAAGCCTTGAGCAGAATTTTCACATGAAAATTTTCTCTTCAGAATGGACATCTAACCAGGTCTAAGTCAAAGCAGATTGAAAATTAATCAAATAAAGTATTTCTAAAGAAACCCCAAAACTCTACCACACATGAGTAGACAAAATAATTTTCTTTCTTTCAGGGTTCTGACTACTCCTATGTTCATGTGTATTTGACTTTAAAACATAAAGAAATTGCATCTCTGTATATTCATTAAGTGCAGGAGAAGATCAGTGCTCTTTGTACATTTGCAATCAGGTACTTTGGCACATTTCTCACATTTCTTATTTTTCTAACACATTAAAGTCTTACATCCTTTGCATTCTATACTTCTATCCAAAAAAGCCCCCAGCACATAATGGCTAGAAACCAGCAGATGCCAATTCTTACTCTGACCCAAAATTAATATCCAGTTTTATTTAAATCTTTATTAAAAATACATATTTTTAAAACTCTAGAGATCTTTCAAAAGTGATGAAAACTACTCTGTTGCTAACAAAACCAAGGAAACACAATGAGTTTAATTTAGGTCACAGTGACATCAGAGAGGTTTATTTATTGCCAGCTTTGTTGCATCCAACAAAGCTTTAATCTGTGACATGCTGTAGCTTGTAAAACAGCAAAATGGTATGGTATCAGAGAAACTACACCATGCCATACATTTCTAAAAATGTCTGGTGTCAAGCACATTACATTCAGCAACATCATCAAGAAGAAAGGGAAGGGATTTTTGGGGGGTTGTTTCCTGTGTTTTCAGTTTACATTTACAGCTGAAACAGCCTTTGAAAATTCCTATGAAGACTTCACATACTGAGAGACAGCTGTTTTTTGTAGTTGGAGATGATGAGAGTACAATGTTTTTATGAAGCTGAAAATCAGGGCAGACCTTAAGTTTTACAATGGGAAAGGGTGAGAATCAAGGCTTGGTTCTGCAAACTGCAGACCTCATCCAGTATCAGACAGATACACATCAGAAGGACAGAAGGGTGAGAAAATCAGATTTCAGCACATGCAGGACACGGACTGTCCTGCTCGTTCAAGCCAGGGTTTTGTCAGGGTAGTATGGGAACAAAGGAATGCAGTGGGTTTTGGCTATCAAAATCCCTCTAACTCCAGACATACTGACATTGACAGCCTGGACCTCCAGTCTTTTGGGAGCACCTTGGGGAGTGCTAAAGCCACTGTGAGCAGATTAACAGAGCCTACAGTGGCCCACTGGACATGTGGCTGCTGGGAATGGGACTGAGAGTGAGGCTTTAACAACTGCTCCGCTTGCCTGAAAAGAAGGTTCCTTTTAATTTTAACCAAATGCGTATTGGGAAGTTTATGTATTTGTAGTTCAGCTACTTCTTAATTACATTTAACATATGCTACCATACTGCAGACTACTTAAAATATCACACATATTCAAATCCACATGCCAGTGATAGTTTGTATCTGGTGGTTAATTTAACCTGAGTTCAGCTACCAATGCGAAAAGTTCAGCTGCTTGAGAGAAGCCCAGATTTCCCTGTTTGTTCCTAAAGCTTCCCAGCATGGTCTAGGTCTAAATAAGAGTCAGCTCCAGCGTAACCCTGCACAGCAATGCTGAAAAACAGACAAATCACCACTTTAATTCTGACAACTGCACATAAAGGGTTTCTCCTTATATATATATATATATATATATATAAAAATAATACCATTGCTAGCACAACTAATAAAAATTAATTTGCTATGAATGTGGGGTTAGTATATATCCACTTTAAATTGAGAAAAAATAAGAGGAAATTTCCTCAGANGAAAAAAAAATCTTTACCTTTTTTTAAATTTGCATTTTAATGAAATCATATTAAATAAAAAAAACCCCAAACTGCCATTTATTTTAAAAAACTAAAAAGAAAACAAAAATAAAATCCCCTAAAGAAAAAATAAGACTATATGCTGAAAATCACAAACTTGATAAAATAATAATAATAAAAATAATAATTTCAAAAATTGCAACATGCCTTTTATTTCATCTCTGCAGTTGATAACACTACAGATCGTTTTTTACAAAGTTACTTATTTTGGTANCCATTGCTAGCACAACTAATAAAAATTAATTTGCTATGAATGTGGGGTTAGTATATATCCACTTTAAATTGAGAAAAAATAAGAGGAAATTTCCTCAGAACTAGAATAAGCTAATTTTTTTGTTTGTTTTAAATCAAACTGCTCAGTCAAAC
>VXBB01012047.1:1122549-1165049 GCA_013399915.1 Illadopsis cleaveri
AAAAAAACCCCAAACTGCCATTTATTTTAAAAAACTAAAAAGAAAACAAAAATAAAATCCCCTAAAGAAAAAATAAGACTATATGCTGAAAATCACAAACTTGATAAAATAATAATAATAAAAATAATAATTTCAAAAATTGCAACATGCCTTTTATTTCATCTCTGCAGTTGATAACACTACAGATCGTTTTTTACAAAGTTACTTATTTTGGTATTTTATTTAGACAAATATCTGTACAGTCTTATATTAGAATGACTGTTGGTTTGTGATTTTAATAGCTTCTCAGAATAAGAGTCCACAGTTGTCACAGCAGAGCAATACCAACTTATGGTATGATTTTACTGACATCAGTAAAATATCAGACAAACTCAGTTTGACTCAAATCAGCTATAAGCAGTATTTTTTTCCTAAACCTAATATCATTATAATGCGATTTTTCATTATTAGTCCAATTCAACTTGTATTGAAGTCAATGAGATTATACTGAGTTCTCTAAGTATTGGATCATGCTCTATGATGATGCTGCAGCTACCACAAAACAAGTCTTGTCAAAAGGACTGAGATAAAGTACATCAAGCTTATATTGTTAACAAATTACTAGTTCATTAAAAATGGAGTTTCTAAATTCTCATTTACTTTTCATCAGTTTGTTTACTGTATCTCAGCTGGTATACTCAAAATAACTGTTCATTTTCATTTTACATGAGCTGTTTCAGTCACTATCATTTTCATGGTTTTGTCCACTGGCATAATATTCAAAATTGTTTGCCAAAATTACTGGAAGATGCTTAATCTCAACTAAAATATATGCCTTATACTTCTAGCAAGGGGAAAACTGATACTGACCTGAAAAGATTTTACAGTACTTACACAAAATTTTCAGCTTAAGCTTTGGTTAAGCTATCAAGACTTCTTTTAGTATTGGTTTTGCAAGGTTCTCTTTTTATTTCCTTGTGATTTAGGCAAAATACAGTAGCACTCAGTTGGCAGAAGACAGCGTGTTAGATTGACTTAATACTATTTGTGATAGTAGTGGAACCACAATACAGCGAGAGATGATGAGACTGATATAATTGTTTTAATATAACATGCAAAAATGTTGCGCATGTGGAATAGGAGAGTTGAGAGCAAAAACGAATATTATATGTCTGAGAAAACAATGAAAATCCAGCTAAAATTCATGGTCTTTTTAATATCACACATTTTGCTAAAATGCCAAGTAATACTCAGAGCATTGTGGTGAGTCTTAAATCACATATATTCTGCTACTGTAAAAACTGCACATTCAAAAATAATTAAAGCAAGTATGTCTAAACCACAACACACAAACTGATGTACAATCTCATTAAAAATATACGGAGATGTCTGTAGAAAGCATCTCAGGATTCAACAGGAAAAATGTCTATTTGGGAGTATTATATAGTATTTATCACTATTTTAATGTAATGCTTATGACTAATGTGCCAGCAGAAGCTTTCTTCTCAGAAGGTTAACTCTTTGAATCAAACAAAAATTAACACATGGAAAGTGCTTAATTGTTGTTTCTTTCCCTATTTTTAAACAGAGGAGGTGCATAACATTACGAAGATATGTATGTATTTTTAATTAAGATTGTATCATTCAAGGTTGTGATTCCTAAGCCAATTTACTATTTCAAAATGCAGTTCTCCTTCTAAATATAAACACAAGAGGATCAGAGCATTGTTGCACAAATCATTATGATTTTAACAGCTGTTCATTTATGGTCTCCATCATTTTGGAAACAATAGGAACAAGAACAATTGACTTTATGTACAGAAATGTATTCTTCTGCCAGTTACATTCTCCTAATCGGTCACGTTTCTGTTATGTCTTACCTCCTTATGACCTGGAAATTAATTTTCTTAAGATCCTTCCCATGAATTCTAAACAAGGTTCATTACTACTTTTTAAATAATGGGTACTACCTACTTAAAAAAAAAAAAAAAAAAAAAAAAAAAAAAAAAAAAAAAAAAAAAAAAAAAAAAAAAAAAAAAAAAAAGTGACACAGAAACCACAGGAACTCTGAAGTTTGAGATGTAAATAAGCATTTCCATTGTGCACGGTTTCATACTAAATTTCCAGATTGATAAAACAGTAGATTTTCAGTACAGTAGATTACCTTTATTAAACTACATTTCAGATGTATTTCAATCATATTTTATTACCTTTTAAAATTAAATGAAATCTGAAGATTTAGGAGATTAAATGTCATTAAAAAGGATTAGACTATCTTCCCTATTATAGTGTAGTATTATTTCTATGTTTTCTTTTCAGTCTGTCCATACCAAAATATGCTCCTACAAACAACAGAAAAATATTAGGTAAATTTAGATTATGGACTGCCTAATATTTACTACAAAATAACACAGAAACTATTCTTGAATAATAATTTCTATGACATAAATATTGTAGAGTTCACCATACTTGATCTAAGGAGGTGATCTTACTTGATCTAAGCAGCATATTTTCCCACGTCAGGTCTGGTCTGCAGAACAATCAGGCAAATGACAGCTCTTTATCAATGATAAACCATTACCTGTCCCTTAAAATTTCTAAAAGAAACAAATCTTTCTCAAACTTGATGGCACTGTAACTAATACAACCACCGAGAATAGGATTTTCTTTCACTTTCTCTAACTGCTTATCAATTAATCTGATTATTTCTCTGTTCCGGAAGCCTGCTCAGCTATTGCTAAGAAAATACCAAATTTTAACATTGGATTTTGAAGGACTATTATTTCTAGACCTTTTTCCAAGCTGTAAGGTTGAGGGTGCTAAACATGCTCGCTCTTCACATACTTATCCCAGGGTGTTGTCTGCTCTTTTAGCTGGAAGCAAACCTCTAGTAAATTCCTATTTATCTCCTTGCCAATCAAGAAGTGAATGACTGACAGTAACACAGCCTTATCTACAACTCCTGTCTGTGGTGCATTCTGCTAAATGATGTCATCGCTCTAGCAAGAGAAAATAAGCAGATTATTACAGTGACTAGGAGCAAACTAAACATTTGGATTTTTGCATGGACAGATTTACACACTGTCTGTCAGATAAAGCACAGTTTGCCTGCTGCTTACACAACAAGAATGTGCCTGACAGCTTCTTCCCAGCTTTAGTATCTGATTACATAAATAGGCCATTCCCCACCATTTCTGAAGACTGACAGTCTGTCTTAGTTTAAAGAGCAATTTCTGACTATCAGCCTTTCTGTCTTGCACACAAGGCTGATTATCATCAAGGCACTTCCTGGAGGTCCAATCAGTTGTTTTTTCTCTTGAACTCAGGACATTACAAAACTTGTAGCCACAAAAATATTAAGAAAATGAAAAATTCTTCTGTAAAAATTTACAAGCAGCAACCCAAAACTTACATTCCCCATCATAGTGAAAACTGTTGCTGACTTCTAGGAGCATTTAAAGAAAGATTTTAGGTGACCATTTTTTTCATTTTCACAATTACCATATTTGGGGAAAAAATTATAAAAAGAAGTAAAACAAAACAAACTGAAAAATGAAAAACAAAACCCCACCTACCCAAAAGTAACAGGTAACTATTAAAAAACCCCACAAAACAAAAAAGGCAACCTTCTCATAAGTCTGTCTCAGAAATTCATAAAGAAGCTTTTTTGTCCAAGTCTGCAATGGTCCTTCCCAATTTAACTTCCAAACTGTCATAGAAAGGATCTTCATAACCTTTTGTTTGTTTTTGCATTAGCTGTGCAACTGTTAGTCTTTTTTAATAATTCTTTTTTTCCAAATCATACCTCAATAAAACTATGCTTTAAATTAGATGCATTTTACTGCTGTTGACTTAAATATTTTTAAGGTACGAGCATGGAAAAGACATGCCATTTTTCACAGCTAAATGTATGCAGGTGTTAATGAACTTATTTAAAAAATGGTTCTGAGCGCTGAAAAGGGTAAACACATAATAACTCTGCTGTTTACAATGGTAAACAATTGCAAGTCATAACCACAATATTGTTCCTAGTTATTTCAGCTATAACTTGCAAGGCTTCATAGCCAGACAAACCAGATGAAATATGTTGCTGCAGGTCTGCGCTGATGGATCCCTCTGAAATATCCACATTATTGCTTTTATTTTATTATGTACCACACTTCATAACTGTACACAGCAGACTACAATAAAAACTGCACTACACTCCTTTAAGTACTTATTAAACAGGTCAAAAAGTTACCATAACAAATAACTTGCTCTACTCAGGGTCCATTAATAACACATCTTGTTGGGATTCTAAAACAAACAGGGGAAAAAAAGAACAGTGAAGAAGTGTCTGTTATTTGATGCTGCTGCCTAACAGTTTGCACTTAAAATGCACAGTATTATTTGTCACAGCATTACCCAGTCACTGCTGTTTAAAATATCAGCATTGACACAACATGGAAAATTGTGCTACACACAGGTTTGGGGAAAGGGCAGGAAAAAATTTTGATCCTACAGGTAAGGCCATCTTATTTGCATAGATAAGAAATGCCACAAAGCCTAGTACTTCCCTAAGGGTAGAAGCCATGAGATCCAGGATTATGTTTTACCTGCGCAAAATATTTTCTCCTTCACAGTAATGTCCTTAAAATACTAATTCCTCAATCTGGGCAGAACACTGAAAAGGAGAAAACCAGCAGACCCTGGCAGTAGACAGCCATGTGGGAAAGCTGGACATACACAGGAGGCTGCTACAAGGCATGGGAGCTGCCACACACCAAGGCCACAGAGGGGCAGGAAGAGGCGACAGCTGGATGAATGCAGGGAATCGGGGAGGCTGCAGGGAAACAAGATCCCTGAGACACATGGAAACACAGAGGGGATTGAAAGAAAGGAAGGAAAGCCTTGTGAACCACAACACCAGGCAGTTTGGGGAGCCCCATGGGGCACAGCTGACGTACTCCTGGCACGTGTCAGGTGCACATTGACATCTGGAGCTCTGAGGCAAGCCAGGGAATAGGGGAGAGAGCTGCTGCAGTGAAGATATGTGGATATGAAAGCAGTAATCCAAATTTTATTGGGGAAGTTGGAGAGGCAAGGATGAACCAAGACAGTGCTGAAGAAATGGCAATACGCAGACTTAGAGATGGTTGAGAAGAGAGAGAAAGAGAGGTCATGGTAAGGGGAAGATGTAGAGGCCATGGGTTAGGCAGAGACAAATAGAAGGCTTGGATGAGTGAGGGAAATGACAGAATTATGCTTGAAGATGCCATTCTAACTCAAAGGGTTCCAGTCTGTCCTACATAAAAGACTCTTGCAGAAGAGAGGAGAAGAGAGAAGAGAGGAGAAGAGAGAAGAGAGAAGAGCTTAAAGACTGTGGAACTGGAAAACACCCCCAAATTTTATTTCCAGCAGCTGAGATGTATATATTGATTGCCACTGTTACTTTTCAGGGGCGTAACAGATGGAGAATCTGGTACCTTTTTTTCTGACTTCAAATATCTATCTGCCCTTTAAAATTATATGGACACACATGCAGTAGAAAGGTTTTTGTTATATTTTTATGGAGCGCCTAGTTTCTAAGAAGTTTCAATTGCTAAAAAGTATCCTAATCATATATATCTGAAACTGATTACCAAAAAAAGAATACAGAAAAAGAAAAAAAAAATCAGCAAAATGAAACAAATTGCTCATAAATCACATTAATAAGTGGGGTTTTAACTATCTGTAGCATGTAGAATATTAACATCTGATGTGCCTATGAATAGTCATTCCTACTAGTATACATTAAATGTTGTAATTGGTTTAAATCAGCATAGGCCATCTGTCTTTAATACTCTTATTACAAGGCAGTAAGCAGAGAACTATTAGAGCTGCAGTATAAGCTGTAAGATCTTTACCCGTTCTTAAATCATTTAAAAATAATGAGAGCTTTAGCCTTTATCTAATTAACGAGTGCCTTCTTTGAATTAGAAAAACTGTATCATTTAGCCCACGGTTGTTTAGTAAATTGGCTTGGTGGCATGTAAGCTAATGCAGGGTAGCAGTTGCAGTGTCTTGTTCCTGGCTTCTTATTACTTGAATTATAATTCAATGATCACCTTAGATCATGGGCTATTCATAAATCAGAAGCCTGACATCAGATGAAAAATTGTATTAATATATGAAACTTATTATATAGTACAAACTGCTCTCTTGATAAATTACATTGTTCAGGCTTGACAATGATTGCATTTAAAACATTATTCCTGTTTGCTGTTTTACAGACTGAAACCTCTTCATGAAAAATTTACAATGCTCCTCTGTGTTTTGGAGTCAGAGGGCAATAGAAGCAAATGGCAGACATAACACCATACTTTAGATTTGCTGGCAGCAGCAGAGGACGGAAAACACTTCCAAGTGTAGCAAAAAAACCCCTCAGCTGCATTCTTAGTATCTACATTTCCAGCCTTATGAAGATACTAATTGTCCTCTGCAGCAGAAGCACAGTAAATAATGAAATTTTAATTTCAGCTTTCTGGATTGCTTTCTTCTTGTATATAGGTGCATGTTTCACAGAAATTTATAGCTTTGGAGGAAAAAATAAAGGGGCAAACCCATGAAGTTTAATTTGAATTGAGGCTGAGCTCCTTAGATGATGCGTTATGACAAATGCTTTTTGCCAAGGCTGACTGGGTTACTCATGCTGTAGTTCCATATTATTTACATTAATTACATGAAGGCTGCTTTGTTAATGGTACATTCTGGTGTGGGTCGCAGCATGATATGCTAATGATCTAAGAAAAATCTGCATCTCCAATATTTATGATAATTTGGGAGAGAAAAGAGGATTGCCTTTATTTCTCTTTCTTCAACAGAATAAAACAAGCAGTATAGAAACAATTGTATTCATGGGTAAAAGTTCTAATGAAGCCGACATTTAGGTGTTATAAATGGAGGATAATAATTTATTGTTTGGGATCTTGTCAGACCCTCTGACAAAGTGATAATACAGCACTTCTCTGGATTTCCCACATTAAGAAGGCTGCTTCAAGCTGAATGAAAAGGAATTCTAAGATGAATTAAAACTTAAAATTTCTTCTTGCTTTTTCTTATAGCATTTTCTCACGTTGGCAGCAAATATATGGCAATTCATTTAATTCAGGCCATGTTCAAGTTTATGAAATGGAAGAATATTACTATACCATTAGATATCACTTCAGGGGGAATAAGGCTGCTGCTGTCTTTCTGTTCATCTTGAAGTCTTATTAAGCCAAATAAAATCCAAAAGAAGATTCTAATACAATATTGCATTTTGCATCCAAATATTACAAAAAATACACAAAACGAAATACTAAAAATGGCAACGCTGTTTTCTTGGTGTTTTTTTTTTTCAGTTTTTACACAAACACAGAAAAGCAGAAGAAAAAAAAAACAGGAAAAAATCTCCCTGGAAAGTTAAAAAAAAAAAAGAATAAATTTTAAAAAATAATCAAGGATGCCTATTCTTCAGAGTACAAGCTCTAAACAGAGCCCCAGAGACTTGTGGAATTTTTCTATGCAACAGAAATGTAACAAAAGGCTTATTCCAAGAAGGTGCTTCCCTTTAAATAACTTGCTGTCTTTATATGTTGTTTCAAACAAATGAACTGGAGTGATAGCTTGTCTTTTCTAGATATCAGGCATTATAAGAGCATGGGCCACCCACATTTGCTTCAGTATGAGACTTACAGCTATCTCTATGCAGTTCAAGGGGAGTATTGCTGCAAGCAAGTTACCTTCATTTTAAAGTGCTGACTTATCAATACTTTGAAAAAACCCAGTAGGATTATTACTATCTCAGTTATTTGATTCTGAATTTCACACTCTGAATATCATGCACTGGCTTCTATTTCAGTTCAGTTTTATAGACAGCTACTTATCTCCAATTACAAACCAAGCTGATTTTAATAAGAGCATTATTCATCTGAAGTGAAGAACGTAAATGCAAGCACATGTGTTTGGCCTCCATTTGGGCACTAATTTATCTTGCCACAGTTGAAATAAGAAAAAAAACCCCAACAATAACATTAAAACTGATTGTCATGTGCTGATTTTAGTGTGCAACAGGGCAGCAATGATGCAAGTGCTTAGCTACAAGACACCATGTAGTTCTCCTCTGCAGTCTGCACAACAAGCTCTTTCTGTCCTGTGGCAATGCCTGTATTGTAAGCTTTGAGAGGTGGGCAAACAATGTACACTAGGTAGTGCTGGGGTAGAGAATACACTGTGAGCCATATAATAAGATTCCTAATATCAAATTTCTAACATATCAATCTCCACTCTCTGGGAAATTAAGCAATTCTGAATCCTCTATGTGTACCAACCAAATGTCCTTGCCAGCTAAGAGCAATGGCTGCGGGAGAAGTGATTAAATGCTCTTTTTTTCATAAAATAAGGTATCTGTTTTAGAATAATCTTACAACTGCATGTGTCCCAATGTCTTTATACTTCCTTTCTACCACAGTGACCTGAAATTTCCAAGAACCACAGCTGGATACAGAGTAAGAACTCGGCTGCATTCATCTTCCAGTTCTATTTCAATCTCTCTCTCATATTCTTGTAACGAAAAAGAAGCATAAAGCACTGCTTTTAATCACAAAATCACGAAAAGTAGCCCCCCATAAAGACAAATTTGTGTGTTGCAGCATCACTACCAGCTCTACCGCAAAGGCTGTTTCAAAGATTATAGACCTGATATGCTGTGGCTCTAACAACCTCCATCCATCTAATTCTTCTGCAAAGAGATGGCAGCTTCATATTTTGCCCTATTGGATTCAGGAAGCAAAGCTTAAAAATCCCAGCCCTCACTTCTCTAACTCAAATGCATCAGAAAGCACTGTTGCCCCTGGCATCTGGCCTGAAATCAAGATGCCCAATTGCTTGAAGACAAAGCCAGCGTACTGATTGTGTCCAGTAAGTTAAGGAATAAGCTAACCTAAAACAACACTGCTATTTATAAAAGATGCTTTCATTTTTCTACAAATTCTTCCTTCAAAGTATTGACTAAATCAGGCCCTGCACATCTTACAACATCTCTAAAGTTGACTTTCAAAGCTAACATGGCTACAGTTTAAAGAAACATTTATTGCACCACTTCGAGAAAATTCAGCAAATCTTTCTTTCTGTGAAATCACAGCCTAGATCGGCAAAAAACAAAAACAAAAAAACAAAACAAACAAACAAAAAAAANTAGTAAGTTTTCAACTGTACACAATGCATAAGCCCAGGCTCTAAGCTGTGTAAGACACAGCAAAAGTACATTGATTCCCATTCTTTTACAAATGTTCAAGATTAAAAGAGTTTCAGTCCTTTTCTTAAAATTCAAAAAACATCAATACATTGTCCTTTTTCAACTTTTTGTAACAATGACCCACCATGACAATTACATTCCACAAACACAAAATAAAACTTCAGAGGAAAAGGGTAACGCTACACTGGAGAAGGTACATGGTATATTGCAAAGTGATGATTAACTCTGTGGAAGGTATTTCCACAGGCATACTCTCAAATTAATGTTTTTCCTTCAGCAGTTTTTGGTATAGAAATTAAGACAGGTTCCTAAAAGGAAATAAGTGAATGGCCACACAGAAAACTTGTTCCTTTGCCCCCAAATGGCAAAAATAAGCAACTTTTACTATTCTATTTATAGTATTTGTATTTTCCTGCATAAAACACATAAAACCAGAACATTAACCCACTGGTAACCAAAGCTAAACTAAGGGCAGGAGGATCTTGTAGGCAGAAGCAAACCATTAGAGACAAGAGGTTCATTTGGTAGATGGCTTGCAACATCCTCTCACATCACACACGCAGAATTGATGCTGAATTGTAAATTTGGGGTTTGTATTCTGTTTGCTTGGGTTTACTTCCTCCTGGCTTATAGGTTCTGTATCTGAAAGTGTAATATTGACAATTACTCAGATTGGTGAGCAAGAATTATCTGTGACAACCAAAAAATCCCCAAAGACAGAAAAAGCATATATCTTCATATTGCCCAAAATCTGTCCACAATGTAGAGTTAAATAATTGTAAGAATTCTCTTTTCCAAACCACAGATAGAGATGTAATTAAAATAGCTAGCTAACCAGCACCAACCCATGAAGTTGCATTGTAACTTCCTTTTATCTTCCATGCTTTTTAGATGGATGAATTCACAACAAAAGCAACATTACATCAAGCTAAAACATTTGAAATAGGAGCATAAGGTATACTATTATTATTATACAAGGCAACGTGAAAATATGTTCATTAGGATTTAAGAAGCTACATCAGAAAATAATATTTTATTGAAAACATTCTATAAGAAAGTCATTAGGTAGACCCATCATTGGGTAAGCTGACCACAAAGTTTGAATACCTTGCTGGATACTATTTGTTTTAAATATAACCAAGAAGGTATAATTTTACTTACAAACAAACTTGACCTGGGAAAAAAACCCAAAAACATATAGTTCAATATCATATAGCATCATCAAAAATAAGCTTGTTAAAATTAAAATAGGACTATATTAGATAAGGTACTATAAAGAGGAGCCAGTGAGAAGAACAAATAGAAAAAGAAAATCAAGTATCAGTTAAAATATTGGATGACTGCAAGGTGACAAGGCTGTGAAGCTTTTTAATGACTAACTACTAACTACTTTCATATATGTGGCAATCACCAGAACTTTATGACTCCAGTTTGTAAACAATATTGCTATGGACATGATACTGTTGTTTTATATGATCACTAACAGTTGTTAACGAGGGCTGACCATAAAAATAATTAATTCATCTTATTTTGGGGGAGCAAGTATAAAAGGAATATGCTCAAGTCTACCTGAAATCAAGGCCATTTCCATAAATTACTAGAAGTGTGGATGATTGAAGCAAGCGTGGAATTTCACAAACCTGGTCAAAGGACAGCAGAGAAGACCAACACAGAAAGCAGCCATGCTGTGAAACCAGAAATGTGAAACCAGTAAGTTGGTAGCTCCGGGAGATCTGCAGTAAATACAGCCAGAGGGGGCTTGGTATGTCCTATCCAAACATTGAGCCAAAGGTTAGGAACAACAATAGGGCAATGCACAGAGTCATGTACACAATCTGTGTGCTCCACCCAATTTTTGCTCAGATCAAAGAGCAAAACCCAACAGAAAAACTGATAAAACTACTCTGTTTCGTTCATGTCCCTGAAACAAAAACATCTGGGAGAGAGAGTGTAAGCAGCAGTGCTGTCACTTGGCTAGCATGAGAAGCTCCTTCTTAATAACAGCTTTAGTCTTGTCACTGACAATGGCCTATTAATGATGTCTTTTAAAATTCACCTAGGGAGACTGATCCAAAATCCAAAAAGAGATTTGGAATACAGCTGTCATAACAAGATGAGTGAAACAAGCGAGCAAACTCTTTATTTCAAGAAATTGGTTATTGCAAACGTGAAGCTGAGTGGGAGAACCTACCTTTACTTCAGCTCTCACAAATGAGCAGGAGAATGTTGCCTGCACGCGTACTCCTGGGCCAAGGGATAAGTTGGTAAATCAGCTAAAACTTCCTGACATTCTCACCTGCTTAGAAGTACTATTAGACATTTTAGCAACAGGTAACTGTTACAAGTCAGACCAAATCAGTAAGTAATTAAATACTAATACAAGAAGAATTAATTATATTGATTAAACCAGTATTTCTACTTTACTAAACAGCTACCAGCAGATTTTTTTATTAACAAATCAGGACTTGACTTTATTAATAATAAATTACTACTTTATCAGCAGCAAAGCTACAAAAAGCACTAAGTATTTTCAACATGAAAAATCCCATTCATGATCAAAAGGGTTCATACAATCTTAAACAAAAACAAAGCAAAGCTTTGAACTGGCAATAACTTTAACTATTAGAAGCTCTGATTACAATGGCATAAAAACTTATTGCTGCCCAATAACTAGAAAAATTCAATATCTTCAAAATTATGGTTTTCCATTCAGGTTTTAAATTTGCATGTTGTATCTCCAAAAGATGAGGTATCTCCAAAAGGCAATGCTTTGGTAGTAAATTATATACTAGCACAGTGCTTTTTGAACTGTTGAACTATCATTTCTTGAAAATTAAGCAACTAAATAATACTTTTTCAAACTTATTCTACACATTATATGACCAGTCCCATGATATTGCTGGAATATATCACTGATATGAAGGGAATAAAGAGTAGAATAAGAAACAATAGTTTGTATCAACACTGAAATAATGTACTTTGACCACAAAACTAAAAGATCAGCCCTTCTAGATTTTAGCCTTAAATTGTCCAGATTCATTATTCCATGATAAATACAATGCTGAGTGTTGATTTAGATTTCTGATTCTGAATTATTTTCTGAGATGACTGCATTTTCTGTAATTTCTTATCTGCTTTAACTAATACAACTGATGCAATTATAATGATTGCCCAGTCTCTGTATTAGCTAGGAAACGCAGATTCAAAGAAAATGCAAAAAACTAGGAGAAATCTTCAGTTAAAGTAGTTAACCATTGCATGTTTTATGAAGGGCCCACACAATTCATAATCATTTATATAAACACTCACTGACTGCTGGTATAACAATTATTCACAAGCTGATGGAAGTTCCTGCCCAAATTCAATAATGTCTGAATCAAACAAAGGTTAAGATGAAGGTTTATTTCTTTAGTATTAAAGAATCCTCACCAACCACAACAGCACATACAGAAAATAAATTTTGCTCCCTTGGGCACAAATACCTCTGCTCAATGAACAATGGCTTTCACTCTGCTAATTGGAGAATGGAGAGGTAAAGGTCATGTGTAAAAACAATAGGGGATATAAAAATAATGCAAACTAAGGAAATTACAGCATTTTCCAATTGTCAGCGTGACAGCTACCAGTGAGAAATAAGGACATCAGATACATGTGCCCTACTGTGCAAGGCTGGGTAACAAGACAGTCTCCATTCCAGAATGCTGGCAGTATGTAAACATCTTCCCTTTCTAGGGACAATGGGCTATGCCCCAACAAAAGTAATAATCTTCTCTAGAATTACATTGACCTGGAATTCAGCTAATAATTTCAACAGGATGAAATAGGAAGAAAGAAGAAAGGATAAAAACAGGAGGGGAAAAAGGCTCTGAATTAGGTCATGCAAGTGTAATGGTTTGAACCATTCTTCTGCTCTGAGTAAATGAATTTTAATTTTCTTGTACATATTTAAGCATTGCCTTGTTAAGCACATTTGGTTGGGTGAAAAATAAGAGCAGCATTGTGCACCTAACTGGTTTTCCATGGATGAAAATAGACAAATGCAAATTATAGCAAAACATTCAGGAAAAAAAGTACATGCAGGCAAACTATTATTTAACTTTCTGAAAAATCTTTATGTCTATAGTGGTGTCCTTTTCTTAATTTAAATGACAGATGCAGATGTTGCTCCTAGTAGTTAGCACTCATATTAATTTATTTTCAAGTGTTTGTACACAAGTTTCAGACCACATTAAGAGAAGCCACATTTTCAAATTAAATTATAGTAAGGAATTTTTAATCATGTTTCCTTCTTCCTCCCATTTTTTTCCTTGCATCTATTTTAAATAGTTGCCTTGAAAATGCCTATACCTCTGAAAAACTCTAGACTGTGATTTTTCTCAGCCTTGCAAAGGGTTGTCATGTTTCAGCTCTTTTCCCCCTACTTACTTGTCCAGTCTTCAGTGTTCTAAGACATGCACTTAAAGGATAATAAAAGAAGACCACATTATGTGTCAAATTAAATGTTGTTGATACTTGCTTTAAGTGTACATGCACTGACATTCTGTTATGGATCAGCTGCTGGACAATAATCCTTGCACATTCCCCGCCTGACAGATTGTTCTGTATTTTGTTTGAGATGCTCTAATGTTTCTGACGACCCATACAAGGCCACACATTTCAGCAAATTTTCCAAATTAATACTGAGACCAGTTTACAATGTTTTCTTCAGTAGCGCTCAGTCTTACTGATTGTGTCCTAAATAATAAACCATGGCCTCAGGCAGTTTTTCTCAGAATGTTTATGATGAGAACTCATTCATCTAAATCTACTGGCCAGTGGAATAAAATAAATCAAGAATCTCCCAAAATATAACAATATTTGTGTTCTCTAGATAATTGATGACTGCAGCTGCACTAATTAAAACCCATGTGAGTTTCATTAATCTTGGTCACTGCGACCAATTGCTGCACACCACACCCTGATCACCGCACATTGCCCTTGCATCACATTCAGGTGAGGCTTGACTCTTAGTTAGAACCTCACTGCATCACTATTTTTTAAATCTGAACTATCATATCATGCATACACCTACTGTGCAGCTGACTTAATTCAAAACAGGCAAGCTCAATCATAAATTGAGAACTTTACTTCAGATGAAATTATTTTCAGCAAGATGCTTGTCAATACTCTGCCACCCCAAAGAAGACAGTGAGGTATGGAAAAGGGTGAAGACTATCTGTAACGAAAAAAAGTCTCTAATCAGAGGAAAAAGAAATAAAATTAGATTTTCTTCAATGTTACTACAGTGGCATTTTGTTTGCCTATTACACTTCTCTCCACTGGAAATCAAAACTGCACCCTCATAGAGTATTTCTAGGTAATAGGTGTATTGTACATATATTTTTCTGTATCAGGGAACATTTTTATAGCTGTAGATATGCTTTGCTTGTTAAAGAAAAAGAAATGTGTCAAAAACTTGTGGTTCAGATAAATATCTACAGAAATAGCTATAACTAATGTTAATAACTAAGCTGCCTTGCAGATCATAAATACTAGGAAATATAAATAACTCCTAGAGACAACTGCACAATCTATATTTGAGGAAAGGCAACATTTGAGTAATCAATCACATGAAGGCAACACTGTCATAAGCTGAGTTTATGAAAATACTTGTAAACATTTATTAAATGTAAATCCCTCTTCAAAATGTGTGTTATCAGAGATCCCCGTTTTTTCATGCAATTTGGAGTATGTAATATACAGCAGCTGATGAATATACAAGAGCCTTGTTGCAGGAGCTGCTTCCTGTTGGTCTTTCAAAGTGCTGGCAGTGATACAATTTCTTTCAAACTAATGTCATATAGAACATGTTCTAGAGAACAACCAATACAATTTAAAATCTGGCTGTATCATCCTTACCAAAAAAAATAATTCTTGCTATTAACACTGCTTCTTTTTCAAGATTAAGGAGTACATTTTGCTTTCGTTTGCTGATTGAAGTCAAAGGAATAAATAATAACTCATGTAACTGGGAACAAGTTTTGGACCATTATGTACAGGCTTATTTTTAAACCGTAATAAAACTTTTGTCAAAATAACTTAAGAGCTGGCAGGCAAAGTTAATAAATGCTGCACTGCAAAATGCTTCCACAGAAAAGCTTCGTGCTGCCCCTTCAGAAGGTTCTTCCTATGTATGGGAAGGAAATGTTGCAAATCTCTCCAAAAAACAGCTGCTGTTTGCCCACAACTGTGTCCTTGGGCATACATGGTTTGTTCCTCTCTAGTTTTTCTACTTCCAGCTCTTGAAGGATTTAGTCAGGCACTGGCCAGCACCCACGGCTCTGAGCACAGCAATCATTTCTCCTATCGACAGCTATTTACATTCACACCTAACACCCGCAGACCAGTTTATCTGCTTGAAAAATTAGCTCCCCCAAAACTTCTCCAAGAATGAAACATAAACTAGGCAGGGATGGGCTCCCAAAATGAGAGACAGTAATGCCACCAGGCATTATGAATGTCAATCACTACAGCACTTGAAGGTCTGAGAAATAATGTGGAAATGATGCTACAAACAACAAAACAAATAAATTTTTTCTGACTGCAACAGAGATATATCTCAGTGGAGACACATGACCAAGACAGTCCATACTGTTTGCAGGCCATACACAACATACAAGGATAACTCAAGAAGCTACAAGCCTCCTTTGAACATCATCTTCTCCCAAGAGGAAGTACAGCATACGCAGGGACTCAATGCCATAATCCATGAATTACGTTCCCAGGATCAGTCCTAGCCTGGTCTTCATGTTTCTTGGTATATCCAGATATTGCACCCACACCATAGAAGTGAAGTGGAAACATATTTATCAGAAAGTAACCACAAATCACTGATGTTATGAAGAGGATGTATGGCATCCTAAGAAAAGACAGAAGCTAAGTACAGGTTTTGGGAACTGTTCAAATTACAACATCAAGCTTTCTCATTCTTTTCCTGGTGAAACAGTGTAACCAAGTAACTTCTAGTCAGAGCAGCATTCTTATTCTCATGGAGATTTCACTGTCCTTATAATAAATTGTGCAATGATATAGAATGAAAATACAAAAAAAAATACAAAATAGTCTCAGCAAATGTATATATTGCATAAGGTAATAATAAAATTAATCAGTGTTGCCACAGGATATTCCCCTCTCTCCTCTTTTTAAGCATGGCCATCTTATTCTGTTGCTGAAAACAAAATCACAGACAATATTTTAGAATGCAGCAATGTTTTAATATAGCTGAAGTGCCAGCTCTGGTCAAAAAGAGCAAGTGAAAAAAAATTGCATATTGCAATGGTTCAGAGAAAGGATCAGGCAAGTTGTTGAGTAGTAACAGACCTCCTTGTAGAGATCAATCAAACATGTCCTGAAGTGATTTTTTGAATGGATTTAACAGATTTTCCATCTGCCAGTTTTGGTCCTCAATGGGCTGTATTAATATATTAAAAGCCAAAGCCTGAGATGCTTTTGAAAAGAAAAAAACTCAACAAACCAAAGTCCTGATCAAAGAGGATGTATGACTCACTCTGCAATAGGAACACTAATTTTCTGTCTCTTAAAACTCATAAGTGGTTGAATTGATTTCAGTCAAACTGCTAGCAGAAACCAAGCCTGAAATATTTCAGTACACAAAGAAAAGTTTTTTGAAATTTTTGAACTAAGGAAAAAAGGGCACAAGTGAAGGTATTTTAGACCTTAGTGAAGTATTTAGATTTTAGTGAAGTATTCTTCTTGCTGTTTCCACACATGCATTAAATTGACTATTAACAAAAACGAATACTGAACTCTTACATTCAGTTTTACTCTTCCTTAATTCTCCTCTATTTTTTTGGTAATTGACATATTCCCACCCTTATTCAAGTACCCTGTTTTCAAATGCTTCTAAGCTGTCAGTATCAGTCCCTGACAAGCTGTCTTTGTTTCAACTGTCCATATCTAAATAAATATTTCTATTCCATTCAACAAACACATTGCTGTAATAACTGTCTCTACAGAGCACAACTTCTGTTACCCAGGAATGAACAAAAGCAGGAAGGGACGTTTCAGCAATGCTTTCTCAGTAAATTGTGCTTAGTGCATGTCTGGATGCATCTAAAGCTGAGTTATACTTCGACTTTACTATTGTCAACCACAAGGCAACCACAAATGTAAGCAAAAAAGCATTTTGATGTTATGCTGTTTCATTAGTCTTTCAAACAGTGAATATTTCTGATATCTGTATTTCAGACTACTTTTTCATATGGCTATCCCTCTGTGTTTTCTTAGGAAAAACAAATTTTCTACCCTGCCCATATTTTCTCTTATCTCTGGGTCACTTCATATTGTTTCTTTACTCATTCATGACTGCAAAACCTACAAATTTAGTATAATCAGATTCATTCTCTGTTCACTGGTTTTAATTTCCATTATACATAGCGCCTATAAATTGGTCTCATAAACAGCTTGCATAATTTTACTAAGTTAAGCTCACCTGTCAGCAGATTTTGTCAATTTTGAATATTGGTATCATTAAGTACTGCCTCTTGCTGTCAATCTTCATTTACTTTCTATTTCATGAGAGGGTAATTCTTCTGCCTCAATGTCACATAACTTATTTTCCTGAACTACTTCTGATGAATGTTTTAGACTCGCTTTCTAGGACACCAATCCCTTCTCTCCACAAACCCCAACAGCAGAATTATATCTCGCTGAAGAAACAACAGGCTGCAGCTTTGGGTCACCTGTATGAACATGCTTGAAATTCTACTTGGTGAGTAGTTCATTCTCATTGCAATCACTACGGGGCTTCTGGCAATGTCTGCAGCAAAATGCCCAAGGATTTTCTTGTGTCAAGTTCTGTCACATGCATTGCACAATCCCCTTCTGAAATTCATGCTTTGTTTCTACCACTTCTACAGGTAGGCTGTTCCAAAGTCTCACTCTTCTAAATACCTAGAAATCTTTCTTCCATTTTCAATGTCTTTCTTCATGGCCACTTTTTTTCCCCTCAACTTATCCTTCTTCCAAGAGCAACACAAAAACAGGTCATCTTCATTTTCAGTCATATTATTGTAACCTTTTCTCTTAGGAAAAGGTTTTCCTGAACTTTTCTCTGTTCACATCTTCTGCTTCACCCTGAACTGCAGTCACTATTCTATATGGACATGTCTCACTCAGCCAAACTTCAATGGTATTAATAATTCCACATCCTTTTGCTGCAAGTATTTTTGTTGGTTCACCCTAAATCTGCCATTACTCATTTTCTTATACCTGAAGATCACATGAAGGTTTTATTCTGGTTACCACATAAAATAATCATATAATTTTACACTTATTTCCAATTATCAAGCCTTTGACATTATAGTGAAAGTAATACTAACCACTATTTGCATGATCTTGCTGCTCCTATTAGATCTCATCCCATTACTGCTATTCCTATTGTAAAAGGCATCCAGCTTCTACCGCCTGATAATCTGTTTTGTATTTTACAATACCCTTATAGGTCATGTTACTAACAAACTCCAAAGGAGTACTCCCAGGAGTAAACTGGGAAAAAAAAAGTAAAAGTGGTACTAAAATCATTCTTTGTGGAATTTCACCTCTACTTTTTGCCTCCCTATTGCTTTTTAATGATAACCTTTTTTTATTATCCCATTAACTAAAGCCTTGCCATCTCAGAGTTGTACTAATCTCTAACTGAACCAACTGTTAAAAGCGGAACTTTGTTTCATGTTTATTCAATCAATGTCCAACCATAAAAATGTTCCTTGTCAAGAGAAAGAGGTATCAAACAAGCCCTCTACAAACAGGTATCAAGGTAAATGAGAAAAATCTGCCTTTGGTAAGCCCACCCTGTATATTGATAATATTGCTGTACTTCCTTAAATCATTCTTTCTGCGATACTTGTGCTGAATCTCTGTCCACAGTTTAGACCATGTAACTGCTAATCTCTTCCTTTTCTCTGTTATATTGGTACAGAAATTACTATTTCTACCCAAACTCCTGCGAGGACTGTAAGAATTCAGCCATTCTTTGCTCATACCTTGCTCCCTGCATGCACAGGGAGCAGATGCAGTAGGGATGAAGTAGGGAATTAGATGGGCATCAACACTGGTGCAAGGTGTCAGTTCTGCTACTCTGCATCCAGGCAGCTCCATTGCCACAGTGGAAGCAATACTGCCAGTGAGGAAGAGGACTAACCCAGCTGCTCTCCAGCTAAGTTCCTCAGCTTGCAGCAGAGTGGTAGGAAATAACAGCTGAAATAACTGGCATTCATTATGCACAAAGAGCAAAGGAATGCCTTCATCCCTTACTTTAATACAGCACTACAGAATAACAAACACACAAGAGAAGATCTCACTCTTGAATGCCCTTTGGGAAGAACCTCTGGTGTCTTACATGGGGCCTGAGGATTTGTTAGGCTCTACACTGTCAGAACATCTGCCTATCTTCCATTTTCCTCTCATCATTTTAACTGGTAGGAATGGAATTTAAATGGCAATTATGGCTAAAATTATAATCTCTTTCAGACTGGAGTTCCTGATCACATAGACTGGGTGTAAGTCAAGAAGAAATACCTCCTAGTTCACAACACAGCTGCTTGACTTGACTAGAAAATAATGTTTCTCCCCTAATTCCCAATTTCATTTAAAACTCAGGTTATAAATCACTGCCAACGGTTGGACTGACTGAAATTCTAATGTTATACTAACTTCTATTGCATAAACACTACAAAAAAAAAAGTATTTCAGACTAAATCAGTAAATCCCTCAACTCATTCCATTGTCCCTACATACTGATACTTCAGCGTGCATATTACTGCAAAAGGAATATATTTCCATAAGCAGTGAAATTAGCAGGAAGAGTTAGAAATGCAGCCTTTGTGATTAAATTATGCTTAGATCCATCAGCACAGAATACACGCTGCCAAAACCAAGAAATTATGGTCAATGAAAGAAGTTATAAAAAACTCTTTCCCCTTTATTACTATGTTTATCAGACTTTATATAACTTCATAACTTTTTTTTTTTTTTTTTTTTAACAACAGAACAGTACCTAAAGGTCAAATCAAAACACTGATTTCACAAATCAAATTCACAAGGAATTGTCATAATAATGGACTACATTAGTTTCTTCAACCATTTAGAGATTCCCATTTTGCCATTTCTGGTAAAAGAAGCTAAAATCTCCTATTTTATTTCATGCCTGTGACCAAGGAAAGCTACATATTTCTGTAATGGAAGACTAAAAGAAAAACACTGAACTAGTTACAGCAACTGGACTAACTTACTGCAACTGGACTAGTTACTCTGACTAAATCAACATTGTGGTGTGGTGATATCAGTTTCATAAAAGTATCTACATCTATAGATCTATAAAGATCTACACCTGAAAGAATATTATGTAACATGAGTTTGATGATGGGCACATAGGTAGGGCACAAAGAGATGCATTATCTTTATCCCAATGTTCTTACACCAGGTTAATTGTTTCTATAGGTTTGCTGTTAAAAGTCATTGTAACTGCCAACATGGTTAAAATATTAGGAAAATGCTTTAAAAATGAAAATAACTTGTTCTGGAATTGCAGTTTCATGCACATGAAGAGTTCACCAGTAGTTACTAAAAGATGAGGAGCCTAGTGAGGGTTTTCCTTCAGGTTAGAGTTCCTAAGATCATTTCAAGAGCTCAGGAATGAGAGACAGAGCACCTAAAGAAAGGCAGTGAGCTCTGCAAGCTGCCGGTGCAGAGCTGGGTGAAGGGAAGAAGGAATTGGGGTGCTGCCCTGCCTGCTCCCTGGGTCATGACTCTGACCCCCATTCTGAGCACTGCAAATGCTCATGCCAAAAAAGTATTATGCCACCACTCCACAAAGGCCATGCACAATCTGGTCCCAAGGAATTCATTCTCACTGCTGAGAAAAATGCAACTCTCATTAAGAGTAATGGAAATTGCACATGTGCTTCAGGACAATTTAGGGCCCTAAAGGAATTGTATCCTCCCTTTACACACACATGTAATTTTCATTAATACCAATTAAATCAATTCAATAAAATTACGGCCAGTTTCCATAGCACAGAATCCCATGCAAAACAACAGCAAGAAGCAACGAGTTTTCTTTTTGTTTTTTTTAGCCAGATTTAAATAATCATTTGAATTGACATTTTTAATAAAAAGTAATTGTTTTACTCAAAGCAACAGCAGCTAAAATGGAAATTTCAGGCTGCAATCCAATCAGTGTAAATTGTTCATGAAGTAGGAAAAAACCTCAAAATTTAAAAAAATATTTCTTTATCATTTCCTTTTGTAGCTCAAATCCTGCAGGCAGAATGAAGAACATAGGATACGGATCCTTCTGCCATTTATGCGTCTAGGATATATTACATTTTCTTTCAACTTTGGCCAGCCTTAATTATTATGTACATTAAAATTATTATGTTCCTCCTGTATTATTCTAAATAAAAATAGAAAGAAAATTTAAATATAACTGCCGTGGATGCGTAATATTACATTTTCTAATGTACTAGTGAAGGTGAAAGCATGAAGTTTGAGAGAAGTCTCACATTTTTGCGAGCTGGGAGTATACAGCTTTATGTTCACAAAAGTGATTTTAAGTATTGAATTATTTTAACAGCCTTTGAATTTCAGGGCACACAAGCTCTCCCTTTTGCTATCACCTTCAAGAACAAAGCATAAGATAAGAGGAGAATGTGACTGTATAAAAGTTGTTTTAAAGTAATTTCTGTGCTTTGCTGATTTCCATAGCAAGCATAAGCAGGCTAGTACCCAGTGCACCCCAGAAGAGCCTTTGCACCAATATCTGCCCCCTCCTCCCCCACCCCAAACCTGAGCAGTAAGTCCCAGAAGCCCCCTTCTGTCCCAGACATTGCAAGGTAACCCTGCTGCAGGTGGCTGCGCTGGCTCTGAACCCACAGCATCCCAACAGCACAACAGGCACAGTTTCCAGCCATTGGCAGGTATGCAATAAAAAAAAAATTAGGAAAGGAAATCCAGGTCACATGTCACACAAATAAACATATAGGCACCGTAGGATAAGTGCTGTGAGAAGTGTCACAAAAATGAGCTCCTAAACTGATTATAAAAATTGAAGTACATAAGGTCCAACAGGAGAAAAGCAGTAAAAGTAACTTTAAAATGAAAACAATCTGCATAGTTATTTTCCTATTCCTGTTCATAATAAGCACATACAGGGCAGATGAAGGGTAAATGAAAATATTTAAATATTTATCAAGGAAATACATGTGCTTTGGGGGAGGATGTTTTATGTCTCATTTTGAGAACAAGTAAATTTTAAAAGGTAAATCTAATGCAACGTAATAAAACTGCAAAGTATGTTCTGACCTTCTACTCTTCCCTGCAACACTTACACACACATATATACACACTTTAATAATACATATCCCAGTGGAGTACAACTGACCCCAGTAAATCCTGCTGTTTCCCCATGTGTGGAATTAAAAGCTTCATGATCAGAGTGAGAGAACACATTTGTTTCCATTCTTGTGATATCATTTTCCCCCCTCAGACTCCAGTGCAGCCACTGAAGCCCATGATACTCCACACAGCTGACTCAACTGTATATGTTAAAAAATTTACAGACTCTGAAATCAAATCTATTTCTTTAAAAAAAGAGGCTCGTATTTTTTCCCTGAAATGAGCCAGTAGAACATGGTAGAAGGAAAACCAGACATTTTAAAGCAATAGTTTCAATACTGCACACATTCAGTGAAACCAAACAAACCAAATTAATGTTATTTTGTAAGTACAAAAAATAACCAAGCCACAGAGTCCAGGAAAATTGTGAAATTAAAGGCATATAACTTTGGATATTACATTTTTGCTGAAACAGAATTTTCATATATAATTCTGAAGAAGATAGCATATCCACCTAATCTAGTTTGTTTAGACAATAGAAAAGTAATTTAGAAAACCATGGCATATGTGTAGAAATATATGAAAACCAAATAGCATACATATGCTTTTGTTTGTAGCATCAAAGATCAACATCACTTGAGAAAAATTCACACTCAGGCATGTTCTCTCTGCAAAAGAACTAAAATTTCCCTTCTGTCTATGTGAGAAAAATAGTCTTGAAAGGGAATTTTGGATCTCAAAAGTCAAAATTAGAATGACTTGAGTAAATAATATTTGTACTTCCTTTGGTCACTGGTCTTCAGTTACCTATTCTTCTCCTTCCTCAACAGCCTGCTGCTACACTGGGCCAATTGGTTTTCCTACCCTTCTTCTTGCACTTGTTTCCCCTTTGTTTTCCTTTTGTGTATCTTCTCCTTCATCACTCTCCTTCACGCTTAGCATTTCTTTTGCTCCTCATTTTAAGTCATAGCTTTCTACCTTTCAAATATCTAGCCCATGATTTTCCAGAATAAACTAATATGTAATACTCTTAGACACCTGCATTTCAGTATTTTCAGTCTTTTATGCTCCTAATTCTTCCAAGGCACCAAATACTCCTCAAACTGCCCAGGTCACAAGATGGTGTTGTTGGTACAATTTCATTCCAAAAACACTGTTTTCTGGAAGTACATTTTAATATCTGTTTGCATTTCCAAGCAGTGGGGAGAGTGAACAGGGCCTTGGCCACTCCTGCAATATTTGTTTGGGGTTTTTTTCCTAGCTAATATGCTATTTCACAGGGAAAAGCAGTATTACACATATAAATAATTTGCAGGGAAGGAGGGTACCTCAACGGACTGGGCACTAAAAGGGCAACCAGGAACTAGGCTTAGTCTCAGTTCTGTCACTCATATGCTGTTCAACCTAAGAAAATCATATTTTGAGTAGTATGCAGCCAAATTTGTAAAGATTATAACTTAGGTAGGACAGGTGGACATTGTTTTTTTGTACTGTGATAATCCTCAGATTCTTAAGCTGCAGCTCCAGTAAAGAAAAACGTCACAGTTGAGTCTTTGGTTTTCAGACAGTATTGTCAAAATAAAAGCAATTATACTTGGTGTGACATACTCTTCACATTATTGGGACTCAGTGTATTGGGAATGCCACTTCATTCCCCTCACTGTTTAATTTTTCAGTACTCATTAAGAGGGAGTTAACATGATCAACAAAAGTAACTTGTTCTGGCTTCTTTTTCAGTGCTATTGAATTGCTTCATTTGCTTGCATACTGTAAGCAGAGCAAGGAAGTGACATTCATTGCTTTGTCAAAGGTGACAGCGCCAAGAGATCTGGAAGCAGGCTTGCCTGGGAAGACCTAAGCCTTTCAGCAGAAGAAGGCTTCTTTTTGACAGGCCTGAACACCCACCTGCAGGCAGTCTCCCACCTGAGCTGTGCTGAGATACACTCCTCCACCACAAAAGTTCTTTTCAGTCACAGACTCTTGGGATCTTGCCACAAACCTCTTAAATGCTCCACTTTCTAGCACCAACTGTGATGGGACTTCAGAAGGGAAACTCTTCACCTCAGGACCTTGGGCACAGGCCTAGGCTGATGCCATCTGAGACACTGTTTCTCAGGCTGGGCACAGGATCACATACAGGAGTGCTTCTGAAACTCCCAAAGGCTTGGTGTCCGTGTGGAGAGGGTATGGAGCAGCTGTGGTGTGTACTGATTCAGTACCCATCAGTGCTTGCCCCATGATCTGTCACACATCACAACGGGGCTCCACTCAGCACAACAGTCTCAGCAATACCTTGCTAGGAGGAGCAGGCAAGTCCCTCTCCAAGCCTGCTAAAGATTTTTGCTTAGTCAGAAGACTTCATATGTAAATTCCATGAGCCAGAAAAACTTGATTTCCGACAGTTAACTCTGAAATAGCTCACTGGCCAGTAGATACTGGTTGTAACAGCCCAGAGGTTAAAAAAAAAACAACCTACCACCAATCAACCAACTCATTCTCACCTTTTCTCAACCTCTAGACAAATTATTTTGGTAGAAGACTAAGAAGCATCCCTGGTACTGAAAGGATAAAGCTGTTGTATCTCTGAGATCTCCAGAGAACAAAGCAACCTCTTCTTTTCTGTAACAGCCAAACCTAAGGATATTTCAGGCCTGTGAAAGCAGCTTGCTTTTCTTCTTTATTTAAACCATGAAGGAAGAAACCACAGCTGGCCAGAGCTGAAGACAGTAATTAGCCTTGAAAAAATATTCAGTTTTGAAGCTAGACTAAAAAGGATGGCGGCAAGCAAAATTGAAGATGTGGCTTTTATATTCCTCGATGGGTGATAGAATTTCTGGTGTCAGGAGAGCAAAGCTATTTTCTTCAGAGTAACCTACTTTCTAAATAAAATGTGCATAATAAACTGGATGGAATCAGAATGCCCACAGATGAATGGCACCTAGCTAATATATTCCCCAAGAATTACATCGATACTACTAAAAGTTATTATTAATCTCAACAAAAATGCAACAGCAAGGCCAAAATACACAGAAATCCAAGAAATGAGAATGAGAAAATACATTTTTTGTTGCCACAGGAGAATCCATATCAACACCCATTTTTAATGTAAATAATAAAAAGCCACATATATCTTCATTCCCCTATGAATAGCAAATATTACTGGGATTGACAATGAAATTACAAAATGGCATACTGAAATGATGGGCCATATCCACCCCACAATTATACCTTTGTATGCTTGTCACACAACTGAAAAATTAACCTTTTAATCTTTAGGTTCATCCACTCTGGTTCATGCTAGAAAATACCCTAATACATATATTTAGTAAAAGAAAAAAAAAAATCCTTATTTAGATGAAAAAGGAACACAACTGCTTCAAATCTTTGAATAAAGAAGATGACCTCAAGCAGTATCTTCCAGTTACCGTACTTGCAATCAAAGACAATTGAAGACTACTCTGCAAAAGATGCACACAAAAAAACCTGATCCTCAAACACCTTTCGTGTACTTCACTTACAATTCCTCAGCTCTCAGAGATCTAAAAAGATTTATCATGCTAAATTCCCTGTAGATGATAGGCAGCCAAACATTTAAATGTGACATCCAGAAAGGTAATTTGTCCTTATAAGGAGAGTCCACATCCCTAAGCGTTCAAGCTGTCATCTTATACTTTTAAACACTTAGGGTTTTCGGATGAGCAGTGATAATTTTTAACAAAGCAGAGAGGTCTCAATTTGCAAATTGAGTAACTCATCGAATAAGAAAGTTGGATTTGTAATAGAGTCTGACAGATGTCTGCACCACGACATGACAGTGACAAAGTGCCTCTGAAATTTTCTCTTCAAAGATGAAGTTTCAGCTTGCCTCCTTTCACCTCTAGGAATCCAAATAATATTTTTTGATTATACAGGTGAAAAGAAATTTGGTTTCAGCTACTATCCATTTACATCCAGCAAATAAGTTATGATTATAACACCACACTCTGATCATGAGAAGCTCCAGCAATAACAATATTGCAGAAAAATGCTTAGGAGTGCCTGGCAGTACAGGAATATGGCAGGGAAAAACCTATAAAAAACAGCTCTGGAAGGAACTAATTTCTTGAGCACAAAATTAATTTCTGAAATTTAAGATATTATTTTAATGACTTGTAACAAACCACATTTGCAGATTTCCTTGAATTTCACCTTAACATGGATATGGCTTAAAAGGAAATTTATGTAAATCATATTCAACTGTATCAACACGAACTGAGAGCTCAGAAACAATACAACAGGAATTTGTCCCAGAGAGCCTGTCCAAATAGCTTAATACTCTGCTAACAAGCACTGTGGTCAAAGAAAGCTGTCACTAGTATGATTGCATAGTTTTTTCACATGCAGGAATCACTCAAATATTTAAAAAATTTCCAACACGCTACTGAGAAGGAGTACTTATGGCTCCATTTAATGAACACAAATAATGAGGGAGGGGGAAAGGTAAATCATCTCCCAGTGGTAGCAGAAATGTACTACCAGAGCAACCACTTGGTTTAAGACACGATCAAAAGTGAGGAAGTGCTTCACAGCAGGTTGTCTCCTCAGCCCGAGCAGCACAGTAGGAGAGGCAAACAAAAAGGTGTTGTGAGCCTACATGCTTTTTGAGGTTTAGGGGGTTCCCAGAACACAAGCATTTTGGTAGGAGTGAGGAGGTGAGAGCTCCTCAGTCCATTAGTTCTTCTTCCTCAAGGTAGGTGGTTGTTCTGGTAAGAATTTGAACTTGAATCCTATGCCAAAAAGCTCAGTCCTAGCACAGCATCAATTCATAATTGTCTCAAATTAATTCATATGAAAATTACTCACAAAGATTGATCACATATACACTGCTAATACCTAATAAAGTGGTCATTTTTCACTCAAGTATGCATAATCCCTGTGTAATTCTGTGTTTTAAACTGCAGCCTAACCAAAGATGTAAATATTGCTGCCTGACACTACCTGTAAGAGACATGATATGTCTTTAACTACTGGAATAGGACTGAAGGCCTTACCCAATGATAGACATTCAACTCTTCTTGAAGGCTATATAGCTGGAAAAAGTTAATAACAAGTGGCAAACACAGTAATCTTCAGAAGATTTTACTATCTCCTTACGCCATGCCTTTTTCAATTGTGCATAGATTTACATAACCTTAGAGATCTAGAATCATTAGGGCAAAATGCAAATGTTTCTCACTCATACAGCTTGGAGAAACACTACAGAGTCTGCCTCTTTGAGTAAAAATATAACAGCAAAGAGCATTCAAAAATGTCAGTATGGCCTACTCTTTCAATTTTATATATATATATATATATATATACATATATATATATGAGATGGATTCATAGAAAAGATTTAAACATTTAGCAGCTAAAAAAAACACCTTTACTGAAAATAAGAGTAAACCCCTCACCAGGTTCAAATCTCAAACTTGTGGTAATTATGGTGGAGCTAAATCACTGAGAAACTGGCCAAAAGATTTTGCAAGAATAATTGCAATAAAGTGGTGAATCAAGTATATACCAGATTTAAATTGGAGTTCAGAAAAACAATTCCCTCTGAACAAGTTATTCTGTATCTGGAGCTGCAAGTTCTTCTCAGAAGCAGTTTCTGGAAACTTCCAGGAGCAGCACACAGGCCAAAATGAACACACCCAGCAAGTCCTATAAACTGGTTCTTAAAAGTTTGATTTACTTCTTACAAGAGCAGCAGCTGCCACAGTCTCCCCTTGGGTTCTGCTACTGCAGACAGTGACTGATGAGGGAAAGTTAAATGACTACTAACCAATATGACCAGTTGGTAATTTTAGTAAATGATAAGGCTACATCTTTGTGCACCATTTCTGTAAAACAAATTGTGCTCTTGTTAGCTCAGATTCTCACTAAACAACATTAATAAGTGAAATAATGTAATTTCTGCCCTCCTCCCACTCCATCCACCTATTACTTCTACTCATACCTTTGCAAAACAGCAAACATGCATTCAGAATGAACAATACCTAAAAAAATGTAAGACTGATATCAAGAATTAAGAGATGTTTTCCAGAATGTGTGTATTTTATGACAAACTCATATAATGTGTAAATTCAAGGGATCAAAACCTGGTAATACAGTGAGACTACTTAAGTATAGACACAATTTGCTTTTCAATATCTCAAAAGATCAGTAAAACTAGTTAAGGAAGTTATGTGAAGGCTGAGAAAGTAAGCTAAGGAAACTTGGATGATTAGTGCTATATAAATTCATCCATCTTAAACTCTCTGGCTATAAATAACATACAAACTAAAGACAGTAAACATTACTCTGTGCCTCCTGAGATAATGCGTTACTTGGTCTTCCACTGCAGGAATTTTTCCTGTCCCAGCTGCAGCAGAAGACATTTGCTACCTGGACGAACTGTCAATCCCACACATCCACTTTATGTATCTGTTACTGCAGAAGTGAATGCACTGATGAAGAAAACAGGTGAAACTGTGTGTGCTGTTGGAGATCTAAACACGTCAGCATGTAACATGAAGACTGTTTCAGTTCACAGCCATGTAATTGCTTTGCCAATACACCAGTAGTTAAATAGTTGAAGAAATTTGTCAAGAGAATTGCTGAGCATCTCAGTCAATTTCCAGCTCACTTAGAAATATCCTTTAAGGCACTGAAAATTCAGTCAGACATGGAAGAGACCAAAGTGACTGCAGAGTCATGAATAGGATATCCACGTAATCACAAAACCAGGATCCTCACAATCATTAATGATTTTCTAGTACAGTTGAAAATAATCCCTGCTTAGCCCCCTTACCCCCAACAAGAATAAAACAAACAAAAACCAAGCAAAACCCAAATGAACACAAAGAAACTGCTAATGCTTTTCCAGGGAGATGTTTCCATGTTTGTTTGGCTTTTTTTTGGCAATGTGTCAATACCAGACAGATGAGTGGAAATTCACCAGCTTCTCTGCCTCTCAAGGGCACGCCTCAACAGGCTAGGGCCAGCCTCACCTCTGGAATGGGAAGGTACACCAGTGCAGCGCTTTTTAACTTGCATTAGCATTAATAGTTACGTTCTGCTATTGAAAAAGTGGCTGTGCTCATGTCATTGGGCACCTGATCAATAAACTAGCAGTCTCCGTACGCTGTTATGATTAATATTTTCCATCTGTCGACCAACAAGGGCTCTTTTTGACTAGAAAACTTATTCTCCAGCTCTGAACTTTATATTCATGCCTGAGTTTGATTTTCTAATCAAAGAATAAAACAGCAACGTCTTTTTTGTGGTTTTTTTTTGGAAGAATTCTAACATGATCTCACAGAACTAGATACAAAATGACTAAATGAAGAAAACACTCCTGAGTCCTGCCTACAGGTAAAAGCAAGGTAAAATCATCACATTTTACATTAAATGGCAAAATGTAATTTTAATTTAGAACCCATAAATAGACTTCAAACAGAAAGCTTCTCATTTGAGGACACAGACTACACAAATCTCTTCAGTCCAAGCATGAAACCCTAATTTAGCTAAAAGGCAAGCACAACTTTTTCATATGAATTGAAGTGTTCTTTTCTCTTTTCTCAAAGTTCAGGATGCCCTGTGCTGCTCACCAGTATATTCTGTGCTGAGTTGTTTATTCCTGAAGATCTGCCAAGCTTTTACCATACTTTTCAGGGGTAAAAAGAACCATTCTGGTATAAAACTCTTGGGAGCCATGCAGGTTGTAAGAATACCCACCCATTCAGCTCTCCTCTCACATCATGATGAGAGCATATTTCCTCACACAGTTTATCTGGCTTTAAAAGACACCGTTTCCTGTTCAACCCTTTTACTGTATAAAGTCAGTCCCACAGTCAGTACCACTTTTCTACACATACTTCTAGTCACAGGGAATGATCTGCTGATCTTAGATCCTGAAAACAAATGGACAAGGCTCAGCTGAGTCAACACAAATCACTATAGCTATAAGATATTAAATAAAATACCACCTGCTCTAGATCCATCCTTCAAATACGGAAATGAGTTGAGATGATTCACCTGGTATAAAATCCCAAAGCTCCTTCCTAAGGGCCAACTCAATGCAAACAGCAGCTTTTGCACTGCAAGGGCAAAGGAAAGACAATCCTGCCCTCAGGGCATTCGTGCAAGGCTGCCCACACAGCCTTAATCCTTCTCTCCAGTAGACTCCTCTTGCTTAAACTACATTCTTAATCAGTTTCCATTGTCATGTTTACCTTTTTTAACATCTCCTTTTCAACACTCTTCTACCATTGAATATTCATATTTTGCATAGTTTCAGATGTTTTCATTTACATATTTCTAGAGCACCTAATTTTATCTCTTGCTCATATTTCCAACCTCTTTCTGTCCTTCTGCATTATAACCTTCTCTGTATTTGTTGTTATATCCTAATTTTATGACCATCTGTGAATGTAATTAATGTAGCATTCAATCTTCTTCCTACATCCCTAGTAAATATGTAAGATTTAACTTGTACTGCAGATTCTAGAAGCACTCAGTTTCCACATTTCTTAAAATCAGTGGTTTAGCACTTCTCTTTACTGTCCCTACAATTACTTTTTAATGCAATCAACAACTTTCACATGGAGCAACATAAACCAAATTTTGTGAGATATAGCACTAAATTAGTTCTTAAAAGTTTACATTACATAAAACATTACTGCATTAAAAATCTTCAAAAAAAGGTTTTCTAGTATGACTTATTTTGTTTATTTTTCATCAATCTTTACCCTTACTACTCTTGTTCCAGTATCTATCCCATTACTCTTCTCTACTAAGACATGAAGTCACACAAGGACAGCTCTCCCACACACACTTCATGTCCAGTCAGCTGTTAGAGACTGAATTTATCTTGGAGGTGCCAAAAGAAAATGCAGGATCAACTATGTACAGCCACAAAGAAACAGAGTGACCCTCTCAATTGAACTGATTCTCTCTATTGAAAGAAATAGTGCAACTGACTGCAAGACAACACTGAACAATATAATGTTCATTCATTTTGTTCAAGGACAGTTGTGGCAGAATGAGGGTGCAAGAGAGGATGCAAACCAAATCAACTATTCCCTGCATCTGTACCTCTCTTCTTAGAAACTTCCACAGCCTTTCTGACCAGCTAACACAGGCAGTGCCAGCTGCTCATTCCTCAGCCCCATGGAGCTCACACACTATTTGAGCACAGCTCTCATCCTGGAACTCGGTCTGGTGTGAGCTGCAGGAACTGCAGCTAATGCAGACCAGATAGTGCAAAGCCGATGATTATGAAGATTGACTCCAATGATTCACCCTGTGAGTGAGCTTCACACTTATGCCTTGAGAGGCTATCTGGAACAGAGGCTAGACAGTGTTAAAGGAACAAAGTAGGTATTTATTAAACAGGCCTTCAAAGGATAGACCTTGGACAGTACAAGAGCCTGGGCTGAGGCTACACCCAAGATGGATGATGGATCACACGTTTTCACACTTTTTTAAGTTTTGGTCCATTTACCTATGGGGGTCAATTGTCCAATTACAGCCTCAGGTTATGAAGTCCCATTCTCCCAGATTGCTCTCCTCAATTTGCTGTTATTTATCCATTTTGGGCCGGAAGCTGCAATGGTGTCCTTGGTTCTTGAGCTGGAAAAGGATTGTTTTGTCTAACTGCCCTGTGAAGAGAACTTGCTAACACTTTATATGAAGTTCAGAGTTATATACTAATGCAGTACAGAATTGGGACAACATGAAAGCTAAAACTTAAGGCATCAACACCAGCATCGCATCATTGCACAGTCAGAACCTTGGGGATCTCCCAAATCCAAATCTTGTAAATATTGCTATCCTGCAATCTGGGCCTACTGAATAATGTGCCATAGGCCTCATGTCCCTTAGTCATGTAAGTTCAGTCATACCTGAACTACAGATTTTGGTTGGTTCCCCAGAAAAATTTCCTTCTCCTCCTTTAATCCCCTAACAGCACAACAGGGCAAGCAAGGGTAATGGGGCCCACACAGCTGTTCTTTTACATAGATTTACTCAACAGCTTCATGTAGCAAAACAGTGTCTCTACTCCTCCATTTCTTCCAACAGCATATCTTCCTTGCATCTCCTTGTGTGAAATTTCTAGGAGGAATGCAGAAGGGGAAGGAGCACAGTTCTAGAATTCAATTCTGGTGGGAAATGTGGTGTGATGCTGCTAGTGCACCACAGGGAAATACAGTAGGGAGCGCTCACTCAGGGACGGGAGGGGAGAGGACAGCACAGTTTGGCTCAATGACTCATTCTTCTGACTATATCCAGTTTCTCCTAATGTAGAGTTAGCGCAGAGCAGATTGACCTCCCATCCCTGGTGCAGCCAGTCAGCTCTGTGGCTCCAGCTAAGCAGTTCTCAAGAAGCAATGAGAACAAAAGACCTAGCGGACAGGACTACACATGAAGGAATGTCTGATTACCACTGCCTTATCAATAAGCCTAAACTATACATAGAGAAGGTAAATGGAAGCTGGAATACATTATACAGAATCTCAGAAGCCTGCAATATTATTCTTCAAACAAATTGCCATTACAAATACAGAAACTGAAATATATAAAGGTACGCAATTTCAGTAAATTCTTAAATAGAGAGTGAAGTCATTCTGATAGGAAGTCACCAGGATAACTACCCTTCCTCTGACAAATTTCAAATCCATGTCTAAAACTATGTGTTTTTAAAAAATCTGAGTTTCCTAAATTTTATAAAGCATTGTGTTTCAGCATGTGCAGGTATGTGGTAGAATAAGCACAATGGAAGTTGCAAAACTGTCCCCTTGAAAGATACTTTCAGAAATAAGTTACATCAGCAGCTATCAAAAAATATTTTGATTGTAGCAATGTGTTTGGAAACAATATTTATGTTTGCATATAAATTATGATTGGAAGAAGGGACTAGATGATCACTAGCATTTTCTTCAAGGTCCATCTCTTAGATGGCTATGATAGATCTTAGGAAACAGTTGAACCAATTATTACAAACATTTTTGCAAAGTTCAGTTCATCACAAGTGTCACCTACAGTCCTTAACCTGAGGCACCAGGAATGGAACATGATCCTTAGCAATTTTTTTTTCCTATTTACTATGCCCAAACATCTGTTTTCTCAGATGCCAGTGTACAATAACTAAGTTAAACTATACATGCCAAGACCCTTCATCTAAACTCATTCCTTATTCTATAGTTACTTCCCTAAGAAATCTAAACCTCTACTTAGGTTATGTAACATAATCAGTTATTCTGAAAAAACCTCTGGATTTAAAGTACTTTGTGTTTTCTCTGGCCTTAAAAAGTAATTGATTTCTAGAAATATTTTATTCATGATTAGCAAAAAGCTATCATCAAAGTCTACATTTAAAGCTTCTGATCGACTTAAGAGACCAACAACAAAAAAACCAGAAATAATCAAAATATTAAATAATTTCCTGCTGAAATATTTGATACCTAGAAAATTTTCAAAATTCTCCTATGTCAGACACATATCTTTAGAAGAAGGCAAAATGAATAATAATTTGAATTTGCCTTTAAACTTCATTCTAATTCTGTCTATCTTCAAAATAAAATCTTGATAACTAAATAATCTGTAACAGATCTACAAAAGAACAGAACTGGAATATCTGGGACAAGTGGTCATGGCAGACTGAATTCTAAGCACTGATGCAGTACAGTTTGTAATCAGACAATGTTTGTAGTAAATTTTCTGTACAAAAAAGTTTAATATTTAATGAAACAAACACTAAATGAAGCTTAGAAGGGAAAGAAAACTTGCTGCCCAGAACATATGCTTTGAAAGCAATGGCAAAAACTAAAAGCAATCAGTTTCATGTCAGCCTGTCAGAAAGACCACAGAAAAAAGAATGTGTAGCAGGAGAGGTGTCAAGGCATAATCAGTTCACATTTATGATGGAAAGCAAGAATCAAAAGCTTAAACTACTGAAAGGGCAACTGCTACATGAGGTTTTTATCTTTAACTAAGTTTCCCCAACAAAACAATGTGGAAGATCTATTACATCATGAATTATGATACTATCTGTGAATTAGATTGCTGATGGATCAGACAACATGGGAGTAAACAGCACAGTGGGAGTACAATCCCCTAAGCAGCTACATAGGTCCAGTAGTAAAAGAAATCTTCAGGTCAACATAAAAAATACCACACACATACATGCACGCAGTCATGGAGCAAAGGGAATCTGGTTTTTGATATTAATGGACTTTTCAGAACCTGCAAACTGTTGGAGGAAAATCATCTCAAAATTTGTTTGGTGAACTAATAGCTGTTTCATAGGGAAGATAAACGTAAGGAGGTTGAGCACAATAATAGACGGCACCATCTAAAAGAGATACATGTAAAGAGTATTAGGATGAAAAAACCCAACATCATTTAATGCAAGGACTAGTGCCTTTAATCCAACAAAGAGATCATATCCTAAGGGATGATATCAAGCATTCATCAAAAAGCAGACTCATAAATATTTTCGGAAGTTGCTGTCTATGTTGGAGAAAATGCATCAGATTTTCAGCAGCTGATGTGAATTGCATTTTTATTGGGTTTTTTTTTCACTAGCAGTATCCCAGAGAAGAATATTTGTAAAGCTGTTCACAACCTCCCTACATAAAGCAGGTTATATATAGAATCCTACCTCTGAATCTGTGAGAAGTCCATTCACAGACACAAGGACACTGTAATACATCACTGTACAAGTGTACATTCAACTTGTTTATCAGCAAAGCACCAAAATTCAGTGTCCATTCTGTTTAATGTTTCAGTGTTAACACAGGGAAGAAAGCAACTCTTCATTGTACCAGCTGAGAGACCTTATCAAACTGCTCTGTACACATGTCACGACCATTCTGCCATTGTCCTACATTTGCATGATGACCTGAACTCTGCTGGTACATTTATAGTAGAAAACAACTTTTATTTTTGTAACTTAAAAAAAAAAAAAGTTAAAGCAACATTTCAAAACAGAAGAACAACATTATATTAGCTGAACAAGAATTAGATCACATAAATGTTCTACAATTTGGAATCATCTGAAATGATATAGTACATATAAAGTGGAAGAAACCTCTCTAACAGTTCTTATCTTCCCAGTATCTGAGGAGATACAGTGGTGCACCTAGAAGACTGATGTTCTCTTTCGACTCTTCCAATAGCCATAACAACCATTCCCAACCCTGATCCTTTCAAATAAATTAATTAGACCTTCATTGCCCATCTCCCTCCCTTTTTTGGTTTTTTTTTGGTAATGTATATGCCTCATCAGAAGTGCAGTCCCTCTTCCTATGCTTTTTAAAAGCATACTGATGAAAACAGGGCAGCTACAGCAACTGTGCATAGCAGGCAGTTTTCAAGAGGTCATATCTTCAGTGCACTAATCCAGGGACAGCTGCAGTATATCATTATAGCTATGTTGATGCCATACCTGTTTTTTTAAAATACTTGTAAGATATAGTAGACATATTTAAGGAAAAATGTGTGCCACTGTCATTTTCTTTTACTAACTTCAAACTACAGAATTCAGTTTCTAGCTGAAGAATGTCTGCCTCCTGAATGATGATCTAATGACCTTTTACACCACCTTAAAAAAATAGCATGTATCATTTTGCTGCATTTGATCTATTTTCATTTTAAAAAAGCAAGAATAAAGTCAACTACAAGAAAGCATATAAAGTAGAAAACAAAACTAGATCCTGAAGTATCTGTCACTTGCTGAAGATGTAGTCACAGTGAGCCCATTCCTGTAAGTCCATGTCCAACTCAATATTTTTTGCGGGGAAAGGAGTTTGTTAGTTTGGTTGGTTTGGTTTTTGGAAATGGACTGGTTCACCTGTGTGGCAACACTTGATGCAAGGCTAGTGTCCTACCAAATCTTTTATAACCAAGTCAAGTGACCATCTGGGGCTAAGAACTACACCAGTTTTCAGGTGAAAGGAATGTTCCTCACTGTGCTTTCTCAGGAAAATAAAGACAATGGTGTACAAAGGCAGCAAAAGTAAATACTGACCCAATGAAGGTAGAACAACTAAGAACTGTATACTAACTGGGACACCAAGGCACAGAAAAATATCATTCATGACATATATTACTAGCACGTGCATGCTTGCAGAAAAAAAGCAGAAGAAAATAAGAGTATTTTACATGTATTTTTTGATAAATGTTATCTCTGGAACTAACACAGTACCTGAAGAAAGACATGCACCCAAACACTGTCCAAAAAATTATATAATATTTCAAATTTATATATAATTTCTTATTTTGCAAGAACAGCAATTGATGAAGAAATGGATTGGGACTTCTAACTATATAGAAAGTGCTTTGATTCAGCATTATCAGGTCCTCATATTTACAGGGGTTTCTTTTCATTCTCAAGACATGGTCACATTAGTGTTACAGGAAAAAAAGCAGTCATAAGAAAATTAATGATTATGTTCTTTGTGGGTTTTCTTTCTTTTCTTGAAGTGTATGTGAAAGCAGAATCACAAAAGCTACTCAAAAAAGTCCCCTGAATTTCCATTGCTTTTCCCAGTAAGTGCAAAATAACAGAATAACACTATAATAACTAAATGGGCTAACCAGAGAACCTCTGTCTACAAAACAAAATCACTGTAATAAATTGACAGCAACTGGATTGGTGATGTAGAGAGCCTGGCCCCCTCTGCTGTCTATTTTGTGCTTCTTCTAAAATCCCTCTAGTAAACCTACAGACATAAAGAATAACATTTTTTGTATTTCTGAATGTCTTCCTCTGACTTTGATGATGACAGATTACCCTGACAACTCCTACAGAGACTGACAGACCGACATGCTAGACCTGGAAAAGATGAGACTTAGAAAGGCAAACTGGATCTTAAGAGGCTAAAAATCATCACCCATCTTTCTATACATGTCATTGGGAACCATAAGCTGGTACAAAAAGTGACCAATTCCTTTTGGTGACTAAACACTCTAATTGTGAGACAAGATGTAGATATACACATAGGCATATCACCAAACAAAGGCATTTAATATCTGACTTAAAAGTAAAAAATACAAATTACATTCTAAATGTGCTGTCTATAAAAATGAACTTTTTCAACATGCAAGTTAGATTGTGATCAAAAATGCAAATGTAGCATAACTTTTATATGGTTTAAACATACTGATTTGTTACTATACTGAAATTCATCCTGAAAGGGTTCTACCGTAAAATGAAGTATCTTCATTACGTTAAAGGCTCATCATGCTCCCTTAAAACTTCTCACATGGAAGGTCAGGATATTGCAGGAACAAGGAAGAAAAAAAATGAGGCATTTGCATGGCTTTGCCCCTTATGAACCATGCCCTATATTCTTTTTTTAAATCTCATGCTCTTGGGACATACAACATTCTCCTCTGACCCACATCAATACAAACTTTAGTGTCTTGCTCAGTCCACTGGACTCCCCTTTCTGTGTTTGCCTAGAGCAGCCTGCTTATGCATGCTAACAAAGCAATAAAGACGTACACCATCGAGGTTACAGCATTTCTTAAAACTGCCTATGGAAAATTCATCATAGAAAACAATGCTAATTAAAGCCAGAGCAAACCTCAATGAAATAAAAAATATTTGCATTAGACATCAGATTAATACTTTTCAACAACTAAACTAGAGAATTAAGTCAAGCCCAAATGAAAAATAAAACCTTTGGTAGCCAGCCCATATGGTATATGAGTCCTTGGTCTGAACTCTGCCAAGGCTGAGTCTTCACAAAAAGCTTTCACAGAAAGCAGAATTGAATCAGGACCATTCTCTGAAATTATGTGAAACACAAACCAAAAGAGCTGCTGTCAGAGTGAAGCTGAACCTAACCTGAAAATAAAACTAAGAGTCTATTGGATTGTCTCCATATACAGCTCTATTTTCAGCTCAGGTACAGAAAAATCAAGGAAAAAAGGACAACTCTACACCATTTGCAAGGAATTCCCTTCCCTGGCAATTGTTTGGTGACTCTCTCCAGATCTTAACATTTCTGTTACATCCATAAGAGCTTCTGTCTCTAGCTTGATCAGAAGTCCTATTTGGAGAAAGATCTTCACTTTCTCTCCCCCAGCATTCCTGTCCTTCAGATTAGCATTTCAAAAGCACATCAAATCTTTTTCTTTCAAAGTGTGACAGCCACAACAGTTTTATCACATCATTCCAATAAAAGAAAAAAAATCATCATAGTTGTATTTGCAATGCTTCACAAGCTCTCATCAGCACCTGTGAAGTGTTACTACACACACATTGTAAATGGAAAGAAAATCAAACACAAAAAAAGGTATAACTGCCCAAGTCATTCAGATGACTGCCACTGGCAATGAAAACTCAACCACAGCAGAATCCACACTCTTTTGCTGCATGTGCTCCCTGAACTTCCTCCACAGGTGAATCCTGAAGAGCAGTGAAGTCTGCCCAGGGGAGGAACTACTTCTTTACAAAACAGAAGAACACCAAAAACATTCTAGTAGTTAGAAAATCTAGCTTTAGACTAGTTTGCAACCACGTTGGACAACATTCTGTGTTCTAAATGCACTCTATTCTCCACACAAGTGGATTTCTCTGTCCACACAGCCAAAAAGGTATGCTTTCATCTGATATAACTTGCACAAGTAAGATAATTCCTGCAATCTTATTGAAAACAGCAATGAAGAAAATGCAGATTTCACTTCCTTGAATTCAGGCAATAGCAGCAATGGAAGTGCTGACTCTACCTCGCTTCACTTTCATGGAAACTACCAACACCTTGTCTTGGCTGTTACAGATAGAAAACTTGCATGAGACACATTGCTGTGAATAAATATGTGTTTTCAGTAAAGATACAGTACAATAAAGACTAAATTCATACATGCTCATCTCTCCCCAAGTCAGTCTGTCAGAAGGGCAGGCTTTTACGGAACAGGAAATGCATCATGATATAACAGGAGTTAGTCTATGGATCCGTCCTGTTTCTCTACCTAGGGTGAATGTTCTCTTACTCAGTAAGTTACTATTACACTTTTTTTATTTACCCAACAGCATACTTACCAATCTTTACAGAGCCTGTGAAAAAAAAAAAGTTGCACTCTTTGGCATTAAGGTAAACATTTGATTTGTTCCGACAAGAACAGAATTCATGCCAACATAATCATATGTAAGAGAAAAGTTGTAAACCAAAGAATAATCTTCACACAAAGTCTCTATAAACAACGGGGAATATACTGATAATCTGGTAATCCAAAGCAACACACACAAATGGTGACCATCAATAGTCAGTGATGATGATTATGGCCAAATTTAAACTTCAGCAATTTTTACTCTGATCTGGAAAACAACAAGCAATGAAGTAAAAATTACATCAAACTAAAAAAACCTGAAAAGCAGTGGTAAATAAACTTCCTCAAACTAAAAAATAATAAACATTTAGTGAACAGCTATGAAGTATGCAAAAGCTGTCCCCAAAAGTTTCAGTTTTCAAAAATTTCTGATTGTATGGATTCATATGGTTACAAATAATACAGTTTCATAGCCATAATAATAAATAAACAAACACATATAAAAAGTAATATCACATTACTCATATCCTACAAGTTATCCTTCTTTCAAAAAATTCAAGGAGTTTAACAAGTATGCTTTCATCTAGGCCTAGTATTTTCTGTTTGCATAATATCACTAATAAAGAAGTGCTGTTTGAAAGAGTTACTCTCTTATGTCACCTCTTTCATGGTAGCTTTTTCTTTAAGCATCCTATTGACCCTATCTTACACCACTCTGAGGGAAACTGAGCAGTATTTTCTACATTTTGACTACGTACACCAGACCCTTTGAACTTTTTAACCATTAATTTTACCATGAATTAGCATTTAAAATAATGTACACTGCATGCTGCAGAATTTTTAGTTTTGCATAGATTTATCCATGTTTTTAATTTTATTGTTATTATGAATTCTCAGAAGCCACCACGACATATGTTTTGAATATGGATTAACAGAAGTAGGCACTTCACGTATTTCAGAGGACACAGTAAACACGTTCTTGAACAGTAGCATATATACAAAATAATATTTAAAATATAGTGTCTAATTAGAGTTTTGCTTAACAAGCAAAATTATGCTTCATTAATGATCCCAATCAAAATAATACTTTATACTGATTTAATTAGACACCAAATCAGGCCCCAAAATGTATGTGTTTTATGCAATGCATTTTAATTCCACACGATATTTGCTACAGGCAGTGGGGAAACACCCCCTATCATAAACCTTATACTTAAAGAAATGTTTTTATTTTTATATTCTACAGTTAGCCTTCAGATTTCTCTTTCACATCTGACCAATTTAATGGAAATAATCATTTGGTATCTAATTTCATAGATGTGCAACAATGGCATGACTGTAACAGGTTACAGGAAGCTTTACATTTGATTTAAGAATATATATGGAAGCATATTCAACTGACATGAGAAAAAGGACGAAGCAAAGCATTTCCACTAACTACAATTGTTACTTCATATATACTGCTAAAAGTGAATTCTCTTGTTGTATAACACTGTCCCATTTTGTGCTTTTATATGTTCACTCAAAACCAGAAGAAAAATTTTGATTAACTGATTTTTAAGTAAACTGATTTTTAATTAAATGTTTCACGAATTCTCCTCTGATAACTTTATGAATATCATCACAGCAAAGGAAAGTTCTGAAGAAAAATAAAGGATTACTATAGATTCAGAAATGGACTACATTTTATAGCATGCTTATGTTGCTGTCTGCTGCTCAACAATTTGCATTGAAATTGTTGCTAGGTATTTACCTTTGCTGATATTTTCCCTAAAAATGAGAAAAGCAGGAATCAAACTGTACTGACAAGTCAAAAGTAGATTTTTAGGGAACAAAAATTATAAAAATATTGTAAAGATATGACAAATGTGGTAACTTAGTATAGAATAACAAAATTTAATCAAAATAGGGGAATATAAATCTACGTAGAATTCTCCTACCCTGACAGACAATTAAGTAGAAGTATTCCTAACTGAGCTTTGCTTTTGAGACAGCAGTTAAGACTTATGTGAGAGCTCTATCAAAATAAGCAACCACATCTCAAATACAAAAATCTGTTTCATCATTTATAGTTTTTACCACATCATATAGCATAACTTTCACATGAGAACAAAGGTCATTTTAAAGCAAACTGTTGTTCTAAGGTAACTTTTAATTTGAGGACTAAATGTAAATTGCTATGGTGAATGCACGTTAGGTCACTAAAACAACGGTAGCTAAACTCAGATGTGACCTAGCAACCCAGGTGTTCAGGAAAAGTGCTGTTAACAGTAAGGATTGATGATCTAATCAAACTGTCACACTCAGATCCTCAGCAGGGTGGTTGGAGGGGAGGTGGAGGAGGATAATATTCAGAAAGCAAGCACATGCTTAGTGTTACTTTAAATTGATGCTGACATTTTCAATTGTAAAAAGAAATTTTTTCCTAAGTAATATAGGAAACAACTCTCCTAACCTTCCGGAGGATATCAGATAATCAGAGAGCTTGTTTTGCAAAAGCCAACTTCTCAGATGTGTGACTTTATGAAATACGAACTATCAGACATTTTAGAGATTCAAGATGATAGCAAGTATTTTAATGCTTTTCTTTTACTTAGATAGGCATAAATCAGTATTTAGCTAACTCTGTACAAATGCACTTGCTATGCATATACCATAAAGTAAAATAATTACCACACCTATTTATTTCTGCTAGTACCTCTATGCTTTCTGCCCTCATCCTGTCTCTTGACTATATCACTAAATACTCAGAAAACTGACAAGCAAAAATGTCAACAAGTGAGCAAACAAGATGAAATTTCAGTGGTCT